>OX393579.1:26095525-26453799 GCA_947652605.1 Elmis aenea
CCATCAAATATTCCAATATAAAACGATTCATTTTGGTGGTTTCCATGGTTTGTTTATGTTCATGTTGGGTAGAATTGACGGGCGTTATAGCGTTGTCGCCACGTTAACCTTAAAATGCATTACACCCGTCAATTCTACCCAACATGAACATAAACAAACCATGGCAACCACCTAAATGAGTCGTTTTATATCGGAATATTTGATGGTTCATGTTTACTCATTTTATTTTTTACTCAAAAACGGTAGGTTTAACGAGATAAACTAGAGAATAAATAAAGTTTTTAAATAAATCAAGCTTTGAAAAAAAATATTTTTAATTAAAAATTTTAACCCAACAAAAAATTCTGATAAGAAAACCAATAGGGGTCGCACTTTTTAGCCCCCTGTGGGGGTGGGAGATGATTAAAAATATTACTATGGAAAAACTTTTAATAAGTACAAAACATCTACCAAATATTAGTTTCCTAAATTTATCCAAATTTGAGAAATAAAATAAAAACCTAATTTTACCGCACCCCTTTAGGGGGGTGTAACTTCGAAAGGAGACGTCTAAGGAATTTTTTTTAATGAAAGACCCCCCTTCATTTTCGATAAGGAATCACCTCCTGAATTTTTTTGCAATACTTAAGAAACACCCTGTATACTATTATTAAGCTAAAAAATGGTAACGAGGGACTAAAAACAAATATATTTCGTTTGTTTCTGATCGAAACGAGTGAAAAATTTAATTTTCGAGCTACTCCTTCCCACCCAAAGAATTTCATTTTCATTACCAGAATTATATAACGACAATACCGGTTACATAAACTTTAATACGAAAGAACCCCAATATTCGATTATTTAGATTATAAATACTTCATATTATGTGATATGTAAATTAACACAGTCACTTTTAAAGAAAATCAAATTTGGCGTTGTTATTTTGTAGTTTTGGTAATCTAGTCGTGGAAGTAAAATGTGATGAGTTTGAAAGTCCATTTATATTCTTGTTTCTGTTTCTTAGCAATCGTTGGGTTGGGCCCCCGCTAAATTATAAACAACGATATGATAAGTTTTGATCCTGATGGACAGCATATTTTAGACTGGCAAACCACCATATTAAATTTACCAGACTATTAAACATAATTAATATATGGTATTCAAATAATATTTGTGCATTTTATTTGGGACCGCTTCGCGCCCGTCAGGTGTGAAAACACAACTCGATATGTCCAATAAAAAGGTACACACGATATATTTCTATTTATATAGCAAGTGCCGTTTTAAATTTATTTTGTACTAAATTAAATTAAATTCGATTCTGTCGTAATTAATTAAAAAGACAAAAGTATTAATTACAATGGATAATTCACTAAACTTTCATAGTAATAAATTGTAAATAAAAATGGTTGATTTACTTTGTGTTACTATTAAACTCTTTTTACCGTTTTCTGACGAGATCCCTTCTATTGCTTCGCGGAACCCCAGGGTTCCGTTGAACAAAATTTGAGAAACGCTGCCTTAAGCAATAAAAATATACCAGCTTTTAATGAATTGTATTCAATTCAATTGTGTAGTTGTTGTTTATTCGTATAATTTTAAATAATATTAATATTAAACTAGGTAAATTTAAGTTTACTTTTTTTTGTGTAAAATATAGCTCAAATCTTACAAGATGTAAACAAAAAACTCAAATTGGGTCAATTTTTCAATCGAGTGCATTCACTGAATATGGAGATATAAACAAAGTTGTAAAATTAACAAAGACAATTTCGGGATGTCCATAATAATAATAACTTGAAAATGTATTCATGAACTTAACTCTTTACGATGCTGCTCAAGTTTTAAAAACATTGCTTATGATACTGTGTTTAAGATACAAATTGATACTTCATTATTTTTGCTAATAGGGAATTTGTGCAGAGTTTCAAACACGTCTTCTTAGAATTTAATGCAATCACATGTATTTAATACAAAACTAAACACTCTATTTAAATTTAAAAGTAACCTTTTTATAGATGAACTATATCGTCTTTAATTGCATATTTAGCAATAATTATCGAGATTCATACCGGTGTCTTTGTTGACATATCATCGATTTTCAATTTAAAAAAAAAAACAATTTAGTAGCATACATGTTGTCAATTATTTCTTATCAAGGACAATATTATAACAAGCAAGTAGAAACTAGTAGTTTTTAAAATAGTTAGCATAACCTTCCTAAAGTTAAGTTAACGAAGTATTCCTTTAAAAACAGTTCTTTAGAAAAGCAAAAAACAAAACATTAAAATATAATTCAATTTTTTTTATAACTTTTAAAAATTTCAAAAAATAAATTTGATCTTGCAACTCAAATACATAATACACTGATTGGTATTTTCTGTATTTATTCATAGTGAAATATATCCAATAAAAAACAAGCCAATTTTAGTAAACGATTTATTGTCTATAAATATATTACTTATTAATCTTTGCATGATGTTTATTGTTTTTCATTAGATTACTTTATTTAAGATTGACATTTCATGTCGTCATAACATTAACCACTCTCTCAATCTTGGATTCACAAAGCGATGGAAGTAACTCCACATTTAAAAAAAAAAAACTTAAAATTAAATCCATCTGAACAGTTAAGAATGCAAAAAAATCTCGTCTCGTATCGTTAACGTCGCAAACGTTCCAAAAAATTAAACAAAATAAATTAGCAACGTTGCATTTAAGTGCACAAACTCTCGTGCATAGCAACTTTGACTACACAGACTCCAATTAATACTTTAATATAGGTATTAGAATTTAAATTAGGTGAGCATAAGAATGAAGTGTTCCGAGACTGCCCACACACATAGGTTCCTGTACCTATTTAGTATAATATGCATTTTATGCATGTTGCTGTAATGCATGCAATGTTAATAGAATAACAAATCAGACGATATTCTGTATCACTTATTTATATTGTTTATATTTTTCATTCCATGCGCATAATTAAGAATTCTCCGAAACAAAAAATACAATATATGTTCTACAATACTTGTTTCCAATGTTTACTTTAAATAAAACACGGTAACTTATTTCTGTGATTTTCATTGTAATAGCAGTTCATAATATATTAGCAGATATAATAGACCATTTCTTTATGTTATGGGTAATACTATAAGTCTATTTATCAGGGATCCGGACCCTTTGGATTTTGGGGTCCGGTTTCGGTTACGGTCTTAAAATATTTTAAAATAAAGGTCCGGTTTCGGTTTCGGTTTTTTTCCGTGGACCCCGGTCTTAACCGCGGTCTTTTTCGGTCCGGTTTTTTAAAAAATAAAAGCAATCTTTACTAAAACCTCAATATTAACAGTGGTTTATGTTCACACAAACTATTTACTGAATGTTTTATAGTGACAGATCGTAAATTTCACTAACAAAAAGCTGTTCTAATTTATATTAGTGGAAATGGAAATAGAAAAAGAAAATCACACATGTATTTTTTCATCGTTTATTTTTTACCCCATAAATTAACAAATGAAAACAATCAAAATTTTCTTTAACACAAGTGTTTTTCCATCATAAATTAACCAATTGGTATTTTTAGCAAAAATTTTTTTTTTAAATAAAATTGTGGCGCTAACCCTGCAGTCTAAAATAGAACTTTGACGTGCTCGTTTTCTTACAATGTCCGATTGTTCGGAGCTGTCGCTACTTGTTCCAGTTCCAAAAAAAGTGGTATTATCGACGTCTATGACACTAAAATAAAAAAATAACCGCATATTTAGTCATTTATTTTAAGTATAGTAGATAATATCAAATTTTCTTACCTTGGTTCTTTTGTTGTTTGTTGTTCTCTACCACTGCAGAAATTTCTGTTTAATTTAACTAGCAACTGATTTTGCAAAGTAAAATCCTTTAAGTTGATTCTTAAATTATTAAAGATGAACGAAAGTCCAGAAAACAAGCGTTCTACGCTAACCTGGGTTGGCGACGCCGATAATGCAACAACGGCTAATTTATATAATTCAGGTAGCGAAAACTTAATGTTTCTCCAAAATGAGATAACATTGATTTTGTAGTTTAACCGTTTTTGCTCAGTATAAAAAGAACGGATTCATTTTTCAATGTCAATTTCAAGTGAGTAGGTATTATCTGGACTCCTTCCGAGTTTTTCTTCATCTTTTTCTTTTAAAAATATTTCCATTTCGTCGGTAAAGGTATTTTCAGTCGTGTAGAGCTAGAGCTGCTAGTAAAATCTATTTCAACGGACTCCAAAGGTTCTGAATTAGTAATAGTGCGAATATGTTCTTAAATAAACACTTTTTTTAGAACTTAAAAGTTTAAAACAGAACACCTTCAGTTTTTTGTACTTTGTCGGCACACGCACAATACAAGCTACAAAAAGTATCATTCATTTCATTGGTAACCGACGCGACAACCGACAGTTCGCGATCTTTGCCGAAAATTTCGGTCCGGACCGAAAAATTACCGGTTTCGGTCCGGTTTACGGTCCTTACATAACGGTCCGGTTTCGGTTTCGGTTTGTCATATTTTCAGAAAGGTCCGGTCCGGTTACGGTCTTTTAACGGTCCGGTCTGGGTCCCTGCTATTTATTCTATTATCGGTCGTTTTAAGCATAAGAACATACTTATAAATACTTTATGAAATAACTACGAACATTTCTAAAATTGTAACAAGAAGTGCCCAACATAAAAAAATTATAATAGTCTGCAAATACTCATAACAGTGTAGTAGTAAAAATTGTTGCCCTTTGACGTAAAAATGTTTACCTACACCTACCCAAAACCATAGGATATCGCCTGTTCACATTTTTCAATATTTTTAATCTGTTTCAGTTTTTTTTTTTTTTTAATTAGTTTTGTAACAGAATTAGCATTTTTAAAATACTCGTGATACTTGTTACACACAACAAGATGAATTTAGATTCTTGACTCCGATGTAAGCAAATTTATTGCACAAAAATTAATTGTCAAAAACCTTTAGCAAATCTTTAAACAATGCTTTATCTAAGGCACTTTTAAAAGAACTGTTATTTTTTGTATAATTTACTGAATTCTAGATTTTTTAAATCAATTTTCATTCATAAAAACTTAAACTTTACTTAAAAAATAAGTGGTAATTATCATTTTTAATATTGCAAGTTCATTAAGCTTAAATATACAATTAAAAAGTAAACACAACTTAAAAAACTTCATAAGTATTACCAAAAATACTTTTTTGCACTAAAATGCTACTTCAAACTTTGACAGGACTTCTCTGCCTCCAAGGCTGTTATTTAAGTCAAGATTTAGCACTTTAAGCCCTTCTCAGTTCTGGCGAGGCCAGAGTTGGAGGCCCGATAGGGCGGTTTTGGTCCAAAAGGCCGCCATTAATATATTTGCGGATTAACTGTAAGTTATTAATCTGCATTATGTATCACTTGATTCACCGAATTGTTTTTGTTCTTATTGTTGAGACCCGTGGTTATTAAAGTCAAGTATTAAAATAACGACCACTTAATGGAGTGCAAACATTAAAGATTAATCAAAATCGCTCGAGAGAATAAACCGGCTGAAATTAAAAATCTTGAAATGCCCCCAAAAAGGTGGATATCAACATCCATGGAAACGCCATAAAAACGTGAAGCAAAGAGAGACTAGAAGCCTATATAAAAAAAGGAGAAAAAGTAGAAGTACTCGTATATAAAGATGGGAAAAACAATAGTTGTATTGTACTTCAACTTTACACATTTTTGCAAATCTTAAAATAACAGTAAAAAAGTACCCAAATAGCCAATTTTCCTGAAATATAGCATCAACCATATCAGCGCATGGTGTCTTTATCCATTGCTCATTGTTCGTTTTGCATATTCGCTGCTCTGTGGTGCAAACACTGATAAAAATGTTAAAATACAATGTTAATTTCAACTTTTTTTTTTCTACGCCAATTCGAAATCCAAAGATTTCCAGTCCAAAGCATTTCGGATTAGGAATACTTAACTTATATGGGTTGATAGTGTTAAGTTTTAGTCGGACCTGTAGAACATTGGTCAATAAGAATTTTATTCTGAAGATCAGATATGTAAACAACCGATGTCTTTCAGGATCAACAAACAACAAAGTTAAACGAAAACTTAGTGCTAGCAAAAACGTTAAGTTAAATCTTTTTGGCTACACAAAACAATAATTTGTTTGCTAAGAAAGATATCCTGTTTCGTGCACATGCCACATTTAACTTATGATACTCACGAAAATATTCACGTTCAAATTTACAAAACTTTCCAACTGACTAATTTTTTATTCATTTTTAAAATGCATTAATAATGAATCAGCTATAAATTAGAAATCACGTCACTAAATACATACTAGTTACATTACACAATTATATGCATAAAAATTATTAGTTGCGAAACCTAAAATCAGTGTTCAATACACGATGTAGACAATGATTTACAAAAAAAAAACTTATCAGTATTTATTTAATAATTGATCAGTTACCAAATCACGATTAAAAATGTCCGCTGCATTCGCGTAATTTCAGGAGCTTTTTTTTTAAATAACTCTTTGTTCGAGATTATACAATCACACACAATTACACTTCATTACTGACATTATTAAAATTTAACCAAGATAAACCTTTTTCTGAAGGTAGTACTTATAAGTTTAATAGTGAATAGAAATTAGTTAAATTTAGTTTCCGTTACAGACCGAAGCCTTTTTTCACTATTTGCATTGGTTCCCTTTAGTGACGTCAGGCTATTTTATGAAGCCATGTGACTATTTTTCGGAGTGCGATATAAAATTCATAAAACAAAAACAAATTCATAAAAAACTGTTTGTTCAAAATAATCTAAAAAGTACAGCTAGATTAATTATGTGATCTTTTGTTTGTTTCAATGGCACTTACATACCTAGATTAAACTTTATAAATACATTATTGCTTTAACTTACTTATTTTTAAATATAAACTTAACAACCCATATATCAATAAAACGAGAAAAAAATACTTTTTTTAACGAGCTCATAGCCAACTTTGGTTGCCTTTTAAAAAAAGTCAAGTTTGGCTTATATCTCAAAAATCAAGTATGCCATGACTTTTTGGATATTTTTTTCTTATTCTACGTAAAAATATCAACAGGAATCATTTTACATTTTGATTTTAACATAGAAAGTCATGGAATTATTTACCATTAAAAAACGCCTGTTTTTAGTTTTTTCAAAATACTTTAAAAAGTTGAAGGTGTAGGTCAAATGTTAAAATGGCATTGAATTCGTCTTGAAATTCTGCCCAACTCTTATAATAACAATGTTACCTATACAACACAAAACACATGTAGATTATTGTCACCCTGTATAAGCCCCCTTTAAAAGAAACAAAATCAAAAGTATGTTTACTTTTATAGGCCGTTTACACTTACGGTTTTGCACGTGGTTTTGCATGTGGTTATTATCGCGTGTGTGAATCTACCGCTGCTAGGATTCACTTGTGCAAAACCAAGGTCAATAAAATCGCTTTGTTTTACCGCCCACACACAACCACATGCAAAACCGTAATTGTAAACGGCCAACTATAGTTAGTAGATACTATTTTTTGTGTGTAAATAAGAAATTAATGACAAACTATTAGCATAAGTAAAAAATTATTGTTGATAAGGCTAAAATATTTGCCTTATATCAGGAGAGTCCGTTTCCGTCCATGCTGATATCTAAATAATTTTCTTGCTAAAAATGCGGGATATTGGCGTACGAGATTGATTAGAATAAATTAATAAAGACTAATTTTCATCAATAAGTTACGTTGTGTTTAGATTGGTACTAAATTCCAAAAATTATATCTGTAATACGGAAAGACAATTTCGCCGTTAACTTTAGATTGTTTTAAGTCGTTATTACAAGGTCGATACAAAAAAATTGTCTGATGGTTGACATTTCACTTCTCAGCATAATTTTGTAATTACGTAAGTAATAAATTCGGTTAAATTTTTTAGCGTTAATTTAAATAATTAATAGCAAATTGTGTAATTTCGTTAATTTATGTTAGAATGAATTACAAATGTGAACTGTCAAGTTTTAAAATGAGTTTAGTATAAAAAATAATATTTTCATTGCTATATGTATCTACGTACTTGCAATCGTATGTTATACAAAAATACATGACAACTGAATGCATCCCAATCAAAATTACTTCAAAGCTAGCTCTTTACATGTTGATGCGGCTATAATAAATAAATTCGGCAAGTAATCTTCTAGATTTCGATAAAGAGATTATGTACGTAACGTAGGTTATCTTTCAACTACATATTTTATTGTCCAAATATACATCAAATAAGAAACGAAATTACCCTCATTCATTTGGTCAGTAATAGATGGTCACGGTAAATGTCCAATAAAGCTTCTTTTTTTTTTAAATTTAATAATGACAATTAAGGTAACAAGTATGTTTTAATAAAATAATCATCAACCTTTAACCTGACCCAGGTTTTTGGCCGTTTTGTCGTGAATCATACCAATTTTCTCGGGCTTTAGAATAGCACCCTAAATTTCACTGATCAATGGCTACAAGTACACATTATAATCGCCTTGTTTTAGATATTTTTTACTATTATTGAAATTTTTAAGCACATAATGTGTTAGTATAGACAAAAAATTAAGGGATCAATGAACGAACCGACAGAAATTTTAGTTGTATGCGCAGAACAAATTGCTATTTATTAGGAGTATTAAAGACCAAAAACAACAAACTCTAAAATTTGTATATTAATGAAATATTATTTTATTTACTTTCACAGCAAGATGCAAGATTCACATACACGATTCATAATAAAAAAACCAACAGTTACTTTCTAAGAAAACTGCAAAATAGTGGTAAATGACAAAAATTCCAAACTTAATATCTTTAAACTGTCACCGATAATTCAAAATTGTTAAAATTGATTGATGTATAGGTTTTTGATTGATAAACTAATAGATTTAGATAAACAACTAACAATGTGTAAATAATTTAACGAGGTATGTGTGGGCTTTAAAAAAACAATTAAATTGAAGGCCTAACATTATCTTAAAAGTAATTTAAATATTCTATTTATAATTATAATCATAACAACATTATTTCAGTTTTTGTGCAATTTATCTTCGATTTTTTCTTAAAGTTTGTTGTTCAACTCCTCTAAATGCTTTCATTATTTTATTGACTTTTATTTCTAGATATTGTCACTAGTGTTCCTTCTCGAGAAGTCTTTCTCGAGAAATTCTCGAGAAGTCTTTTTCGAGAAATTCTCGAAAAAAAGTAATTTTTTTGATTTCTCATTTCTCTAAATTTCTCGAGAAAAAAAAAGTAAAAATGTGTTTTTTTTCGCTGAACAAACTTTACATTTTGATGCAGATCTGGTCAATAAAAATGAAGAATTGTCTCTCCAAGAACAACTGAACTTATCGGTAACAGAAAGTGTGAGAGAAGTTTAATAAAACATAGTGTACATGACAAAAATAAAACTAATAAGCAAGAATTTAATATATTTCAATCATCAGGTACAAGTACCAAAAATTTAGAACTAGCTAGTAATGCTTTATCCACAATAAAGCCTACATCGACAGAAAACGAACGATTTTTTTCTGTTGCCAACGATTTTGTGACAAAAAAGAAAGAAATTGTCTAGTACTACTGTAGATGCACTGTGTGTGTGTGTTAAATATTTTAAATCTGTACAATGAAAACATTTAATTTTGTTTATATATTTTTAAGTTTTAAGTGATTCATAATGTTTAGAATAATAACGTTTAATTAAAATCACTTACGGTAATTATCTTCTATAAAATAATATACTCATTAATAAAATCCAGGTTTTGACGTTATAAATAATAAATCAAAAATAAATTTCTGATGAATTTTAAAATTAATTTTTACATGGCGGTTCAAGATGTGTTAAAATAAATTGTTATATAACTTTTCAAACTGAATTTAAGCGGGTAAATATAAATTTATATATTATATGAGAATTCTCGAGAAATGAAAACTATCGAGAAATCTTATACACTACTTGTCACGATTGGAGTTTCTATTAATTTTGCAAGTGACTGTATACGCCCGTTTAACCGCGACAATATGGTTTAATTCTCAATTGTTTATTTTATCTTAACGATTTTTTCATTAAAAAAACTCAACAATCAAAAGCTTCACATGTACTATAATCATACTCATATCGACAAAATACCATGTTATTTTTTCTTTCGCAAATAGGCAATGACTTGTATATTTATGATGCGGATAGATTTTAAACAGTGTACTTACTTAGGGTTTCTTTCCCGGGATCCCGGGATCCCGGTCCATTTTAAGCTATTTTATATTTCCCAGGAAATGCTTTTTGTCCCGGGAATTCCCGGGATTTTAAAAAAGTGTTGTTTTCGTTTATTTTGTGCTAAGATCTTTGTAATACTATCATAACTTATCAGAATTTTATACTTAAAATGTCTTTACTAACAGTAGCTAAATTATGGTAAAACTTCAAAATAATTTTTCTCTTTTAGTATGGCGCAAAGAAGCAAAATAGCTTATAAATGAAATTTTATTGATAATAACGATGTTTCTTTGCTGCTAGATGCTCTCAAGACAATTTCACCTACATCAATAGAGACTGAGAGAGCATTTTATGCAGCAGGACTTTTTGTTAATAAATTAAGAAAAAGACTAACTGAAGCACAGATCACCTTTGTTTTCTTAAATCACATTACAAAAATTCATTGTAAAAATGATATTATTGTATTTATAAATATGAAATTGCAATAGAAAGGTTATAATTCCCAAATGTATGTTTCTCTCACCAATATTATTGAATTATTTGTAATAATCATGTATTACATATATGACTTGGAGTTGTTTTTAAATAATAATCCGCTCCCTTAATTTTTTGGGTTATTTATTTAAAAATATTGACATAATTTACTACATCCCGGGATCCCGGGAAATCCCGGGACAAAGGCCGATTTCTTACCGGAATCCCGGGACAAGTAAAATGGTCAAGTATGAGAAACCCTAGTAGTACTAGTAAGTCTATCTGTGATAGAAAGATAATGGTGTATTACATTTTCTCATTTTTCAACATTGCGAATTTTTAATAAAGTTAGCAAGACTTGTTAATATTTTAAACTACATACAATTTGCTACGTAATTCTGGCAAATTTGCATAACTAACTATAATGAAATTACCCATGTTTCGCGCTTGATTCATATTACCACGGAAAAAATATATATAATATGCACAAAATATTTCAAACCCACGGTTTTAAAACTAGTTTAGATTTTTAAAAAAATTGCAATCTCAAAAAAAGTTCCCTTTCTCCTTGAAACCCAATTATTATAAACAGTCGATACATCGCAGATCAAATTAACAATTAATGTAACTTGAATTAAATTTACATTTACCTTAAAACTGGCAGTCTGTGAAACAACAAGTCGCTCCATCGTACCAAAAAAACTATTTTCTCATCTTGATCATCAAAAAGAATAGCTATAACTAAATCAGTCGAAAAACAGATTACCTGCAGTCAGTTTATATGGGAGGAGTGCGAATTTTGTATCTAAAACGCTCTGCAACCTCCACACATTCATTCCAATTTGTTCAAATATCACCAAGCTATATCGAATTGTCAAATGAAAATTTTATAATTAAAAGATTTAAAAGTGATATTGCACGTTGCTAAAATATGAACAAAATAAACCCCAACAATTAGAAACTAGGTTTAGGAACTACTGCAATGTAAGTCACTGGTTCTCATTGACGTCAATAGTGAGCTTTCTCTAATGAGTTCGCGTTGAAGTTAAATTAATACAATTTGATTTAAATGTAATGCAAAAACATTAACATAAAAATTCTATTATTAAACAATTAAATACTGCGATACCATATTTAACGAGTTGTTGAAAAATATCGTAACTGCGTTTAATTCACTTTTATTTATATGTATTCGTCTTCAAACCTAATAACTCTGATCTTTAAAAAAAAAACGTTTTCCATTTAAGAAAGTTACTTATTTATACTGGGTTTTGTTGGCATCCAGGATAACAGAAAATAAGTTTTGTTTTAGTAAAATCCATACATGTGTTAAAAATAGGAGTAGAAATGGAACATAGAGTTCTTTCACATGTCGCCAAATTAGGAAAACTTTCGCATGGTCCCAAAAATATCCCAACGATTTAAAATTATTATTAAATCATTATTATACCATATTATTTTAATAATAAGTATTATTAAATTCCATTATAACGAACCTCTGACGAGCTGGCTGGCTTTTTGGTACAAAGATGCCCTTCGACGTAAATTTTACATTAATTATTTATTAACTTATAAAAGTTTTCGATAACAGTACTCTGAACAACCGTAATCAATCGAAATCTTTCCAATTTAATTAAAAACGTTAAATATTGATAATGACAGTTAACTCGAACTAATTGCGTTGTCTTAATAAGGCAAAAAAGTGCTGTAAAAATAATTTATGTTCAATATATTAACACGTACTCTGAATATAAAATGGCTACTACATATTTATAGTTGAGTGTTTATATTTTAAATATTTAACCATCCCTCACAAACTCAGAGACGTAATAAGTTGACAAACGCATTAATTTTTTTTTCGTTATTTAAGCGGTAGTGTATTTCAACCAGGGCATGAAACCGGTTTTTTAAACCGGTTTAAAAAACCAGTTAACCTTTATCTTTTGTCAGAAAAAGTGATTTTTAACCGAAACCGTTATTTCTAAAGGCAAAAAAACGGTAACCTTTAACCAAAATAATAAAAAACCGGTTTTATTAATAAAAATTACGATGAAAAATACAAAATCTGTAGTAAATGCGATTAGTTTACCAAAAGTCATTACTGAACTCTTGATTGTACATTTATTATAAAATTATAAATAAATAATATTTTTTCATACTTTGCATTCCTGATCTAAATAATTTTAAAAACCGGTTAACTTAACCGGTTTTTTAAACCGGTTTATAATTTAAATCGGTTTTTTACACTAAACCGGTTTTTTACGAATAAAACCGTTTTTTTACGAATAAAACCGGTTTTTAAACAAAAACCGTTATAAAAATAAAGTTCTCGATTTCGATTAATCGTAAATCAAAATGTTTTTCGGTTTCGAGCCCCGATTTCAACACATTTATAAATTATAATACCTTAATTGTTAATTCACATTGAATCTCAGTGGAATCTGCAAAGCCTATTATTGTTAAAATAATTGGGGACTGGCACAATAATTTTATTTTTATGGTAAACTGTACACAAACCAATGAAATCATTCTCCAAGTGCGTCATGTGGTTAGGCAAGTACGGTAATTAACTTAAGAAGAACTGGTAACGAACGGATGATCTAAATAACTAAATCCGCATAACGAAATGTTCTGAAAAAAAAGCTGACACTCAATTAATGCCATGGACGATATGATGAAGTACTTAAAGCAATGTTAATAAAATATCTTTTATTGGCGACCACTGTCGACTTAAATTAAAAAGTTTCTCAGTCATTCTGTATTTGATTTATATATCAGTTTTCCACTTCACATTCCCTAAAACGTAATATATTTAATATTTAAAGAATATAAATACATTTTTTACTGTACAGGGTGGCCTATTTTCGATGCGCTTACAGGGTATCACGGTTATTATCAGTAGTAATATAACATGCGTATTGAAAATTATCGATAATTTTTGGTAAATATGCCCGAATGCAAGTTGAGCTGGAAAAAAACACGTGCACGAGTGATTTGTTCTGATTCAACTTGCATGAGTGAAGATTTGTCAAAAATTTTAGATTATTTGCAAGGCACGAGTTATATTTTGTCAGAAAATTTCCTTCACCTAACCTACCTGTCAAATTAAATGTATGCTATGTCAAATTTTACAAGTACTGTCAGAGTGGTGAATCAGGGGTGTGGTTTAATCTATATTAAAGTAACGCTACTGGTCGCCGAAATTCGTAAAAAATTATCAAGACCAAAATATTTAATTCCCTCTCCAAATTTATATTTTCGAACAATCGCAAACTCAGATTTCTTAGAAACGCATGAAAATCTGTTAATTGCGAAAAGGATATTATCAGTGTATGATTATGTTTATTGATTATTTCTAGGATATCTGAGTTTGTTATTGGTCGAAAACGCAAATTTGACAGGACAGGTTAAATATCTCGCTTAAACGCAAAGATAGAGAAAAACCCTGTAAGGGCATCGAAAATAAGCCACCCTGTACATATAGCACGTATTACGTACGCATTTCTTCCTAAATCATTACTGGGTTGCTATTTAAATAAGGTAATTTTTGCCCCAATTAGCCAATCTATTATCTCTAATAATTTAGGAGTTGCCTCTAGTAATGAGCCGACGAATTTCGAACACACTGTATACTGTACAGTATTACATACTTTCTCAACACGTAACTGTAAATACATTATCGCATAAAGTTATCTTATTAATTTCGAACATAATTATAGTTCTTATAAATACGCATTTATTAAAAAAAAAAAAAGAAGATATTTAAAGGAGTGTTCAATTGACGTCAATAGATGTCAACGCACGATACGTTTTATCACGTATTAAATTATAACAATTACGTTAAAAATAACAAAAAACTTAACATATCGGACATATTCATGTGGCGCACAGAATTATGTCCCTTAAACCAGACTTGCCATTGTAAATTCCTATTAGTTAGTGGATAAATCCATTCGCATTCGACGTAAAAACACCATTCTTGCGTATATAGCAACATGCAATTTACAAGTTTTTTTAACATTCCTGAACAAACAGCAAAAACCAATACACAGCTATAAACAATGGCATTTAAAATTATTTATTTTATTAGGCTGATGTTTTGTATATTTAATACATGTAGTCACATCTTGTACAGGCCATGCTTTTAATTAAAGTTTAGTCATCGTGTTATTAAGTGATGAAAAATGTGTGGTTTATGTTCTTCCTAAAATTAATTACGGTAAACTTGGTTCACATATGCGTGTGTCGTCCAAATCATCAACTTTCCTGTAACGTGTCGTAGAAAAATGGTTTCGAAAAGTATCACGTGATTATGTATTGACGTCAATGGTGACCTCCGAGTGTTTAACAGGAGAGGCTTAGCGTTTGCTCTACATCCAGAGACCTTCCAGTTCTGCAAAGTATCTTTTTTACATATATATGTTTATTTTTATCCGAACAAAGAAAAAAATGTAAGGAGGTGTGTTCGATATAATTTGTTATTGGTCTTGGCCCCTAGTTTAATAACATATGTTCTAAAATACGATAGTTCTTTTCTTCGGCTGTCTAACCTTTTATACTCAAAGACATAAATATTCATCTTGTGTTGTTTCTGTTGGCCTTTAGTGACGTTTTTTATATCAAAATACACAAACTGCCAATGTCACCCAAAAAAATAGTGGTAGAAAAACCATGAGTTTTAATTTTGAGCATGACATGCCAGTCGAAACAGTTTTTTTTTACATATACACTACCGCTCATAAGTATTTGTCCACCTCTACTTTTTAGAATTTGATATATTTGTAGACGACAATATACTGCAATTTTTTTAAGTTTTTGTTACAGATATATTTAGTTTATATAGAAAACTAAAAATGCTTGAAAACGGCGGTAATTACATTCAGGGAAGTTTCCGGAAATAATGGTGTTTATCGTAAAAAGCAGCTTTTTATTATCGGCCAAAATTATCCAAAACAGATCATTTAATTTTAATTTTTTGTTTTTGCTCTTACCTCATAACCTTTTATGTCATTTAAATATGGATAAGTATTCTGATTTTTTTGTATTTTTTGTTAAGTAAACGTCATCCAAATCTTACGCTCTTGGCGAAGTATCTTTGTGATTTTATCGATTTAATAAAAAAACATGTACACAGTATTTATTTGCTTTAAATATATTCTATACAGAATCCATTAAAAGTTTTATTTTTCAACTCCTTACTTCAAAAATATTTTATTTGTTGGGTGGGCAAATAGTTTTTCGCGGTAGTGTACATTCTCTATTCTTTCTGATCGAGCGCCAAAATCAAATTTATTTAAGGGGTAATAACCGCGAGATAAAAATCTAGGCAGATTGGCCATAAGACATTCGGTACAATAACCACACCGAGCCGCCTAAAGGACTGTGCCAGGGTCGGCTCTAGGAACGTTTATAGTACGACACTTAAGATGCCTTTTGTCAATAATGCACTATAATCTAAATCGGTGGTCTCCAACGTGGGGTGCGCGCACCCCTTGGGGTGCGCAAGATAATTTCTGGGGTGCACGGGATAATTCCTAATAAATTATAATTTCTATTTCCACAGCATAATTTAGCAAATTTTGTGATGAAACTTAAGTGATTTTTTATTTTGGGGTGCATTTTTTAAAATAGTTGTAACAAAACGTGCAAAACTCTTATTGATAATATACAGACTGTCAAAAATAACTTGTCCCGCTGTTGATATGAACCGTTTATTATGGAAGTGGAGTAAGTCGGTTGTTCTTTGTTTCGAGATGGTTTGCATTTTAGTAGATTTAAAACTACTAACAGCTTCTACTAAGTTTTCCCACGTTACTATGAATTTAAATATAGATATTTAAATTTACTAAACAAATTTGTTTTTGAGAAATCGCTAAATCAATACTTTTTCTTAGGGCCTACACCTACACCATTTTCATAATAACTCAATTGTAAAAATCATTACATTGTAATTATGTACTTCAATTTTACTTGCATTAAGCTGCGTTCACATAAAAATGTATTGTATTGTATTGTAGCGTAAGCAAAGTTAAGTATACGAATATCAAATGATAAGCAAAGTAGTGGAATTGCATTGCAAGCCCGCTTGGAGGGTTTGCAAGGTCCAAGCTTCTTGCAATACCCCATAACAAGAACCAATCACAGTAGATTAACCCTGCGTATGCGCGTGGTAATCGCCTTTAGTGTACAAACACTACAATACCTCTATGTCAGAGGTCGGCGAACCGGGGTAAATTATCCCAAGTGGGGTAAAAATGAAATTCTTGGAGGTAATGAAGACTCAATAGACATTAATAAAATTATATAAAAAAACGCGTTCCTTAATATATTTATGATCGTATTCTCCGTATAAACAGATTCAATAAACTTTTTGAATTTAAATAACCTATGATTTTCTTCCTTTCAAATCAAGGGGGTAACGTCGGCGTAAATAAATATATTTTGGGGTAATAGGTAAAAAGGTTCCCCGACCTCTGCTTTATGTGAACACTACTCTTGCAGGCATGTTGCAATACAATACAATACAATGCAAAAAATTTCTATGTGAACGCAGCTTTACGCTGTTTATGTCCGATTTTGTTTATAAATAAAAACAATAAACAAAACACAATTGTTTAATTTCAATATATATTAATTCATTGTTCAGTTATAAAACTGTTATGCTTATAACTTATAACTCTATAAGTTTTTTACACAAACCTGAAGATTTTCGTATTACATGGCGTTTTTAATTGTAAAATGGCACGGTTTTACATCTTAGCTTACCTACTCAGTGTTTAATTAGACTACGGGAAATTGATATAACCATTTTCATTATAGATGATTACGTAATATCATTTACTATTACGAATTTTTAGTTGGTCAACCCATGTAGATATTTTAAAATACAAACAGCAAATTGTCTACAAATAAAAAATCACCGTAAATAATATAGAACATTTTTTTCGAAAATTTACTTTCACATAATAAGCGGTCCATACCTTGCCTATCGTAAGTAAGAATCGATTCGATTAAACTGGCTGAGCCTTGGATAATTTCATTAAAGGTAATTGTTAATCTAAAAAGACACAATTCATGACCTGCTACGGAAATTATTCTTGAAACACTTTATAAAGCTGATTTTCGTTTTTTTTTCTAGTTTTTCAATATTTCTAAAAATTAATCAATTTCAACAAAATCCTGAAAATCGACTTCTATAGTTAGTCTTAATCAACGTGTGAACTAAAAATGCTCATCTTTTTTTTGCATATTTCAATATTAAACATAAAAATGCGCAACTCTATTTTAATTTACTCAAGTAAGTATCTATTAAGTTAAGCAAGATATTCATAGCGAAACAAGTTATTTGGAACACCCTGTGGTAATGCAAAATAATGTTTTTCCCCAATACATATAAAAGCATCGATCATTTTAATTCTATATTTTTATATGATTTATGTTTTTGATTTATGTTTATCATTAAAAGAGTCATTAAACGATTACACAAGCACTACAAAGTATTTTTAATTATTTTTTTAGTACAGTATGATCGTTCATCGCTATTTCTATTACCGTCCTATGTAATTTTTTTCATGGTCACCTTAAATATTGCGTAAAAAATTAATAAAAGGTTCTTAGCTTGAATAAAGAAAGTACGGAGAAAAAAAAGTTGATGTTGGCTCAAGTGTATCACATAATAGGAAAAAAGCTTAAAGCTTGAACAGCGGCGAATGTGGTTACAATATTTAAAAATTATTATTAGGTAGGTACCTATGAAGGCAGACTAGCATAGCACCACATTTTCTATGTTTAAAATAGCTGAATTAAGTCTTTATATATTCAAGTTATGTGCAAAAAACCGGGCACACAATGTTTCACTCCGGTTTCGCCGAAAATTACCCCAACTTTGTTATTTTAAATGGAACACCCTCTATAGTTTTACATTTTTGAAAAGGGGAAGCGATGTTGGATCCAATTGCACTAATTTGGTTAATTTTTTATAACCTCAAATAATTTTTGGAACAAAATTTAATTTTGTATTCAGTGTGCCGTGACCTGCATAAATTGAATTTTATTATATCAACAATTGTCTAAAAATCGTTTTTGTAAATTTTAATTGACATTTTTGTAGCAGACTCTTAACAAAAATACAAGTAATTGGTATCGATCGATTCGTTAGAAGATGGTACATTTAAATAACCGCTTGTACCACCATAGTTCCATTTAAAAACAATGACTTTTTGTCAAAAAACCGATTCCGCAACCTTCAAAGCCGATTAAACTAGCCTTAATGTCGATGAAAATTTACAAAAACGTTTTTTAGACAATTGTTGACATAAAATTCAATCTATGCAGGTTACGGCACATTTATAAAAAATTTAATTTTGTTCCAAAAATCATTTGAGGTTATAAAAATTAACCAAAATAGTGCAGTTGTATCCAAAATTGCTTCCTTATTCCAAAAATGTAAAAATATGCAGGGTGTTTCATTTAAAATAACCAAGTTTGGGTCATTTCCGGCGAAACCGGAAGTGAAACCATTGTGTGCATGTGCTCAAAAAGCCCGTTTTTTTGCACATAACATGTGTCTAAAATTTCATTTATCTAAAATCAAAACTAAAGAAAAAAAGAGGGTATATACCGGGTGATGTACTCAAAAAGTAGGCATACATAAGAAAATTTTCGAGAAAAATCAGTTCAAAGTTTATTCAAATCATAGCAAACAGTCTATTTAACATAACAAAAATCGATCAAATCTTAAAAATTATACGGTAACTATCAATGGAAATGTATTAAAAATTAATTTTTAATAAAAATAAAAACAAATAATAAACGCCGACATAAAAAATTAGATTTTAATGTATTCACTGCTGATTTTTCTCGATTTTTTCTTAATGTATGCCTACTTTTTGAGTACATGGTCGGATTCAGAATTAAATTCTCTATCCGAATCAACAAAAAAATGTATACTTTGTAATTTTTAAAAAAACAGTTGCCTATCGCGGATTTGACATACGTCATCGTAGAGGTAACAAATGCACATCATAGAGAATTTCTCGCCGATTTCAAATATAGGGTGTTTCATAATTGAATGCTGATCCTTAGGGGTATTATTTCTTGGGTGATTTAAAAAAAAAAAAGTTCATATCAATGTAGGTCCGCAACCGTCGTATTTTTGAGATACAGGGTGTTGAAAGTTGAAAAAAATATCGGTTTTTTCGTAATATCTTTGATACCGCTATAGATATTTTTTGAATTTTAGTAGGTACTAATTAGACATAAAAACACATTTTTTTCAGAAAAAAAAATTGTTCTATTTCTACCAATGGCGTCCGTACTAACATGTCCTTGAATATTTTTAATGAAAAAAATTATATGCCACTGTTTTATTTCCAAAATAAATGTCATTTTTATAATTTTACTTTATCTCTTAGTAAAAATGGCCTCCTGACTTTTTTTTGTCCGACGAACGGTTTTCGAGTAAACTTTTAACACCCTGTATCTCAAAAATACGGCGGTTGCGGACCTACATTGATATGAACTTTTTTTCTTAAAATCATCCAAGCAATAATACTCCTAAGGATCAGCATTCAATTATGAAACACCCTGTATATAAGGTTGGTTGGGGTTATTCTCAATACTCACAAAGTTATAGGGGTGCGACAGTCAAACTGAATCACCCGGTATATATTTTTTAAACTTCATGTTTTTTAGATTGATATGCTGATATCGAATTTAGAAATGAATTTTCTAAATATTTTTAGTAAAAGTAATTTTTTATTACAATATTGCTTTTTTAAATTAAAAAATAAAAACAAATTGTTAACGATATCTGATAAAACTGCCTAAACTTTTCTGTCGTCAATCACTCATTAATTTCCACAATATAACCATAAAATACTATACATGCAAAAGCTGATTCAAATTTGGGTTTGTGCATGGGGATATATCGCTTATTATGAAAAGTAGGGTGAATAGGTTTATATTTTATGCTGATGAAAATTGTTCAAAAAGGTTTTTATAACATCTGAAAAATACTGAAAAATTTATTTTTCGCGGTAACGTTTTAATTTATATAAATTTTAGATTCAGTAGATGATTTTTTAGAGCAATTTAAAGGTATATTTTTTGCACTAAAAAAATAAAATTATATGTAGGTATGTGAATTATAGAAAAACATTTTTTTACAACACTGTCATTCATTAATTAGAATATTATAGTCGACTAGTATGTCTTTTAAATCAGAAAATAAATCGCAGTCAACAATTTGAAAATCACATATGGCCTATTAAGAAATACGACAATAAACTTAAATGTCAAAGAAATCTAAACCGAATCGACTAAACAAATCTTAATTAAATATAGAATAAAATATGGAGAAATTGTAAAATTTTATAAATAATAAAGTTATGGCGTATCTTGAAAAGAGGTGCAAAGACCTGAAAGCGGTTAGCATAACTGCCAACATAAGAGCACGCTTTTTTTTTTGAAAACCAAAACTTATTTCTGTTCCAATAAACATAACTTATTTATCATAATATTTTGAATGCAAAACTCCTACCTGTCATTCTTTAAATAAATAATTACATTAAATCAAATCAGGGGGCCAATGCCCCCACTTGTCCTCTCTTGCGGGCGTCCATGTCTGCCAAATTTAAAACTATGCTTTACTTTTTGTAATACGCTAGATCAGTGATTCCCAAAGTGGTCTATATCGACCCCTAGGGGTCGACGACGACCTGCAAGGGGTCCATGTCAGCGAAAAAAAGAATTGGGGGTCCATGAAATGAAAATGGGGGTCAACGATAGTGGATCTCATATAAGCAGGTCGTGACTTTAATTTTGGCATTCCATGAATGGAATAATCCACATACACAGATAGTACCTATTTACTTACATAATACTACCTTATAATATAAGGACATATAACTATCTACATAAATTATAAAAGTACCTACGAAGTAAAAATTTTTAAAACATAAATGTTCATGAAACGTGATGAAGAATTATATTAAAATTTAAGTTATTAGGTATATTTTCTGATATATGAAACTGTTTAAGAATTATTACAAACTAGCAGTTGCCCGCAGCTCCGCCCGCGTACGTTTTTATTTTCTCTGCGTGTAAGTTTTTATTTTATTAGTTTAGTTTAGTTTAAAGAAAAGTTGATGAATTTGCAAAAAATCAATATCAGGTAAGCAGGGGGTCTACCCAAAACCGAAAAACATGTCAAGTGGTGTACGAGACAAAAAAGTTTGGGAACCTCTGCGCTAGATGTTCATGATGGAACTTGAATGACAATCTATATAATTTTTTAACTACACTGCTTAAAGCTTAAAACCATAAAAGGATATTTTAGATGTCTATTGCAAACTTTTGTATATCCCTTAATTATTTTAAGCAGTGGGTATACATCGTACACGTTTATTGCGTAAAATAAATTCGCTTAAACAAAAAGAAGACTGTATAAAATTGTTAATTATTATAGATTTATGTGGACGATCCTTACCTACCTAACTGATCTTTCTTTTTTCAAGTGAGTACTTTGTTTTTAGATTCCTTAATTTTTGCGTACAAACAAAAATAAATGCAACCAGTCGGAAAAACCCCACGCGAGACTAATTCTCCTGGCACGTACCATACAAGCATCGATAAAACTTTTTAAACAAATGTAGCAGCAAAAATGTAAACAAAAACAAAGTCATAAAACTGCAATTTATTTAAATTAATATTTTAAGTGCTGTACTACTTGTTGCTTGAAGAATTTTGTAAGAATATTGCACCCATACAACAATAATAAAGAGGTCATAACACAAAACATCATTTTTATTTATTTTTTGAAACGCGCAAGATTTGTAAATGACTGGTGGTGGTGGAAAAAAAAGTATCAATTATGCACGATGCTGCTCAAATTGAATATATGAATATGAAGGAGGCTATGTTACTATTATTTGTTAAAAAATATATCTCCTAACAAAGCAACAAACGTAGAAATTCATAATTTTTTATTAATGGTCACGAAACTGCATTTTATTGGTTTTAAGTAATTAATTTCAAAATTATTGTTGATTCCAACAATGTTTTAAACAGGTTCATTATTGAAAATTTTAAAATATTGTTGCAAATTTAAAACAATTATTCTGTAACGCGCATTAACAGACAATATGAAATCGACCGCCATCTAACTGCAAGTCGACGCAGTGCAACTGTTTTAAAATTGTTCTGAACAACACTTATGGTTTAATAGACTTGAAAAATATTTACGTGTAAGTTGGGCGCGTATAACTGAAATAAGCGGCGGCGCCCAATTTAAAAGAGGCGCTGTTATAAAAATATCGCTGCTAAGCTAAAGCCCATTTTGCAAAGTACTACTGTACAGGGTGGTCCAAATTTGACGGGATTACATGAGTATCTCGCTTAATAGTCAAGATAGAGACACGGTTAAATTACCAAAAATGTGCAGTTCCGGTTTTTCTTGGTTTTTATTTATTTCACAGTCTACATTTTGTTTCTCATCTTTAAAAAAAATTAAAAAACCTTTGTAACTTGCAAATTACTGAAAATAAATACATTATATATTTGGAAAGGGAAAAAAATAAGGAATTTAAATAGTTCATAGCAAACTATAAATTCCATTTAAAAAAAGGTGAGGTGTGTTTTTTTTAGTACCATCAAAATCTAAATAAAAATATCTAAAAATAATCTTCATAAACTTTTTCTATATTTAAAACAATAAGGGAGATATGACACATTATAAATATTTTAAAAAAACAGTTTTTCTTTAATAACTCAAAAACCGGAAATGATACAACCTTTTTCAATAATATTCCATCATTTCCGGTTTTTGAGTTATTAAAAAAAAGTGTTTATTTGTCATTTTAATAATGTGTTACCTATATATCCGTTATTGTTGTAAATATCGAAAAAATGTATAAAAATTATTTTTAGGATGTTTTATGTAGAATTAAATAGTACAAAAAAAAATGTTTACGCTCGCCGTTAAAAAGTTATGACATAAACTGATCGTTTTTAAAAGGAAGCTATAGTTGGCTATAGTCTATTTAAACTCCTTATTTTTTTCTCATTCCAAAAGGGTTGATGTATTTATTTTCAATAATACACAAGTTACGAAGGTTTTTACTTTTTTTTTTTAAAACGTAGTAGGCCGTGAAAACAAAAAAAAAACAAGCTGTAAAAACTTTTAAAGCTCAATTGGTGCAAGTAACGAAGGTTTTTTAATTTGTTGTTGAGATGAATATTTGAACATAAGATACCTACAATATAGTCGGAATCAGCATTAATGTAGTTTACAGGTTGGTCCACTTTTTTGTAGCAAGACTTTAACAGTCGATACAAAAACTTATTTTAAAGCGAATATTCCATATCAACATGGGTCCGTCCATAAACGCTTTATTTTTAAGATACAGGGTGTTACATTTTCGAAAAAATACTGATAATTTTTAACCGTTTCTTAACGAGTAGATATATTTAAACCAAATTTCGTATACAGCACCACCTTACAGGTTACCCACACTCGGTGAGAATGGCGAGTCCCGCAAGCAACCAGTGGCGGAGTTGTGGGAATTAAGTTTCAATAAATTTTATAAGAAACTATTACGGCCGTTCAAAATCAAACTCGAACTTGTTTTTACATTAACCCATATACAGGGTGTTTCATAATTGAATGCTGATCCTTAGGGGTATTATTCCTTGGTTGATTTTAAGAAAAAAAGTTCATATCAATGTAGGTCCGTAACCGCCGTATTTTTGAGATACAGGGTGTTAAAAGTTTACTCGAAAACCGTTCATCGGACAAAAAAAGTCAAGAGGGCATTTTTACTAAGAGATAAAGTAAAATTATAAAAATGACATTTATTTTGAAAAAAAAACAGTGGCATATCATTTTTTTCATTAAAAATATTCAAGGACATGTTAGTACGGACGCCATTGGTAGAAATAGAACAATTTTTTTCTGAAAAAAATGTGTTTTTATGCCTAGTTAGTACCTACTTAAATTCAAAAAAATATCTAAAGCGGTATCAAAGGTATTACGAAAAAACCGATATTTTTTTCAACTTTTAACACCCTGTATCTCAAAAATACGGCGGTTGCGGACCTACATTGATATGAACTTTCTTTCTTAAAATCATCCAAAGAATAACACCCCTAAGGATCAGCATTCAATTATGAAACACCCTATATGTTTGAAATGAGAAAAAAATAAGGAATTTAAATAAGCCAAAGCCAACCAAAGCTTTTATTTAAAAAAAGGTAAGTTTGTGTCATAACTTTTTAATGGCGAGCGTAAAAATATGTTTGTAGTACTATCAAATTCTACACAAAAATATATAGGTAGGTACCTAAAAATATTCTTCATACATTTTTTTTCGATATTTACAACAATGACGGAGATATGACACATCATAAATATGACAAAAAAACACTTCTTTTTTAGTAATTCAAAAATCTGAAACAATAGAATATTTTTGAAAACGGTTATGAGTTTGTCTCAAAAAATTGCACATTTTTGGTCATTTAACCGTTTCTCTATCTTGAATATTCAGGGAGATACCCATGTAATCCCATCGAATTTTACATCAGTGGTGGCGTAACAATCGAGGGTGAAGCGGGTGCGGTGGACACAGATTCACGAGCCGAGAGGGTCATAGGATGCAAACAAAAACGTGTTTTTTTTTTTTTAATTATTGGCACAAGCATACACACGAAAACCATATGCGAAGGGCCCCCATTAGCCATTAACTCTGTTTGCATTTTACTTCTTGCTACGCCGCTGTACATCAGTCTTGTTCTGCGATACTCAATTTTGTGTTTTTACATCTAATCTTGTTCGAACCAATACCTTAATTTACCAACTACAATGACACAGGTATTGTTTAATATACACCTAAGTAAAGATTATAGTCATTACTTAGCTAATAATGTGTCACAATAACAAAAAAATCGCATATGTTCCTTTTAAGTGGTCAAAGTGATATAAATTGTAACTGCGTTTCCTTGACGGAGTGAATTCTTTAACATTTTCCCCGCAAAAAGACATCAAACTCGAATTTAAAACTAATTAAATACCGGATGAAAGCAACCCCTTTTTCTTTAGTTTTAAATTTTTTAAATAAACTCTAATATTATAGATAGGTTATTTGTGCATCAACCTGGTTATCGAAACATATGCACACTTACACACTTTTACTAGTTTTGCCAGTAACTTTGGTATTTTGGAAAAGAGGAGGCAACTTTTCATACAACCACTTATTCTGAAAAGTTTTACGACCTCAAATAATTTTTTAAACACAATTTATTTTTTTATTATGCGGTTATTTAAAAAAAGCCTTTTCTAACAAATCTCACAATAACAATAACTTTTTATTAGGGTGCTACAAAAATATAAAATGATTATAAAGATAAATTATTATGTATCGTACTACACTGTGCTTAGTTGCAATTGCAACAAAAACAGCCTTCATTTTCTGAAGGGGCAAATAAGGATGTTCAAGTGACTATCTATTTTGGTGAAATTAAAGGTATTTTAAAACACTGTTATACTGGCACAATGGTATGCCCATTGTAACACAAAGTTATCCATTTATAAAAGTTCTACTGCTTATCATTGATGATTCATGTACCGGAACTGATGTAAAAGTGTGCACACATATGTTCAGATAATCAAGTTTGATGAGCATATTATCTGTCTAAAGTATTATTTGGTTAAATTAAAAACTAAATAAAACAGGGTATGAGCCTGATTACTTTTCAACAAGTATACTACACTACAAATAATTTTACATACATAAAGGGTTTGGAAATTCGAATTTAGACATGGAAATTTCGCTTATTATAAAAGCTAGAGTATAGGTTTAAATTTGGCAAAGTTGTTAAATTCGATGCTCATTAAAAATCCAACGAGAAAACATCGCCCAACCAACATTTTAAGCGAATCGGATGGCAATCACAAACTTTTCCTTAGTCGATTCGTTTTTGTTTTACGATAAGCGATAACCAACTTAATTTTTTCTTATAAGCGCAACTTTTGCTATTTACACAATCAATAAAAAAATATTCTGACTTCATTGACGTATCACACATCGTATTTTATTTCTGCATTCATTGTCAAATTTGTAAAATTGCGTTTTGGATTACAACTAGTTACCATAAATCAGGCGGCCTTATCGTTGCAGTTTATGTCGTTACCATGACAACAAATCACTAAACTAAAAATTTTGGAAGCCTCGTCATTGTAATAAATTCGCTTAAATGAACATTTAGGAAATTCCTTGAAGAATTACAAAATAACAATTACTAATAAATGACTTATTGCTTATTTGTTGTATTATTTTGTCGCCCGGTGTCCTTAGCTATCGCCCAGTTGTCCGTCGCCCAGATTACCATCGCCCAACTGACCGTGTCTGAGATCCTCATGTTTAAACTCGAATTTCAAACACCCTGTATATGTATCTACCTACACAGTGCACTTAAAAGAAGCTTAAATAAAATTTTGCGATTTGGTGTTTTGTTTCATCTTACGCCAAATAAAGTGGTTGTAACAATTTTTTCATAGCACACTCGGTAACGAAGATATTATAGAAGGATTTTCCTGTGGAAGCCATATTAGATATTTGTTTTTCTCGTTTCACTGAAATATCACTCGTTAAACAAAATAATAAAAATTTTTGTTACAACAAAATTAACTTTTTTGACAAGTTGACCGTAAGTGGTACTGTATTGTGTACAAACAAACTCTGCAACGTTTTAATTATTTAATATAAAGATAAACTATAGAAAAAATTTGCTACAAAAAATAATTTCGACTGAAAAAGGTTAATTTTTTCAAAATGTTTTTACACCACGTGGTACAATATTGGAAAGAGGTAAACAAATGCTATTTCTTGGTTAAGTGTGCCAAGAAAAAACTGCAAATACCAGTTTATTTGACACGTAAAATTATCAATATTCACAATGATTCAGATTTGTTTCATTAAAATTAGAACAAGTATTTAGTAAAATAAAAAATCGTAGCATTTCATATTTATGTTTCTTCAAGGTAAGTAACTTATAAATTATCAAAACCTCTAAAAATCACTACAAATTGAGCTGTATAGGATATAACTTTTAACTAATTTACCAAAATCTCTATTTCTTACGTTACGCGGCATCCTCCCGTATAAAAAGTGTACCGTACATATCTTTTAAAAAATTATGATCAAAAAAGTGCATAAAATAGACAGATCGCACTTACCGCTGGTACATTTTTGTGGACACTAGCTTCTTTTTCATGTGTAGCATGATCGTTTCCCGACAAAAACTGAAAAAAAAACATAATGTAATAATATACCAAAATGAATTTGTAAAGTTGCCATAGAAATAGTTTAATCACTCACACAACAATTTTAAAACAACCCGAATATCGCTTCAGAAAAATTATTATAAATATAATGCAGTTCTTGCAGTTTACACGGACATTAACACACAAAATTAGGTCGTTAACTTATGCGGTAAACTTTTTTGTACGTTTTCACTACTACCGACCTTCTAATTTAATAACCTTACTGACTTAGTAAAAACAAAATTGTGTTTTTTACACAAAAAAAAGGCTTGAAACGATTTGATTAAGTTATTTTTCTTTTGTGCCCTAGTTTGTGGTAAAATGCAACATTAAATCAGCATGAATATTTTACATCTCGTTTTGTATATTATTCTAAATCAGCTGTTTTGACGATACTATAAAATTTGTTATAAATCGGAAATTAAATATACATAATATCCTGTTGATTCGTTTACAGAACATTAAGTCTGTTGCACATAGTTTTAGGGCTTTGACCCATAATAATAATATTTACCATACTATTGAGAACTACGGTGTTCATTTGTACAGAAAGCAACGCCAAATAATTTAACACATCGTACCTTACTATGTATGACTAGTCCTAACTAATACGATCAACGTCAATAAAATTTATGCCGGGTGACAGAAAACATTAAACGCGTTTTTGTATTGTTTTTAGGAGCATGAGTTTAAACTGAAAGATAGCATTTGAATTACAAGAACCTGTATTTTGCATATTTTGTGGGTGAGATTTAATTTTTAAATTTTATTTCTTAATAGCTCCCTAGACAGTGCTCTAAATTCTAGACTTACCATGTGATCTTAAGAGCTGCGAAGTCGATTAAATTGACTTCGTAATTTTGTAACGAATTCAGAAGTTGTTCACAAAAAAACGAAAACAATTGATTTTTAGATATGTACATTTCGTTTTCATGTTAATTTGATACAAAATCGCTATTTGTGTTTTTTTTGCGGTTGTTTTTTAAATTGCACCTAGAGTATGTTTACTATTGTATTTGGAATTGTTAAAACTAGATGTTTATGCAAAGATCCAAGATGGCACTCATATGAAATAATAAAGTTGATGATAACCAAAAAGTAGAGAAAAAAACGTGCGTTAAAAAAGTATTTTAATTTTTTAATTGCGTCTAAAATTGATCAAAAACACGTTTTACTGATTAAATTCAACTTTATCTCAATGTAACCGACTTCGTAGCTCTTAGGATAAGCGAGATCTCTCTATTGAGCCTTAAATTTGGAAAGCCCTGTGTATATTTTGACAATGGTTCTAAAATATTCATATATTGAACACTTACTATTTGGGCTTGGGTAATGGCTAGAGATTGGGAAACCGGTTAAAGGTCTCTTCACACACATCAGTCACGGCGCGTTTCAGTTCCGTCAGTTGCGTCAACCGTCAGTCATAAAAAATATTCTTTCTTGTAATTTAAGTTGATTCATCTACACTCGTCCGGCGCAGTCACAAATATCTCGTCAGTCCGTCAGTCACAGTCCCGGCGCCTGACAGTCAAAGTAGCTATTTCTTCTTACCGGTATTGCCTGACGCCTGACTGACGTGTCTGAAAAGGCATCATGGGTATGACTGAGACAAAACGGTGACGGATCGGAGACGGAACTGAGACGCGCCGTGACTGATGTGTGTGAAGACCTTTAGGCCTAGCACAAACAGAGCGTTTTCTGTCGCGCGACTTGAGTCGCGCGTTTGTGAAGTACTAGCAATTGCATGTACGCGTACACACATACGACGACCAAAGTCGCGCGACTATGTGTGTACGCGTACATGCAATTGCTAGTACTTCACAAACGCGCGACTCGAATCGCGCGACAGAAAACGCTCTGTGTGTGTGAGGCCTTAAGGTCCCCTCGTGGTGGCGGTGGCGTCGCGATCACGATCACGATAATAAGTAATCAGGTTACTAATTATCGTGATCGCGATCGCGTCGGTGTGAGTTGACCTTAACTGATAACCGAGGCCTTTTTTCAATAACCGGTTATTACGTCCCGGTTAACTGGTTCTTCCAATATTATGCAATTTTCGTTAAAATTTGCGCCAACGTTTTAATTAGTAAACCAGTAAGCGTAAGTGCTTCGCTCTTTACTTTAGTAAATTAATGTTTTCAGTGTTTTTTGCACATTTCGTACAAACAGCTTAGTACAACTTGTACAATGGTATGAGTGTACCTAATTAAAGTGCAATTCTAGTTTTTTTTGCTTTTGGTAATAGTATATTACATAACAAGCGTTGTAGGAAGTGTATTACTTTAATTGCTTTACAACTCGTGTTATGTAGCATACTTTTTCTACGATCACAAAATACATACGATTACACCGGTTTTTTGGCTAATAGTAAACACACTTGAACGTATGCTGTTAATTGTCAAGTTTGACGTAAGTCTACTTTGACATTTCTATTATCTATGACATTTCAGAACCAATGTGCTTTTTGTTTACCATCGTGAGGACTGAGGACTCACTACGCATGCAGGTTGGGTTTAACGTGAGCCTACTTTCATCATTTATAATTAAAAAAATGTGCTTTTTGCTTACCGTGCGTAAAGACCCACTTACTATGTATGCAGGCTGTATTTTATTTTTGTTTTTTGTTAAATTTATTACTAAAATTAAATAAAACTTTTTTATCAATAAAGAGATTTGTCTTATTTTTTGAGGGTACATGCATTAAAAAAATATCATTTGCAAGCAAATCCATAGATTTTATTATGATTAAAAATAACCGGTTAACCGGTTACTTAAACAAATTTTCACCGATAACCGGCAATTCATATAACTGTCCGGTTTTCAAATCCCTAGTAGTGGTCATCCTATTCAAAAAATTAAATTAAATCCTTTTGTTGTTTATTAAATTGAATGTAATGTTTAAAATGGCACGTTTTGCGCGAATAAAACTTTTGTGGATACAACAGAAAATTACACCAATACATTACATTCAACGGTAGATTTTGAAATATCCGAAAACAAATGTGTGCAACCCGTCAACATAAATATTCATTATCGTCACATCTGCTTTAAAATGTTGAAATATTGAATGAAAAAATTTATCATCATCCAAAATCATTAGCTTAATGCTTAATACGCAAAAATCAACAATTTTTTAGAAAATTCAGAAAATCATTTATTTACATCAAATATCAGAAAATATAATTCAAGAACGAATTTAAATATAAAAAACAACAAAAACAATGTTACGTCTTAATATATAAAAAATATGGCATACAAACATAATAGTTAAAACTAAATTCGTAGAAAATCTAAGTTGTCCTTTTACCTTAACAAGGCCATGTTTTCGACACTACTATTATCTAAAACGAAGGCATTTCTACGTCTTTCACACACTTTATGTAATAAACCACTTCTAAAAGATATATCAATAACAATAAAAATAATAACTAATATAAAAAGGAATATCAACAACGTATACACATTCGCTATCGACTTTAAAATTTCTGTGTTAATTGAATCATATTTTTTTGCTGAGTCTTCATCATGGTTCGTTGTATTTGATCCGTTATTAGAAGTCCTAGGTGTCGAAGTAATTGCCGGTTCATCATCATCACTTGATCGATTGGTGATCGAAATATTGCACGCAATTCCTTGGTTATTGTAATCCAAATGATAACTTCCGACAAAATGAATTCTTGTGTTATTCAAAGCTTTGACAATCACATTTAAATCTTCACATGACCATGGATTATCATTGATATCGATGAACCCCAAATTGGGCAGATGTTTTTTTATCATCAACACATTTAACTTTGTTAGAAAATTTTTGTTTAAATACAAATTTGATAAAGACGTAAATGACAAATTAAAACTGGCATCGAAGCTGATTAACCGATTGTCTGATAAATTTAAAACTGTTAAATTAGTTAAGTTAGTCCACTTTTCCGGTTTCATCTGAACAAGTTTATTGGAATTGAGTTCTAAATTATTCAAATGATTAAAATATTGAAAGGTTTCTGGTGAAAAATCTTTTAAACTATTATAACTTAAATCTAACAATTCCAAAGCAGTAAGTTTAAAAAATGAGTCGGGATACAAAGTTTTAATTTTGTTGTTCGACAAATTTAAAATTTTCAATTTCCTATTAGCAATAAACGTATTTTCTGGTATTTCTTCGATTGAATTTTCGCCAAGTTCAAGGGAGCGCAAATTATTCAGTCCAGAGAATGTGAATCGCCATATATGATCGATTTTGTTCTTTTGCAGATCTAAAAATTCCAGACAGAAAAGACCAAGAAAAGATTCATCGTCGATATGTTTAATTTTTTTGTTATCGAGAGACATTCTCAAAATATAATCGGAATCTAATGCTACAAAGGAATTTTTCTGCAACACATCGACATTGATCGAAGTAAAATTAACGTAGTTTCCTCTAAAGTCCGTGTTTTGAGGATTAAAACTTAATTTGTTTCCTTGAAAATTAAGTAAAGAATCAAATGTTCTTAGAATAGGTGAACTGACGTCTATACATTCGATTCCCTCACTGGATACCATTGACGAAGATATTAAAGAAAGTATGAAGATGTAAAACACATTTTTTACTAAAAGTGAACCACAAACCATCTGCAAAAAAAAACATTTTAATTATAAATTTCAATTTTAATGTAATAGATAATAAAGCAAACTATATCACACAGATGTCAAATTACAAATTGCTTATACAAGATGTTTCACTTTTTCATGTGGCACTATTGCTATCTCCGTAAACAATGAAAATAGATTGGTTAAATGGGAAACAGTTAGCCATTTAGGAGTGTATTTTAAACATGATATTGGTTTGTTTAAAAATTCCATGGCTTGCCTGATATAACGGTAAACCGAAATCGATCAAAATTTTTAAACCTTAATATCTCAGCTATCGTTGCTAATACACAAAAATGCCAATGGAAAAACTTTTGCTAGATTTTGTTTGCTACAAAATGGCGATAGTCAAATTTTTATTTATAAATTACTGTGAGAGATATTTAATGAAACTACTTTTTTTAACGGCAGTTGTAGTAAGGAATGACAGATATAAAGATCATTTTTTTCTCTTTACTATAATATAAGGTTTCAAAAATTAACGAAATAACTCAAAAACTTGCGAAATCTACACTAAAAATCAACGTTGCCATGGAAAAAACCATAACAGACTTCCATTGTTTTATTTCGACCCTTGTTAGTATATCCTGTCACTCTTTCAAAAGTGATATTAAAACATATGTAATGCGAAATTTTTCAAACTATACTAATGCGTTTTGAATAAAAAAGTTAAATTACGTTTTTTTTTGGTATTATTATTAAAATTTCGATATTTTCAGTTTTTTCCACCTTCACAAATATTTAAAAAACAAACGAATTAATGAAAGAGGTAAAGATCTCTGCGACACCGTGTATAAAGAATAACTTAAAATATTGTTTTGGTTTTAAAATTAGGCGATAACAAAACAAATATAAATGACTAACTGCAGGAGTTATATACATTTTTTTACTTTGTCTTACAATAAAGATATTTTTATGGGATATAAACGATTTGACTATTAATTTCTATTCATATTTGGTAACTCATCCACTTAAAAAAATATCATTAGCTACGTTATTCATCTAAATTCTAAACTTTTTCTCCCCTAAAAACCCATTTCATCAATATAAAAGCAATTCGTAACACATTGTGTGTATTTGTAATATGTATAGTGTATGCATATGAATGATTAATCTCGACACAGATTAACGCTACAATTATACAGTTATGACAACAAGCAAAAATGGCTAATACGATTATTTTTTATCTATCAAACACATGCAAAATCGTTAAAAAAACAAAACACACACATGTATAAATATATCTACGTACCTTGTAAAATGTAATATGTCGAACGAAACTTTAAAAACGTTAACAAATAATGAATTAGTTCTTAAACTTGTGCTTAATGGATGAGAATAGCCGGCAGTGAAGTTGAAACAAATATTCCAGCTGGTGAAATCGGGGTTTGATAAGATTTATTTACAAACATTATCGAAAGACCACGAAACATTGCTGACATTCAACAAACAAATAATAATATTAAATAATACATTCGAATACAAGACAACAGCACAGTAGGTCAATTTGTTTACGGTCCTATCTAAATAAAATGTAATAAAGTTTGTAGAGATTGTGAGTCATTTTGTTCACATCTTTAATAAAATTTTAGTACCATTGTTGTTACAGATGTTTCTATTCGTTTTTTGTGCAATACACATACAAAAAATAATAAACAAAAAGTTGTTTTACATGTGTTTCCAGAACATTGGAATATTGTAAATTTAACAGCATTTACGTCCGAAGTTTTTTTATTTTACTGCTTTTAAATACTCTTATTCATGATTGATGAAAATTTAGAATGCTACTTTGAAACTAGCATATTTAAACACAGTACATACGTATGTATGCGGGCGTATTTTGAACACTGCTAGGTTATCTCATTTTACGTCCCAGGAAAAACCGCAGTTTGTATTACGAAGAAAAAGATAGTACGCGTCCTTTTAATTTTTCTCAAGATTGGAGTATTTAGAAAAAAAATCAAAAGTAAAGCTGTTTTGTCGAGTGCTATTTCACAGCATAGCAAAATGGGAAATGAACATTATACAGGGTTTCCCAAATTCGAGATTCAACTTGAATATTGTCACACTAATATTTTATACAAATTTAATAATTTATTTGTTACTGTAACTCAATTTCGTTAACTCCATTTATAGGTTACATATAATTACACCATGCAATCGTATGTTATAACTGTGTCACAGCAAGCAAACAGAGCGAAGTCATTAAGCCTTATGTGTTTCCTTGTTATACGGCATAGTCTTTTAGCTGACTGAGGGTAATTATGGATAGAAATAGTCTTCGCAAATTATAGGAAGACAGTAGAAAGTAGAGAATGGACAGTCAACAGCCAACCGGCCGAGATGGCCGTAATTACCCAGAGTCCATTAAGTCGCCGTTCTGTAAGTTTTCTGTTTGTCAATGTGTTCATTTGTTCTTACAATAAATCTGCTCAATTTCCTAATTATTAATTAGCTTCATTATGAATCCCGAGCTACCCCCCAAGCGCACATTGTCTTTAAGGTTTAGGCCTTAAGGCCTTTGTGACAATATCTCGTTTATCTAAAGAGCTACAAAGTTGGTAAAACTGGGGTAAAGTTGGGGTAAATTGGTAATGAATTCATGTATGAAATGAAAATTGCCATGGCTATCTTACTTCGAATGTTATTCCCTAAACCCTAAACGATTAAAATGTTTGGCAAAGCAACTTTGCATTCGTTATATGGCGACCTAATTAGATTTTTAATCAGAAATTTCGTTTATTTTAAACCATCAACTCTGCTGACATATGTTTAATTGAAAAGGTTATCAAGTTGGCTTTGATTTTCTACTGAAGGGGGACGCGACGAAAAAATAATGTGATTTCTTAGTTCGCACGTATTGAAATGCGTGATGTGACGATTGACAGATGACATCTGAAAAATTCCTTCTATTTTAGTACCTATATTACATAACTAGAGTTGTAAGAAGCATATACGCACGAGTGGAAAAGTTGTATTTCCACGAATGCGTAATTGCTTTACAACTCGAGTTATGTAGCTTACTTTTTCTACGAACACAGAATAAATACGATTATAACGGCTTTTTGGCTAATATACACATGTAATTACGTTGTCTTGTCAATTTTGACGTAAGCCTACTTTGACGTTTCTAGACAAGTGCGCGTTTTGTTTATCGTGCGTTTGGATTTACTATGCATGCAAACCTTAGGGCACGTACATAGTGAGGCCGCGCTTCTCGCCGCGCTACTCGCCGCGCTTCTCGCCAGGATGCTAGCCGCGATGCTGGCTGGGATGTTCGCACCTCGCTATTCGTATCTGGCCAAGCAAATATTCAAACAAATCACGGTTTATGTCACTTTGCGTTTTCAAGTTCATATTTTATAAAATGTTTACGAATTCTGATAGTGATGGTGAATTATTGACAAGTAATGCCGTCAAGTTGTGACGATCTGTCGAGCGGTTTTTTTGGGGTTGGTTGTAGATGTTCTTCACAATTTGTTAATGATCAATATAAACGAATAATGTTGAAATCTGTTTAATAATACTAATAATAATAATAATTTAAAAAAAAAAAAAAAATTTATTTATATTTTAGATAATTTTACATTAATATGATAATGCTTATATTTATTTTTACATATTCTTTTAAATGGTTCTAACCCTTTGAGTCCCAATTTGTTTTTTTTTTCGTTTTTTGATATAATTTTTATGTATATCTTTAGATACAGTTGTAAAGAAGTCAAAAACAATATATGAAAAAAAAAATCACGAGGGTGGACATTTAGGGGTGGTGGGACATATATGTCCTATTGGGTAATAGGAGTGGGATATATATGTCCCACTGGAAGTAAAATAACTAATATGTATATGACAAATCCAATTTATTTCGAAAAAATGTTATATATGACAGGACGACAGGAGGCAAAACAATTTTTGCACAACGGCACATGTTATACAAAGCGTGGTAGTTCTTTTATCCTTCTTTTTTTTGGAGCAGTTATGACAGCTTCTCCTGGTAGGCCATTCAACTGGTAGATGATCACCTACATTTAACAACAACTTAGATTTGGTAGATGGTCCACCGTATTGCTTTTTACGAACGACATTCGCATGCTGTCTACCATAACTTATTAACGATTCAGCAAGTGAAACAAAAAATTCCAAAAACTTTTTTTTTCTTTTCCTTTCCTTTCTTTTATTTCACGGAAAACAATCTGAATTTTGGGTTGTATTCATAAAATCTATCCGAATAATGTTTTAGTTCTTCATATAAAAGATAAAATTCACCAAGTTTGGTGCGTTTTTTATTTATAGGATGCACACTGCATTCTCTAACTTTTCTATTGGAAAGTAACCACCACTTGACGGCATTACTTGTCAATAATTCACTATCACTATCAGAATTCGTAGTAAACATTTTATTAAAATATGAACTTGAAAACGCAAACTGACATAAACCGTGATTTGTCTGAATATTTGCTTGGCCAGATACGAATAGCGAGGTGCGAACATCCCAGCCAGCATCGCGGCTAGCATGCTGGCGAGTAGCGCGGCGAGAAGAGCAGCGAGTAGCGCAGCGAGAAGCGCGGCCTCACTATGTACGTGCCCTTACGGTAAGTCATTTACATTAGTGGTAGTAGAAAAAATAAAAAGCGGTCTGCCTGAGTCGTTTCGAGTTGTTCCTTAGATTTGTTGTTATTGTTGCTTCTTTGTAATGCTTTTATAAATCAGCCGTTTTCATAGCTAATTAATTAAATTTGTTTGTGTTTTCTTAAACGTGTTTTCATTTTTGAATTTATGGGTTCCCCAAGTGTCAATGTTATAAAATTAATATGAACCTACATTAAATTTTTGTTGAAAAGTCAAAGCCAACTTGACGACTTTTTCATTTGAACACCCTTTACTTTTTATACAGGGTGTAGAATTGAATCACGCAACATAGTAATTTCCATGGTAAATTTTAAAGTTGTATAACATCTCCCCTAATTATTTTAGAAAAACGTGCATTTCTGTTTTTAGTAGAGAAAAATTTCTGTGTACAATAGTAATCAATATTAATTTTTCGCTTTCCAATAACTAAAAGTTGAGAAAATTGCAACTTGTGCTAGTAAGAATCTCAACTGAATCCATGCAAATTGTGCCCTGTTTCTAAAACATCCTAAAAAATCTGAAAAGCTTCAATTTCTAGTTTTATTTTTAACGTTCTTAGCACCAACATTAGATATCTGAAATTTGGTAAGCTCAAAATTAGACATAAACTTTTAATCGCCTGGCGTTATCCTAATTCAACCATCCTCCTATCTCCAACGGTTTCAGAGATCCCTATGTTTTTCACGTTTTTCACCCTGTATGTTGGATGTTTGTATTAAAAGATAGTGATACAAATTTTTATACAATGATAAAAGCAAAACGTAATAATTTGCGATAACTTATTTTAAAAAAAACATATTACACCATCTCTGTAAATTGTGATTAATTCATATGTTAAATGAATTGCTGGTATCACTTTTTCCATGGTACATTAGTTGCATAAATATACCAGTCAATCTATAATTTTTTTGCACGCCATTTACAGATTTACATGAATGGATATAATTTGTTGTACAAAAATTATGAAACCAACATATGCCGACAAAATTAATTGTTTAGGCACATAAATAATAGTTATTCGCATATTGTAATTTAATGAACGAAAATATATTAATGTAGTCTGTAAAAATTTTGTTTACAACAAGAAACAATAATATGATTCATAGCCAACTCGTTAAAATGTTCTTTTTGTTCAGTAAAAGAAAACAGAGAAAATAAATGCTATTCATTAAAATGTTCTTTTTGTTCAGTAAAAGAAAACAGAGAAAATAAATGCTATTCATTAAGATCAGTACCGATATGACGTCGATGAGGAAATCAAAAATTTACTTTTATATTGATTTATTGTGACCACAAGTTTATTTGGAATATACAATAGTTACTATGCACAAAAATTTAGATCTTCATTTTTTTTTAAAGAAAGATATTACTTATTTGAAATAAAAAATTACAACATTTCGCTTTTTGCTTTTAGCTCGATAACTATACCAGTTTTGAATTGTACAACGTACCTACTTAGTTTCTTCATACTACCTTCTTGTTAATTTAACCGAACTTTTATCTCTTATATTAGACAAGATCCTCACAGTGACACGAATACTATTAAATAGCTCATATTTAACTTTGATATCAGCTATCATTGGATTTTTACCTGTTTTATCTATTTTTACCATGAAGTGTACAAAAACAAGTAATAAAAACTCAGCGAGTGTTTTAGCGCAATTTTTTCACCTCATGGGTGAAGCATAAAGGAAAGACTTTTGATTAATTCTTTTTCTAATATTAGACCTTCCTTAACATAATGCCGAAAACCCGAAGTCTCTAAGTGGTCTGGTTGAGGAGTAGATAGAAGTGCAAGATTGGTGCGCACAGACGCACAGAACAGAAATCATGAGTTTTATGAGTTTTTCCGGAATTTCCAGGAAATCCAAAATCTTTTTCTGGATTTTTTTTGTGCGTATCCGAGATTAGACCTTCCTTAATATAATGCCGAAAACCCGAAGTCTCTAGGTGGTCTGGTTAAGGAGTAGATAGAAGTGCAAGATTGGTGCGCACAGACGCACAGAACAGAAATCATGAGTTTTATGAGTTTTTCCGGAATTTCCAGGAAATCCAAAATCTTTTCCTGGATTTTTTTGTGCGCTCCCGAGATTAGATCTTCCTTAACATAATGCCGAAAACCCGAAGTCTCTAGGTGGTCTGGTTGAGGAGTAGATAGAAGTGCAAGATTGGTGCGCACAGACGCACAGAACAGAAATCATGAGTTAACAAGCGCAATTTCGCTAGAAAATTGCGCTAAAAACACCTAACTCCCTAAGTGCAGAACCCTGACGTTGAACTACCTTTCCTATGAACTTGAAGAGGACAGCTTTAACATAAATTTTGCTCGTAATCTGGATATTTCAAGTTCGTTCCCAAAAAATAACAAATTTAGCATTACCAGGCCGTTAATTATATGTACATATTTTATATTTCATAAAACTAATTATTATTAGTAAGTAGTATATTAGCGATAATTTACGTCATGTTTTCTGAAAATTACCAGTGGCCACGATAACAGCTAGGAGAATAAACAACATCTAAAATAATTTTAACAGTAATTAAAATGCAAGTTTGTGGTTCGTTAATTACCTTCGCATACTTATGTTGAACAATAAATCATAAAAAGGTCATAAGAATACGGTGACGCAAATACGCTTCAATAGGATATTGTGTATGCGGTTAAGAGAACAATGTCAGGCATTAGTTAACCAATTTGCCAATTGATTTTAATACTTGATACGAGAAATCAGTTATCGCAACAAACTGTGCGATGCAAGCGCAGAAAACGTGCACCAAACATCTGATAAAAGAACGAACGATTAAAAACTTACACAAATAAGACGAAAATGTTTATTGATTGAGTCAAGTTAGCGGATCTATTAGAGATAAAAATATAATAAGAGAAAAAAATACAATAATTGTCGTGCACGACAGTTTTTTAACTGAACATTTGTCTTGACGTTTTGCTAGTAAGTCAAATAGCAGTCCAAATTGTAATTTTACAGCTTTGTATTCAAAGAATAATGGAAAATGAACTTAGTCTCAAACCATACAAGATTCAGTTACAGCAAGAAATCAAGCGAAGGGATAACTAATAACGTGGCGTTTCGACTTGGTAAAAACGCGGAAAAAAATAACATCAGCGACATCTACTTTAGTAGTTTAAAATGGATCTATTTTTCACAAAATGCTTTAAAACGTTTTCTTAATTTTGCGAACCGGCTCCGCCATTTGGGCGCTTTAAATGGTGAACATTTCAAAAGTGCATTTCATATAGCTACCACAAATATTGTAGCATTTAATTTTTTTTAACATCCATGACTTTACAATCTGTTCAGTAAATTTTTTAACTCATAAAAACATGGCATAGTAGGAGACTGCCCAGTGGCAGATGCCTCCATGATCTACCCAATATTTACTGGATATCTAAAAATCGATTGCAAAATTTAATTTTCTTAAGATCGGTGCGTGTGTTATATTGTTTTATTCGTAGTGAAAAATACAGCGCGTTTACAAACTTTAAAGAGTGCATATTGGTCCTAACTTTTTTTTGCAACATAATAAAAGGAAGGGACCAAAGAACATTTTCGACATGCTTTTCTTTACAAGTGTTCATTTTATTGAATTATCGTCATCTGCGAGCTCCGCTTTAGGACCAAATCGTTAACGGAGATAAGATGTGGATATAACATAAGAATATCAAGCGTCGCCATCAGTGGCTTAGTTCCGGATATAACGCAATACCTTAGCCAAAGCTGAACTTCCTCCAATGAAGTCGTTGCTCTGTGTTTGATGGAGATACATTTCGAGCTGCAGGTGAAGTATTGTCAGTAAATGAACCCTTTGATGCAAGCTTTAAGAGAAAAACGTCCAGCACTAGTCAAACGGCGGAGCATCAGGATTATGTTCATCTACACACAGCTCACATCACATCCAAAAAAGTGGAGAAAAAAATTGCACATTCCCCTTACTCCCCTGACCTTGCTTCTACGAATAACAACTTATTTCGGAGCTTAACAAAATCATCTTCATGGAAAGAACTTCAATTCTCGGGAGGATGTTGAAAGTGCAGTGAAGTCAAATCAAATCAAAAAGTTGCCTGAGAGGTGGCTTAAAGTAATATCTAATGAGGAAAGGTACTTTAAAACTTAAAAAATACTTTTTTTTTTGTAAAACTAAAAGTGCAATAAAAATCTCAATTTTTTCGTTACAACCTGATATGTTGTACATCACTTAATCCTATGAATCCGGTTATTTCAGCTTAGTAACAATTAGAATCTAAAGCTAAATTGTGGATCATATTGGTCAGCCTCAACATTTTTTATGTTACAAGACTTAATTGTTAGAATTTAAAAAAACAAAAACGATATACCAGTCATCATACAAATTAATGGAGTAGTTTGCCCTATTCGTTTAGTAACGATGAGCAATCCTGAACAATTTGTAATCCTGAAGACCGATTGTCCTTGAAATGTATTACGAATTAGATGTTCAACTATAAAATAACTAATTTCCAGATACAAACAGCAGCCGCGTAGCTGTTTACCCTAAGTTATTTGATGCAACAAATGAATAAGTAATTATCTTACTAATAAAACAAACCATCAGCGTTTTGAGACATGACATGAACTAATGACGAAATGATGACGTGCGTAAATACGGCCTCCGACATGATACAATACGTTCATACAAATGAAAGCTAGAGAAAGGATTATATATCCAAATTTGCATATTAGAAGCCTTTAGTTAAATTGGCCTCCCAGTAAATTGACGCCTGAAGCCTCAAAACTGTTACTTTGCTGCGATGCAACATGTGCACATTTAACTTTTTTATCAAGTTTCGGCAAACCGTGAAACTGAAGACTTCAAAACAAAAACTAGCACGATGTTACGCTACGTATTTAACAACTTGCGTGCGTTTTCATGTAAAAAATATTGTGGTAACAACAATTTATGTTAAGCACATTAACCTTGAGAGTAACACATACTACAGCTCATAGATACTTCACAATTGTTTTGCTAAATATCAAAACAATTATTGAGGAAATTGATAAATAAATAAAGTAGTTGTTTAGAATGCTGTCAACAAATCTTAATTAAAAGTACACCCTTATTATCTTACTAATGATCAGGAAGTCAAACTAAACAATATGGAGCAAAATTTGTTTTTTAATAACATTTCCAAATTTTATTTTTGTAATAACGATAAGCTGTAATTACAAAATATTAAGTCAAAAATTATTACCTGAGACGGAGTTTAAAAAAACACTATTTTCGAAACGTGAAGAATATCATTTCATCACGCGCCTTATGTTTGAGATAAAACCACGAAATAACAATTATTGTAAATCGGAACGAAATCAAGAAAATTTTACTAGTCCATGTAAAAAACAAATGAATCCTTGCTTCTAGAAGCCCTACGTAAACAGGGTGTTTGAAATTCGAGTTTAAACATGGGGATCTCGCTTATTGTTATAGATATAGGTTTAAATTTGGCAAAGCTGATAAATTTGGTGCTCATTAACACTCCAAAGAGAAAATGGAAATATCCCAAACGGTATCCGAGAAAATTACGAAAAATCGTCTGTAACTCGTTCGGAGTATAAAATAATTCAAATGTGTTAGTAGAATATTGCCGAATCTAGTTCTTAAGCCGAATCGAATGGTAATCACTAATTTTTCCCATGTCGATTTTTTTGTTTTATGACGACTAGCTTTATTTTTTTGCGGGCACATTTTTTTAATTTTTTTTTTATTTGATTTTTTTTTTAAATTTCTTTATTATTTTTTTTAAATTTTTTTCACATAATCAAATAGCATTAATTTTTTTGAATTCATTGAAGTGTCGCACATGGTCTACCTCTACATTTTTAGTCAATTTTGTAAAAATGTGTTTTGGACAACAACCACTATAAATCAAGCAGCCAGGTGTTTATGTCATTACCATGACAACCAATCAATAAACTAAAATTTTTGAAATCCTGTTACTTGTCATCGCAATAAATGCGTATAAATAAACTTCAATAACGAAGAAAAACGCCATATGAGGCGAATTTTGGGTCTGGACAGCAACATTAAGAAACATTTGGGGTTATGCATTGCAAAAAGAGGATTTTTTTTTTAAATCTTTAATTGCTTTATTTTTTATAGGTTTTTATGTTATGGTTAAATTTAGCATACCGTTCTTATAAGTTTTGTTATACGTTATTCACATGCTTCATGAATATTTACTCAAGTTTCTGGCTAATGTAAAAAAAATTGTCTTTTTTTCCAGGGGTAAAAATTTGGATTGCTCCAAGCAATCCAAATTTTTAATTGCTCCGCTCCGACATCAATCTGCCTGCTCCAGCTCCAGCTCCGCTCCATGCTCCAAATATTGATAAAACATTAAAAATAAGTTTTTTTTATTAAATGCTTTGATTTTATCGGATATGTGTAAATGAGTCAAAAATTACAATAGTTGACCCTGACAAACAAGTTAAGTTAAATAAATGTTTGCAAAAACAAATTATTGATCTTTAAATGTTGAAAAAACGAGGAAAAAAAATATTTTTTTAAATTGTACATAACAAACTGGAGCAGTGGGTCAATCAAAATTATTTGCTCCAGACTCCGCTCCAGCTCCGGGCACAAACCCATTGCTCCACTGCTCCGTGCTCCAGCTCCGTACTCCGTTCCAAACCCCTGTTTTTATCAGATATTTTGTACTAAACAAGTAGAATTCCTATTCCAGGAATAAAAAATTCGCAGTATATCGCGTTTTTCTTCGTTATTAAAGTTCATTTACACAAATTTATTACGATGACAGGTACCTTTTCGAAATTTTTAGTTTGTTGATTGGTTGTTATGGTAACGACATAAACTAAAACGACCGGCCTATCTGATTTATAGTGGTTGTTGGCACACAGTTTTACAAATTTGACTAAAAATGTAGAAGTAAACCATGTGCGATAAATCAATAAATTTAGAAAAATAAATGCTATTTGATTATGTAAATAGCAAATATTAAGCCCATAAGAAAAAATAAAGTTGGTCGCCGTAAAACTAAAACGAATCGATTTGGGAAAAATTAGTGATTGCCATCAGATTCGGCTTAGAAAGTTGCTTCGGCAATGCTTTTCCACATTTAAAATATTTTATACTCCAAAGGGGTTATACTTTTAAAAGTCGTATTTTCCGGTTTTTTCTAATTTTCTCTGATATCGTTTGAAATATTCTTAATTTCTCTTCGGATTATCAATGAGCGCCGAATTTAGCAACTTTGCCAAATTTAAACCTATACTTTAGCTCAGGGATGCGCGAACTAGGAACGCGATGACAGCCATGATTTAATTTTAGCATATTTCATACTTCATAATCTATATTCTTGTACAATGTTATATTTTTGTAATCTTTCGAACCAATCGAAATTGATTGATACCTGCTAACTTCAGAGAGGAAAAAAAATAAAAAAGTTTATGTTGGTACCTTCCGAGTCATGTTGGGGGTGCAAGTTGATATGCTGAAAAAAAGGGGGCGCGGTATACAAAGTTTGCGCACACCTGCGTGTAGCTATTAAAATAAGCGCGATTCCTATGTTTAAACTAGATTTTTAAACACCCTGATACGACGGCTTTGCAGTAGGCCAATTATGAAACCATTTAAAAGGTTGAAAAATGTATAGAAAACAATTAATAACATTCAAATATTTATCGACTCCAGAGGCGTAGCGAGGGTATATGGTGCCTGGGGGCAACTTGTGGATTTAAATATAATATGTAATAGTATATTACATAACAAGTGTTGTAAGAAGCATATTACGCACGATTGCGTAATTGCTTTACAACTCGAATTTTGTACTATACTTGTTCTACGACCACATAATACACACGATTTTATCGGCCTTTTGGCTAATAGTAAATACCCTTGCACGTACGCTGTTAATTGTGAATTTTGACGTTAGTCTATTTTGATTATTTCTATAAAACTGTACTTTTTGCTTACCCTCTCACTATGCCTGCATGTTGTACAGTAATAGAATTGATTTTCAAGGATAATAGTCATTAATTTAACGAAGTGGCCGCAGAAAATAAAATCACAAACCACTATACGTACTAAACAACAATTAATACATTATACTTTACTAATAAATAAATAAAATGAACAAAAATAATTCTGCTTTTCTTTAAATATATTTTTTAACGCAGATTCTTTAAGTGACCGTAAAAAAGTCGTAAACTGGCGATTGCACGTAATAAAATTTAAAAAATATTCCCATGTGAATTCTAAGCTATTTAAAAAAAATGGAAATTATGTGCACAAATAATAGGCCACTAATTTTTTTGTCACTGGGCTCAAAACGAAGCATTTAAAACCGCATTAGTGTCACGAAACACAATAAATTTAAATCGATACATACCGGGTGACAATTATTTACTGCGTTACATAGGGTAACTTTGTTGGTTCAAAAAAATTTGGTTGGTTTTACTTTTTGTCGTTTCCAAAACTAATTCAAAAATGTTTGGATATGACGATTCGATTGGCGAATACTCTTTCATATTCGGTGCGTTTACTAAAGAACTTATACTTTTACCATTCAAATATCACCCAAGAGCGTATGTTCGAGTTTAAAACAGGGTCATCATACAAACGTACGCTAAAACAAACGTATTTTCTAAGGTATATTCTTTTAAAATAACTAAATGGTTTTGTTAATTTGTTGTAAAGTGCTTATAATAATTAGTATAATTGGCATGTAAACTAAATAGCGTCATTAGAAAAGGTCGTGTTGACACATTAATGTGTTACAAGTATTCATCATTTACAATGTCTTTAAACTCAATTTTTTTCACGCAGCGAGCCATGTGTTTATGTAAGAATTGATCTTTTTACCATGTAACATAGTACGTTTTAAATTAGATTATCTTGTTTAAGTATTAAAAGTTCGTCAATGCCACGTCCAAACAGTTTTTAGTAAAAAACGATGGTAATAAAATGAAAATTAAATAATCGTCCTTACACTAACATGGTTTTATAAGGTTTCATAAACAACAATTTTATATTAAATAAAAGTATACAGCTAGTTAAGATATTCGAATAATTTATTCGGCATTTATTGCACATGCGAGTACGTATGGCGGATCTGTCCGCCGCATCTGTCCACTGTACAAATCCGCATTCGTGTATCCAAATAATTGCTGTACTTGTCCCTTTCAATAAAAAGATAAAGGAAGGAGCTTTTAGTATTATACAGCAGAGTTTGTCGGCGACGGAAATGACGACATAAGAGGCTTCTCATGGCGGCCGGTTTTGACCTTTTGACAAGTCAAAAAGTCAAGAAATTTAAATTTTTATGGCCTACAACGGTTAGCTGCAAATCCTGTACTCTTACTAAGTCAATAAATATTAAAGATAAAAAGATTACCTACGTTTCATAGGTAAGTAAATAGACATTAACATTTTGTAGCGTAATAATGTATTAAAAATTTGATGTGGTTTATCAAAAAGGATCAGTGGCGAGTATTTTTGTACAGTATATTTTTTAACTCTCATAATTAACAATCCAAATTTTTAATTCCCTCAACCACGAAACAAGAAATAAATAAGTAAATTACAGACACTTTGCCAAAACAAAGCAAGTATTTACATTATTCAATACATATTAAAAAATGTTAGGCGGGGCGGGTCAAGTGTGGGGTGCAATGCACCCGGGCCCCAACTTGGGGGCCCCAAAATAGCATGTATTTAATTTATTTTGCAAATTTTGTGACATGCTCAAAACATTTTATTTTACAAAAACTCTTTTATAGCGGCCCCAAAAAAGTTGTTGCACCCGAACCCCGATATATACAGGGTGTCCCAAATTCGAGTAAATGCATGGGGATCTCGCTTATCTTAAGAGCTACGAGGTCGGTTAAATTAGGGCAAAGTTGCGAAATTAGATGCTCATTAATAATCCAAAGAGAAATTGGAAATATCTCAAACGGTATCCGAGAAAATTAGGAAAAACTGGAAAATACGATTTTTGAAAATCGTCTATAACTCCTTTGGAGTATGAAATATTTTTAATGTGTAAAGACATTGCCCAAGCAACTTTTCAAGCCGAATCGAATAGTGGTCACAAATTTTTTCTAGATTGACGTTTTTATTTTATGACAACCAACTTTATTTTTTCTTATGGGCGCAATTTTTGTTATTTACATAATCAAATAGATTTTTTTTTTCTGAATCCATTGATGTATCACACATGGTATTTTACTTTTTCTTTCATTGTCAAATTTAAAAAAATACGTTTTAAACAATAACCATTATAAATCAGGTTGGCTGGTCATTGTAGTTTATGTTGTTTCCATGACAACCGATCAACAAACTAAACGTTTTGAAGGCCTGTTAGTCGTAAAAATGAACTTTAATAACGAAGAAAAACGCGATATGCTGCCCATAAGAGAAAACAAAGTTGGTTGTCTAAAACAAAAACGAATCGACCTAGGAACAATTTGTGACCACCATCCGATTCGGCTTAAAAAGTTGCTTGAGCAACTTTTTTACACATTTAAAATATTTCAAACTCCAAAGGAGTTATAAACGATTTTCAAAAATCGTATTTTCCAGTTTTTCCTAATTTTCTCGGATACCGTTTGAGATATTTCCAATTTCTCTTTGGATTATCAATAAGCATCGAATTTAGCAACTTTGCCCTAATTTAACCGACCTCGTAGCTCTTAAGATAAGCGAGATCCCCATGCATTTACTCGAATTTGGGACACCCTTTATACAGGGTGTTTCTGAACGAAGTAGCATAATTTCTACTGGTGAATCTACATTGAAAAATAGGACGAAGCTCAGAGTTCTATTTTAATGAAATCGAGTTTTTCTCTTAAACGATGGCGCCTAGCAAAAAACTTTAAGTTACTAAAAATGTACATTTTAGACCTACCTATCCGACTGTTACAATAAAAAATTGAAATTACGATCGACAAAAAAAAAACAGCAGGTTATTTATCTGCTATTATCGATTGTAGCGCCCCCTATGGTGGGATTTCGCTCAAACTTATGCATAAGAACACGCTTGCCTATTTTAGAATACGTGCCAAATATAAATGTTGTAGGTCAAAGCGTTCTTGATTAATCAATAAAACAACAATTTTTCATCTCCTCTTCATGAGGCTGTAACTTAGCAACGATGCAACTTTCTATAAGGCATGATGGGCTAAATCGTCCTATTTTTCTATGTAGATTCACCAGTAGCAATTATGCTACATCGTTCAGAAACACCCTGTATAGATGACCAGTAATGGGTAGGAACCTAAATTAGCAGAGTATTAAAGCTTCAGTACCCACTTATCTTGCAGCAGTTTCGTTCGCGTACTTTTTCGCTAATACATTTTTCATTTTCCGGCCAAATGATACCAAAATTGACCCGAAATCGCTTCGTTCTTCAACACATTTTTCGATTTTTAACTCGTCTGCGCGAAAGCTTACCGATTCTGTCATTAAATATCGGACTAGATGCTCATGTAACACTAAATATTCATTTACCCTTAATAGTTTACAAGCCTTATCTACAGATTTGCTTTACAGTCTGAGTTTTCGGCAATTTTCTCAGTAAGAAAGGTTAGTGGGCCATAATTTTTAGAATATTCCGCATTTTATATTTTTGCAAACATTGCACCGCGTGTGCAATAATATAATGCTATGGCTAAAAAACTGGCCGATGGAACACCTGTTTGAATTATTTGATCAACTTCCTTAGATCGGTTGCGCGCGCCATTGCGTCTCATCTATCAAAAATACACACGTTGTTATTATCATCATCAAATTGATTCTCGTAATTAATATTAATTTCGTGCAAACAGTATGTTGTGATAGTGAAAATTATTCGCGGAGTGTTAAATTATCGGTAAGAAGTGTTTGCAAAAGTCGTGATATTCCGAAAATCGAAATAACTCATTTTATATAATATACAGGGTGTTCCAGCCAAGACGAATTATTCGATAGCTCTGTTATTAGTAATAATATTAAAAAAAGTTAAATATAAAAGTTGTTTGTAATCATTTACTACATAACCTAAAATTATTTTTAACTATACACAGTGTTTTGTTTTTGCGCTCTGATACCAAACATTGTTTTTTTATATGGAACTTGGAACACCCTGTATATTTTGTAATTTTTGGATGGAAAATTAAATACTCTCTCAAAAATATTATAGGTTATGTCTAAAATGAACCGTTTTTGAGTTATTAACGTTTTTTTGAAAATTTTGACAGATGCAGACCTTTATAAAAATATTTATATTTATTAACATAACAACAACACCAGCGCAATTTACTCTCGTAATTTATTAGACAATAGTGTAAAAGTGATTGTTGATTGGTTAAACTTTTAAAATAATATACAGGGTGTTCGTTTTACTCGGTCCATTTCGCTAAACTTTAAACGCATGTAAGTAGTTTTTTTTTAAATGGAACGCCCTATTTATTTTTACATTTTCTTGTAGAAAATGTAATTATCTTCCAAAAGTTATTAAGCATTAAGCATTAGATACAGCATAAATGGCAAAAAATAACACCAGAACTACAACTCTTAAAAAATATGGATTTTTAGTGACATAATAGTGATAATTGTGCCGATTAAGTGTTTTGGTTGACAGTTCAAACAAATTGTTTTGAATTTTCAAAGGCTACTACCGATATTTTAAGTAAAATACTCGCAAATAATCATAAGAAACGAAATCACTTCAAAAATATTATATTTAGACATAAAACATGCTTAATAACTTTGGAAGATAATTACATTTTCTACAAGAAAATGTAAAAATAAATAGGGTGTTCCATTTAAAAAAAAACTACTTACATGCGTTTAAAGTTTAGCGAAATGGACCGAGTAAAACGAACACCCTGTATATTATTTTAAAAGTTTAACCAATCAACAATCGCTTTGACACTATTGTCTAATAAATTACCAGAGTAAATTGCGCTGGTGTTGTTATGTTAATAAATATAAATATTTTTATAAAGGTTTGCATCTGTCAAAATTTTCAAAAAAACGTTAATAACTCAAAAACGGTTCATTTTAGACATAACCTATAATATTTTTGAGAGAGAATTTAATTTTACATCCAAAAATTACAAAATATACAGGGTGTTCCAAGTTCCATATAAAAAAACAATGTTTGGTATCAGGGCGCAAAAACAAAACAGTGTATAGTTGAAAATAATTTTAGGTTATGTAGTAAATGATTACAAACAACTTTTATATTTAACTTTTTTTAATATTATTAGATACTAATAACAGACTTATCGAATAAATCGTCTTGGCTGGGACACCCTGTATATAATTCTGATAATGTACCCTGATTATTTTGATGAAAGGTAGGTCAATTTTGAGTTAAAAATTATTTTTAAAGTTTAATCTTGTACTTTTAAGCTGATTGACTTGATAAAGCCGCTTTTTGAATAAACAATTTTAGCAACAATTTTTACTTTACGAGAAAATTAAAAAGCGTCTTGTTTTAATTATTATAAATCGATAATATATTTTTACATTATGTTTAGGAATGATTTAGGCTGATTTATAAACTGTAATTGCCATGTTCTGTAGTTTTCTTCCTTTGAAACAAATTTTAGTTTTGTTTGGTAATATATTAATTAATGTTTTTAAAGTTTTGGGATAAAAACGAGTGTAAGCCTAATCTTTGTATGTTTGCGGTAGGAACTGGGCAGGTCAGGCGCGGGGCTCAGTGGGTGCAATGCACCCCGACTTCCGACTTGGGGAATGCACTTAAATAATTTTGCAGATTTTGTGACATGCACAAAGCATACATCATTTTATTTTACAATTTTTTTTATAGGGGCCCCTAAAACAGTTGTTGCACCTGGGCCCCGATACACATGGACATGGACATTTATTTGTTGTTGATCAACATAAATCAAGTAAATTTAAAAAATCACCTGTATATATAGGGAAAAAAATGTTTAACAAGATACCTAATAATGTGAAACACCTAAATTTTAATAGTTTTAAGAAAATGATAAAAAAATATTTAATACGGAAATGTTACTATACAGTGGGTGAATTCTTGAACGATTCCGTTGTCGAGACTGATATGTTCTGAGTGTGAACTTTAGTATTGTTAACGTATATTGGCAACTGGTACTGTAATGTCATGTATGTTTCTACTTATGTTTAGCATTTTGCTAATTTTAATATGTTTTTTTTTTAGGATTACCTTTTAGGATTACCTTTACAATGTAATATATATTACTTATTTATAATGACGATGTGCATAACATGTATCATGTTCTAACACATAAAGGATATTATTATTATTATTATTATTATGATTATAGAAGACCGGTCCTGATGTTAGGTACGCCACTGAGAAGCGGAAACATGCATCCGCCATATTGAGAAGCCTTTTTGGACGCCTTAGGATCGCTAAAATGTTCCTTCATCTTTTTATTCAATGTACTTGTCCTGCTCGCTGCCGGTCGCATACATGGGCCGTACAAAAGAGTACCAATCACATAATCGCATGTAAAAGGACTCTTTTAGTCCTCACTTCGTAATTTAACAACAAAACGTTAAACAATTTTTATGCAAAAAATTGAAAATTAATTATACATTTTAGGTCAATTGTAATATTTGTAACAGTTAATAAATACCACAGTACGAAAAATATCTTTCACTAAACGATGATCTTTTGGGAATCATGTAGTTGGGTTAATATTAGAAGTTGACAAAAATTATTTTGTTTGATGACCTTTGCACCACATAAACATTTACGTTTTGTTTCCGTTCTTTTGATATCTTAATTAAATACCTACATTTGTTTTGTGATAAACCGAAAAGGAAAGTCAATCTTTTATTACCTTACCTATAGTTCAGTTCTGATTTCTTTTTTTTTTTAGTGCATAAACAAGTAGTAAATAATCTCATTACTACTCGATTACTCGATTACTATCGTCAATTTTAAAATATTATTAAGAATATGTTAAGATAATGGTACTTTTTTTTGTATATTTAGGATTAAAATATTTTTGCTAGATTAAGTTAGTTCGCGCAGACTGGAAATTGAATATAAACATATCTTTATATGATCATCCAGACTGAAGTAATCATAGGAATAATGAATTGGCATTAACAATAACGAACATAAAATAATCGAATAATCGCGAATGAATGATCTCAAGTGGACACAGGCTATTGCAGGAATTTGTGCTGCCAATTTATTTATTTTACTTAACGGCATGTGGACTTTTTTTTCGACTTCGGCAACGGTAACATCAAATGCTTGCGCAATATTTAAAAAAGCATCCCTTTTTTTATTTCTATTTGTGTAGTCACCACAGCTGACATCCCACAAACAAGATGAACTGTGGACTTTTTCTATCAGTTGTAAAGTTTTCTCTTGATTCCACATTGTATAAAATATAACCAAGAATCACTAACCAAAACTCTGTTTGACTGAACCGTGTTTGACAAAAAACTTGTTCAATGTTCCAATGTTTCCCATATCAACGGGAAACAAGGAACAGGCCTTTTTGTGTTTCGCAACATTAGTGAAACAGTTCCGAAACAAGCTAGAAACAAATTTGAGCTGTTCCGAAACATCGGGAACATTGTTCATGAACACTGTTCCGAAACATTTGTTTACAATCTGGACTAGGCTTAAAATAATCTACCAAGAAGATTCTACTATTGCCTAGTATAGCGTTGACTTTTGCAATCCACAATTATTACATACACAAAAGGTCAGCGGTTCCCAAACTGTTTTTGTCTCAGGACTTCTAAAAATTATTGAGGACCTGAAAGATTTTTTGTTTATTTGTGTTGTATTTATTGATAAGAAATCGATTTTAAGGAATAATAATATTTATGAAAATAGGTTTAATCTCGAAAACTTCCTGAAAGGCTCTTGGGGGGTACCTTCAGGGGTTCGCGATCCACACTTTAAGAAACGCTGCTATAGACTTTCTTCAATGGTTTTTGAAAACGTCGTGATCTGCAGAGCTATCTTTTAAAATTTGACCACGCTTTTAAAACATGATCCATGACTGTATGCTCCAACGTAGCAGTTTTTTAACACATTTTTGTACTTATCTATGCGATAATCGGTAATTATGTCAAATTCAACACGTTATTTTGCAATTAGGAAGCCTTTTCAGGCTCTTTCCAGAAAGAATGTAAACATATTGTCAGGGTTTGCTACAAATTAAACATATTATAATAAATTGTATTGTTTATAGTTCTTGGAAATTTACACTTCAAAAGACAAAACTTTACAAGAAACCATCTGCTGATGTTTGTCCATGACATCGTAGTTCACTATATTACACAGTTTTAGAGAACAACCTTAAAAAACTGACACTGGAAATGTACGAATGTTGATTTTCCTTTGCGGTTGACCTTTGAAGGTTTAAATGCAGACCACGTACATTTATCACCTATCGAATGTTACAACGCGATAACAACATTATGAATGCAGTGTAATGTTGCGGTACGAGGTTATTTAACATAAAAATCGGGATTAATCATAATAATAGGCTTGCAAACATAATCACAAAATACTGTTGCCACCCAGTGTTTAATTCCAGGGCCAACTCTAGGATGTACGTTTCTTCAGGCCACTTGCTTATTAGGAATTTTAAATCAAACGATCGTTGCTAAATACAGCCAGGATAAGTATTTTAACGTGCACTCCTATTTTGGTACTTACACAAATTGTTTTATAAACGTTACTGTCGATTATAATCAAGGCAAAACGAATTATCGAAACAAATGAAAAAAAATACACCCTATTTTGATGATGCATAAGTATGATGCCTGGAACACTCTTATGAACAACAAAATTTGACAACAAACAAATAAAAAAAATTAAGTTGGGGTCGTTTCTTGCTAAACCAGAAATGAAAAAAAAATTAAAATATCAATAAATTCCTTGTTTTTAACAATAATACAATGTTCAGAATAGGTATATCTATGGCTTTAAAAAATATCAAAGAAATTCCCACAAACTTAAAAAAGCGGGTTGCGTAAACATGCAAAAAAAGGAGAAGACTCTTTGAAAGTGTCATTTTTTTAATTTGGAAATTTAGATTATTTACACAACAACGTTTACTTCTAGAACTTACATCCATAACCTAAACGTCAGGATTTTTTTCTTTCCTTAAATTATATTTTGGCACGTGGTTATCAACAATGTCATAAATGTTATTTTGCACATGTAATTTTCCTTTTTTGTCAACGTTTGAGTGGCAGATCAAAATCAGTGTCTCCAATACTGACTTAAACTGCCTTGTAATTGCCTATTTAATTTATACAGGGTGTCCCAAATTACATTTCCAGTATGGGGATCTCGCTTATTATAAGAGATACAGGTTTGTTTAAATTAGATGAATTATTCCTTAGTATGAGAGGAGTCACAATCAATTTTTAAAAGTACAAAATTCCTCGTACTTGTTATAGCAAAAAATATGAAAATGTCGCATTTCTTTTCTCATTCATAATTTTTTTGTCTTAATCGTTAGAACAAATTTATTTTTATTATTTAAGGCATTTTTTAATGGAGAATGTAACTGTTATTTTTTTTTTTAACATCTACCATTTTCAAGATATTACCCCTAATTTCATTTTTTCTTATGGGCCGCGAAGTTGGCTATGGAATAGTTAAATGTGCTTTTTTTTCTCTCTTTTAAATGAGATATTACTTGCTATACCTATTTTGATAAATAAGTCACAGACTGAAAAAAAAATCGTATTTTACCCATCACTTATCAAGCTATCTATGAAAATAAAAACAAAAAACAACTAATTAAATGTCAAATGACAGTTACTAGTTGTCTGCGGTATCATTTATTAGGATTTTATAGTATTGTTGTGTAATGCGACGTTACGGTAAAATCGCGTTTACCCATCTTCAGGCTTAAATACTAAATTTTCGTCATGCTTCACCGAAGCGTATGTGTTTTCGGGCATAACTGTATTTGAGAATTTAAAGTTAACGGACTTGCCAAATATTGATTCCATAGTAATAGCACTGATGTTGATGCTGATTGTTGCAACCCGTTAAAAAAGTTAAACAACCATTATTTAAAAGAACATCTACGTATTTCACACGTATTCCTGCGTTTACCTATAACATAAAATATGGGTATTCTGAGTACAAGATTAATATAAATTTTAATTTGTTTGAATAGCAATGGGATCATGTGAACAAATTCTTCACTATTTTACAACACGAAATTTACATAAAAACCAATAATTAATATACAACTAAACAAGTGTTTTTTTACCTTGGATAAAAAGCTGGCTGGAAAACCTTCTGCAACTTTTTTGCGAACTCGTGAATTTCGACAAGCCCCAGAATCTTCCTGTAAATAAAATAAAATAAAGTACCTACAGTATCTTCTTAATAAATGCCGAATAAAACATCTGTTGTGGGTTTTCATACAACGAAATCAAACATTTGTAGAAGGTCATTGTAAGGTAACACTATTTTCGTGATTTTGCACTAGTAACGTTGATCAAATTAATCGATTTTACTTTTTTTTTCAATGTTTAATCTAAAGTGTCACAAACATTATATTTAAATCGCGCGGTCGATCACTGAAAAGTTTTCTGCACAAAAAATGCTAATTCGAAGTAATTAATATAATTGAAATATTGACAATATGGCAATATATACCGTCACACGTTCAATAATATTGACAATACTGAAATATTGACAATATACAGGGTGTTTTAGACCACCCGTACCAGCAATTTTATTCGAAAATGCCACCTCTGACAAAGATGGGGAAAAAAAATTATCACAAAAGGGCATATGCAGAATTGACTAACGCTATAGCGGTTTTCGTGATTAAACCGAAAGTGGCCAAATCCGGAAGTAACTTTAAAAATTTAAATGGAACCATTCGGTTTTTATTGCATAATTAGAACGATATTTGATTTAAAAAAACACTTTTTACTTGCAAATTTTTTTGATTATCTTAATAGTTTGTAATCCATTGGACCTAAATCATAACAATATTTAAAACCCTATTCGAATGTACGTGAAGTCTGGACAGCCCCTCTTTTCCTTAGTTTTATGTACACTATTTCTTAATTTCCGGTTTCGCCGGAAATCACCTTTAGTTTGTTATTTCAAATGAAACACCCTGTATTTTTTTACATTTTTGGAAAGAGGAAGCAATTTTAAATACATTTGCACTGTTATGATTAATGTTTATAACGTCAAATAAGTTTTGGACGAAAATATTTTTTTAAATTAAGTGGGAGTCATTTTTTTAAACGGAATGGTAGTGGTACGTTAATCAAAATAGTGCAGTTGTATTCAAAATTGCCTCCTCTTTCCAAAAATGTAAAAATATACAGGGTGTTCCTTTCGAACTAACAAACTTAGGGTCATTTCCGGTGAAACCGGAAGTGAAAAAATAGTGTACATAGGTTCAAATAATCGTTTTTTTTACACATATCATTTGTCCAACGTTTTATTAAATAAAATACAAAACTAAGGAAAAAGGGGCTATCCAGAACTCAATTACATGCAAATAGGGTTTTAAATATTGTTATGATTAGGTCCAATGGATTACAAACTACTAAGATAATCAAAAAAAAATTAAGTAAAAAGTGTTTTTTTATAAAATATCTTTTCTAACTATGCAATAATAAACGGATGGTTCTATTTAAGTTTTTTAAGTTACTTCCGGTTTAATCACGAAAACCGCTATAGCGTCAGTCAATTCTACATATGCACTTTTGTGATAAAATTGTTTTTCCCATCTCTGTCAGACGCCGCATTTTCGAATAAAAGTGCTGGTACGGGTGGTCTGAAACACCCTGTATATTGATCGTCTGAACCCCGCTTTAGACTTTTAAAAATCTCCTAGGACCAGTTGGGGGATTACCTTGCTATACGGGATTTTTGAAATTCAAATTTAAACATGAAAATCTCGCTAAATGACAATGTATGAAGAAGTAAAATACATCAATGAATTCAGAAAAAAAAAACGATTCGATATGTAACTAGCAAAAATTGCGCTGACAAGAAAAAAAAGTTGATTGTCATAACGTCATAACACAAAAATGGATCAACCTAGGAAAAAATGGTGATTACCATCTGATTCGACTTTGCTTCGGCAATATTTGACACATTTGAAATATTTTATACTCAAAATGAGTTAAACAGGGTGTCCCAGATAACATTTTCAGTATGGGCATCTCGCTTATTATAAGGGATACAGGTTTGCTTAAATTAGATGAATTATTATTCCAAAGGATGAGAGAAGCTTCAATTAATTTTTAAAAATCATCGTACTTCGGATGTTATAGCAAAAAATAGGAAAATGTTGAATTTCTTTTTTCTCTCATAACTTTTTTGTTTTATTCATTAGATCATTTTTATTAGTACTTTCTAGAGGTACTTTTTAAAGGAGAATAACTATTATTTTAGTTTTTTTTTTACTTAACATGTTGAGATATTACCCCCTAGCTTAATTTTTTCTTCTAGACCGTGAAGTTGACTATGGAATACTTAAAGGTGTTTATTTTTTCTCTTTTTAATGAGATATTTCCTGCTATATCTATTTTTATAAACAAGTAACAAAATCAAGAAAATATGATTTTTCTTGATTTTGTAAGTGGTTTATAAAAATAGATCTAGCAAGTAATATCTCATTTAAAAGAGAAAATAAAAGCACATTTAACTAATCTATGGCCAACTTCGCGACCCATAAGACAAAATTTTAAGTAGGAGGAATTTTGTACTTTTAAAAATTGATTATAGCTTCTCTCATCCTTATGAATAATTCTTCCAATTTAAGCAAACCTGTATCTCTTATAATAAGCGAGATCCCCATGCTGGAAATGTTATCTGAGACATTTTTTTAAATCGTATTATACGGTTTTTCCTTATTTTCTCTGAAATCGTTTAAGATATTTCCAATTTCTCTTCGGATTATTAATGAGCACCGTATTTAGCACCTTTGTCAAATTTAAACCTATACTCTAGCTATAATAATAAGCGAGATTCCCATGTTTAAACTCGAATTTCAAACACCCTGTAGACAAGTCATCCTTGGACCGGGCTGCGTTTAAAATTGATTAGAAGAAACATTTTGAAAACGTTTTACCTAAACAAACTTCTACATTTTAACGGGTATCTGTATTTTTAGCAAATTTAATTTATAGCGTTATATTGTAATCCTAAGTTTATTTATTTATACAGGGTGTTTCATAATTGAATGCTGATCCTTAAGGGTATTATTCCTTGGATGATTTTAAGAAAAAAAGTTCATATCAATGTAGGTCTGCAACCGCCGTATTTTTGAGATACAGGGTGTTAAAAGTTGAAAAAAAATATCGTTTTTTTCGTAATATTTTTGATACCGCTTTAGATATTTTTTTGAATTTAAGTAGGTACTAACTAGGCATAAAAACACATTTTTTTCAGAAAAAAAAATTGTTCTATTTCTACCAATGGCGTCCGTATTAACATGTCCTTGAATATTTTTAATGAAAAAAATTATACGCCACTGTTTTTTTTCAAAACAAATGTAATTTTTATGATTTTGCTTTATCTCTTAGTAAAACTGGCCTCTTGACTTTTTTTGTCCGACGAACGGTTTTCGAGTAAAAAAATAAAAGGCTATTACTCTTGAAGAGTAAAAGAGTACATATCTAGTTGTAGTAGGCCAGAAACAGAATTTGTTTATTTTATAAGCTCATTGTCATATCTGAAATAGAACAATTGTTTTTTCTGAAAAAAAATGTGTTTTTATGCCTAGTTAGTACCTACTAAAATTCAAAAAAATATCTAAAGCGGTATCAAAAATATTACGAAAAAACCGTTTTTTTCAACTTCCCTGTATCTCAAAAATACGGCAGTTGCGGACCTACATTGATATGAACTTTTTTTCTTAAAATCATCCAAGGATCAGCATTCAATTATGAAACACCCTATATAGTTTTAGATTATTGCATATTTCACTTACGTAAACAGTTTATAGCGACAGCACAAATTTATTGACATAAATACTTCGCAGTAACTTAAAAAATGGTAACCACAAAATATATTAAAAAGTTTAAAAAAAAAAACTTGTACCGATCAGTTCGTTCATCCACTCACGTCAAAGTAAAACATTATTGAATACTGTAAGGACGTTTAATTTAATAAATTATAAAGCAAAATTCTAAATATGTTAAATTAATTCACATTTTGACCGCTACTAAATCTATTGCAATATTATTTTTTTGCTAGCACACAAATATTTTTGCGGTACCTTGATGTCTTTTGTGGTATGTAACACAAACAACTAGGTTTATTATTATTTATTCCGAAAATTGTTGTCACTACTAAAATAAATATAATTACGTAAAAGTCGTAGGTTTCACATAATCTTACTAAAATTTAAGGTGTAATTCTATTAGGTACATTGACTTTTTCACTTTTTAGTACCCAGGTTTTATATAACCTAAAAATATGTTGTGTTTACTTACCTCTCCCAATGCATTTAAAAAAAATGTTGACGAATAAGTTCGTGGTGGAAAATGTGTAGCTACATTAGTCATATTGAACACAATCATATAATATGTAGGTAATATTTAGAACAAATTAATCTATCACTTCCAGACACATCTGCACAAACAACAACACACGGCGTTTTCAACAACACAACTGTGCGATCATTATATTTAGTAAGCGCACGCGGACACCGGAATTGCGATAGTGCTCCTAGCAAGCACTTGTATCTTGTCGAAGAGGTAATAGAATGCGCGTACTTTGTTTTGCAATAAGTAATTAATTAACGATAAGTCTGATAACAAATACAGGTTATGTGATATGACAGCTAACGCGAACAAAAGAACATTTGAACAACAAAGGCAAACAAAAAAAGTGCAAATAATACTTAACTAACAATAAAATAATAACATTTGATCAACAAAGACGAGAAGCCGATTTTGCACGCCTTGTTTCTATGATTTACAAAATCACTATACCAAAAGATAGTTTGAGTGATTTAAAGTAACAGTTAAATTTTTAAAAAATAGGTACATAGGTATTCCGGTAAATGCTTTTGCACTGTTTAATATTAAGAGCATAAATACGTAAAATAAAAGATTTTGTTTTTTTTTATGTTACATTATGGACTATTAGACTATTGAAAAACACCATTGGTAACCAATAAAAAAATTCATGGATAAAATTAGTCTTGATAGGAGAAAGGTTGGGCGCTGTTGTGACGAGAACTGATTAGATAATTTATAATATAAATAAAGGAAAATTAATGCTATCTGGTTTTACTTATCAGTCAGTATGATGTAGCAATCAAAAATCTCTTGAGGTTAGCACCATACACTCATTTTAATATAAACATTTTTAAATGATAGTAATAACATTCTCTTTCGCCATGTTTCACTTAAATTCAATAATTTTTAATTGCCAAATCAGCATTTTTTGTATATTTAGCTTTTTTACGTTTTAACTTTAAATCAGAATGAATTTGCTGGTTTTATAGTTGAAACAAAGCAATAACTTGATTTTTTTTTTATAAAAATCTTAAATGTTAAATGTAATTGCAAACTATTATTGTAAATATGAAAAATTAACAGTCAACTGTCATTTACATTTTTTTTAGCTTTTGTTGAATTTTAAAAATCAGAACACAATAATTTTGCCCTTTTTTCTGAAAAATTAGTATTCTTGGTAATAAAAAATTAGAGTTTTGCAAATCAGGCATATTTAGACATTTGATTTATTATGAAATTTTTAAACCAACAAACCAAAGCGGATAAGATCCTAAATCAAAGGTATACAAACTAAACCTTAGTAACTGACGCCTCTATATTGCCAACTTTTAGTCAGTTTCTCAAGGTATTATAGATCAGATTATTGTTAAATTTATATACAAAAACAACAATAAATAAAAATACTATATATTACATTAAATTATAAAATAGTACAAATTACATTATTAACATATCAAACTAAAAACAACTGAACTATTGTCCATCTTTTACACCTTCTTTTAAAAAATTTAATACAAAATTCATTGTTTCTATGTATTGTGGATCACCGTTCTCTTCTGGTGATACATGAATTCGTTTCAAAGCATCTTGCAGCTTCACATCCAAATTGGCACATTTAAAAACTAATTTTGCTCTTTGATTGTTGGCTGCCAAAGCCCACATGATGATAACAACTACATGTTTTTCCTCTATAGTTCCAGATGTTAGCTTAGTACTAAGAATGCTTATAAAATCATCTAAAATTAAAAAATTACAATAAATATATAAGAAATGTAGTTTATTTTGATATAAAGGAATTTTAAATCAAAACGATAATGGGAATAATTTTTTCTTAAGTTACTAAGTAGCTAATTATTCAGGCAAAGTTGCAAAATTTAGTAATTAATTTATACAGGGTGTGTATAAATTGGCGGAAGCGCTACACGTGGCGATGTAAAATTCCAAGTCGAAAATCTGAATACAAAAATGTTGTACCATGCTTCTTATGGCCTCAGAAACCATTTAAAAAAATAAAAATTTGGCAACATTGCATCCATTAATTTGCGTTTGGACATTTTTTTATTAGCAATTTTTACTTAGATATTTATAATATTTGTTCGATCTGAAAATTCATAAACATAGCTGCAATCTTTTAGGTATCCTCTAATACAAACAAGAAATAATTCCGAGAAAAACAGAGATGACAGCTAATGACAATGTTGCCATATGTATTATTTTTATTCAAATCAGTGGTTAACATATTTTCAACACCAATTTTTGAAAGGAAAAACGCAATATCTAGGAAAAAATATTATTCGAAATTTATTTTTATTCCAAATCGCAGCCTTTTTCACTAACAAATATTAAATAATAACGCTTATTAAAGGACTGAATGTCAAAACTTTGAGGGCCTCTTGCAGACACAGCAAGCATGGTACAACATTTTTGTATTAAGAATTTCAACTTAGAATTTTAAAAAGAACATCGCCAGGTGTAGCGCTTCCGCCAATTTATACACACCCTGTATATAAAAAGTTACTTTACAAAGCTCTCTTGCATTGCAGTTATTGGATTAAAAAAATGTATAAAATTAAATTTTTTGACAACAGTATTACAAAACAGACAATTTTTAACCAATCTCATAATTTTTTTTTTCACTACCTACTATAATAATTTAGTAGCATCTTGCTAAAAGTATTTCTAAAAAAATTGCTAAATATTTATTTTTTACTTACAAGGGAACCTCACTTGGTGGTACTAAAGTAGATTGATGGGACTAAGATTTTCCGAGAAAAGATTGTGGATGAAAAAGAGTACCAACTTTTTTGGCCCCAGAAACTTAAAACTTACCGTTGAAACTCAATTTTTATTTTTGAAAAATTGGCACGAAATAGGTTAAACTGTTAAAGGTACTGAAGTGAACATAAACTTGTAAATAATTATTGTTAAATCATAATGCTTTTATGTTTTATTAACAAGATCCAAGTTTTCTCTTTAAAAGTAAGAATTCGTAATAAACAATAATTTTTTAAATTTTTTGGCGCCAAATTTAAATTTAAAAAAATCTGCAATACCAGGTGTAAATGAACTCTGGCTATTGAGGTTATAAAAATCAACCAAAATGATGCAATTATACTCAAAATTGCTTCCTCTTCCCAAAAATGTAAAAATATATAGGGTGTTCCATTTAAAATAACCAAGTTTGGGTCATTTCCGGCGAAATCGGAAGTGAAACATGTGCTCAAAAAATCGTTTTTTTTTTACACATATCATATGTCTAAAATGTTATTTATCTAAAATCAAAACTAAAGAAAAAATGAGGGTGCACCAGAGCTCAGTTTAACCTATTTCGTACAATTTTTCAAAAATAAAAATTCAGTTTCAACGGTAAGTTTTAAGTTTCCGGGGCCAAAAAAGTTGGTACTCTTCTTCATTCACGATCTTCTTTCGGAAAATCTTAGTCCCATCCACCGACTTTAGTACCACCAAAAGTGAGGTTCTCTTGTTAGTATCAACAGTGGGGACAAGTTCTAAAGTTTGTATTCATAAAAATAATAGATATTTTAAAATTACTTTACATGATGATAACTAAGATTGCCCATTTTAGAATATTTCATTTAAATCCTAATATTTATTAAATATGCACTTTTTAATAATTTTATGCACATAATATTCTTTTTAGTGCACATTACAAATAGAATATTGCTCAATATATTTTTGTTTAAAAGAGACATATTTTTTAATGCCAAATATTTATCATTTTATTTATATACTTTAATCCTACCCGTAAACATTTAACTGTGTTTTTTAAGTTTTTTAAAATCTAGAACTAAGTCCATTACTATTGGGCATAACTTAAATTACTTAAACTCAAATAATAAATACCTGATGTAAGGAGTCGAGGTCGATTAGATTGATGAAATGCTATATTTCTTAACACAAACATTGCACTAATCCTATTCGCACATTTAGTACTCAAAGCTAAGGTTATTATTATTTCTAGGGCATCTGGAGTTTTAGCTACACAAACTTGTCCTTCGGTGTGTCCTGTGAATGTCTGAAGAAATTCTAACCAAAGCAGCTCTACACTCTCCCATGGTTTCTGTCTTTTAGTGATTGCGGGATGTAATCGTGACAAACTTTGTAATAAATTTCCCTATAAAAGTAATTTACATCAAATAAATATAACAATTTTAATGTTCTTCTTACCTTAGCCAATATATTTCGGCATTCTACTGCAGAACAAGCATTGTGCAAAAGATGAAAACATAACTGCAATATTGTAAGATCATGAGTACGACTGACTTGATCCATTTCTTTTGAAATCAATAAAATTAATTCATGTACAATGGACATATTACTAGGCACTTTTTTAAAACCTGATCCAGCGACACAACTAGTAAGACACAGGGACTGACAAGCTAAAATATTAATTATAAGTTATATTTTTGGACTATTTTACAAACATATACAGGGTGTTTAATATTCAAGTTTAAATAAGAGGATCTCGCTTATTATAATAGCTTCAGTATAGGTTTAAAATTGGCAAAGTTGCTAAATTCGGTGCTCATTAATAATCCAAAGAGAAATTAGAAATATCTCAAACGGTATCCGAGAAAATAGGGGGAAAAACAAAAATTTAATTTGTTGATTGGTTGTCATGGTAACAACTAACAACATAAACTACAACGACAAGGCCAGCCCGATTTATAGTGGTTGTTGTCCAAAACGAAAGTTCCCAAAGTTATTAATAAATGTAGAAGTAAAATATCAATGAATTTAGCAAAAAAAATTCTTTTTGAACATGTTGATAGCAAGAAATGTGCCCATACGAAAAAATAATGTTGGTGGTATTAAAACAAAAATGAATTGACCTAGAAAAAATTACTGATTTATATACTTTATTTTAGATCAGCACTGCATATACTTTCTTTACTTGCAAAAAAATTCTCAGTAATACCTTTGTATATGTACTATTACTATGCTAATTAAAATATATCAGACCGGTGTCTGCAAACAACCATCCATAAAGACCAATTGGTTCATAAAGTTGTAGTAAAAACCTGTTAATATACATTAATAGTCCATATTTACAAAATATCAACAGAGCAGTATGATAAGCAGTAAAAATTTTATAATTAAGTGAGTCAAACTTTTTAAGTATTATTTTTTTCAAAAACAAGTGAGAGAAAAAATGTTGATGCTACAAATTTTATTTTTCTAAATAAATTAGTTTCCTAGATTATCTCGAAACAATTTTTTTTTTATATTGATTGAAATAATTTGAAAGGCCGATATTATTAATTTTCTTGTAGTACGAATCATATTAATATAAAATGATTATTGTTCCTAAATAATTATTTTTAACATTTTAGCCAAAATTATTGTTAATTATAATTGTTCATTTACAATTTTTACTACAGATAGTATTCACAAAATAAAATTTGTGCACTAACACAAAAGCAAAAATGTTTCGCACTTATTTATTAGGGCTATAAAAACATATATATTTACCCAAATAGCAATTTGTTGTATAGGTACATAACATCCTAAGGGCGTCAACCAGTAATGGCTTCTGAACAAAAAACCATATCCACAGTTTGTGTATTAAATCGGCTAAATTAAACACAGTAGCAGCATATTTCACATTGTCATCACCTAACATGAAATTGGTTAACAATCCTATCAAACCACCAGTTTCTCTAAGCAAAGGACAAACACGTTTTTTATCTGCAACTCTTCTAAAACACTCAACTGATTCCAGACTTAATTTAATGTGCAAGTCTTTTATTTGTTTAACGACTGTTTGTAATAAACCATTTTTTAATGCATATTGCTTAGCTTCATGCGATACACACAATATACTTGTAAGAGTACTAATAATATTTTCTTTCTTTCTGTATGTTTTACTTTCGCTTTTTAAACTACTAATGTCATACAACCGCAGTAAAATTTTACACAATTCAGCTCCAGCCATAAGTGTCTCTAACGGATTAAGTTGTAACTCGATATGTTTGTCAGTCTTACTTGTCTCTCGTGAATAATTTGTACCTATTTTATCTTTACTTGATCGGTCACTGCTTTTACCGAAATAAACATTTTCTAGCATGCTCAGTTGCTGCTTCTTCGAATATTTTGTCGAGTTTCGGTCCCATATTATTTTAACTTGCTTTTTGTCACTTTTATCTGTTACAGGTTCAGCATTTTCTAAGGCTTCGTTTATATCGTCCTGTGCGAATATTGTTCTTGGTGTTTTTGTGTTATCAAGTAAATTTTGCATTGATGTTGATTCTGATATTTCAAGCTTAAAACTATCTAACGAAGTGACTGCTTCTACCCGAAGAAGAGAAGTTAATGATAACAGAGCTGACTGTTGCAAATCTTAAAAAAAAATATACAAAAATTAAGTAAAAATAGCTATTAAGTGAAAACAAAATTCATTTTAGATAATATGCAGGGTAGTTTAAATATTAAGTATTTGTAGGATATCTCAGTAAAATTATACCTCGCTTCTCTTTACGTTAGCTCTGAATACGTTATCTTGCCATAACGTAATTGACAAAAATAAAAATTTTAGATTTTTAAAACAAGAAAAAAGCTAAAATATTGATGTGGAGAAACCACCAGCTTAAGTTTAAACAACAAAAATTGTATCTGATTGTCTCAGTAAGGTACTCATTTGTTATACGATTTATCGGTAAATGATCCCGATTTGGCACGAAGCTGTGCAGTTAAAAAAAGCGTATTAAATGCTTTAACCTAATTATACTAAGATGTTACGCGAAAACAAAAAAAAAAGAGTAAAGCAATAGATGCTTGATTTGTACAATATATCAGTTTTTTAGAATTTTTGCAATATGCATATACAGGGTGATTGAAATTCGAGTTTAAGCATGGGGATCTCGCTTATTATAATAGCTAGAGTATAGGTTTAAATTTGGCAAAGTTGCTAAATTTTATGCTCAATAATATTCCAAAGAAAAATTGGAAATAGCTCAAACGGTATCCGAGAAAATTAGAAAAAAACGGAAAATACGATTTTTGAAAATCGTCTATAACTCCTTTGGAGTATGAAATATTTCAAATGTGTAAAAACATTGCCCAAGCAACTTTTTAAGCCGAATGGAATGGTGGTCAAAAAATTTTCCTAGATCCATTGTTTTTGCTTTATGACAACCAACTTTTCTTTTTCTTATGGGGGCAATTTTCGCTATTACATAATCAAATAGCACTTCTGAATCCATTGATGTATCACACATGGTATTTTACTTCTTCATTTATTGTCAAATTAGAAAAAATACGTTTTTAACAATAACAACTATAAATCAGGTTGGCCGGTCATTGTAGTTAATGTTGTTTCCATGACAACCAATTAACAAACTAAAAGTTTTGAAAGCCTGCTACTTGTCAAATTAATACATTTGTAAAAACTTTTAGTTTGTTAATTGGTTGTCATGGAAACAACATAAACTACAATGACCGGCCTACCTGATTTATAGTTGTTATTGTTAAAAACGCATTTTTTCAAATTTGATAATGAAAGAAGAAGTAAAATACCATGTGTAATACATCAATGGATTCAAAAAAATAAATGCCATTTGATTATGTAAATAGCAAAAATTGCTCCCATAAGAAAAACTAAAGTTGGTTGTCACAAAACAAAAACGAATCAATCTGGGAAAAATTTGAGGCCACCATCCGATTCGGCTTAAAAAGTTGCTTGGGCAATGTTTTTACACATTTGAAATATTTCATACTCCAAAGGAGTTATAGACGATTTTCAAAAATCGTATTTTCCGGTTTTTCCTAATTTTCTCGTATACCGTTTGAGATATTTCCAATTTCTCTTTGGAATATAATTGAGCACGAAATTTAGCAACTTTGCCAAATTTAAACCTTAACTCTAGCTATTATAATAAGCGAGATCCCCATGCTTAAACTCGAATTTCAAACACATTAATACATTTATGGAAACTTTACTTTTAAATTGCATTTTGTCAATAAAAATTGTTTTCAGTTTAAAAAAATGCATATTTTTTAAATTTAGGAGCGTATCAATATACAGGGTGCCCCAGTTATAGTGAACAGCAATGGGGATCTCCTAAACGGTAAGAGATACAACGTTGGTTAAGAGGGTCAAAATGATCTATGATTTAAAAGCAACTATTCTATAAAAGAAATATTATAAAAATGTAATCGTTTTTGTGCTATAATTAAAATACAAGAAAATGACGCTTTCAATTTTTGCTTATAACTTGCTTATTTGAAATTGTACCATTAATTTTTATAAAATGTTAAAAATAGGTTAAATTATTTAAGTTTTTCTTTTTCATGTGTTAAATTAAGTACAGCTGGTTTATTTATGTGATGTTTTGTTTTGTTTTCAATGGCCACTTTGATAAAAGTTAATAAATAAAAAAATATTGTAACAGCTCGCTTATTTTTAAAGTTAAACCTACCTAACAACCCATACATCAATGAAACAAGAAAAAAAGTCTCTTTTTAATGGTGTCACAGCCAACTACAAACCGCATTTAAAATAAGAAAGTTTATGTTAAAATAACAAAAACAAATAAAGATAGGTAAAAGTTATTAACAAATTTCAAATATATGCTATAGTGTCCTGAAAATGTCGAAAAATATTTTGAGTACAATTTCAAATAAGCAAGTTATAAGCAAAAATTGAAAACTGATAAATTTTTGAAGATTTTTTCATCAAATATTTACTCTTAAATCATAGATCATTTTGACCCATTTAACCAACGTTGTATCTCTTACCGTTTATATTTATGAGATCCCCATGCTGTTCAGGATAACTGGGGCACCCTGTACCTACTTCGCATATTATTTTTACGTCCGCTAACGATAATTCTGTTAACATAGCCATTTTGAGGAACTCATCTCTATTCTTAAACGAGGTATTATTGTAACTAAAATCGATAGGGAAAATCTGATTTATGTCTCTAGGGCAACTTTTTCCAAATAAATTCATCTATTGTATTGGATTTGTTGTAGTAGCATTAGTTTTTCTGCTACAGAAGAAATTGACCATATATGTTCTTTATTTTTAACAAGTAAACAAAATGTTATAAAGGTTTTTGATAACTGCTTATATGCAAAATTTGGTTAATTTTCCAGATTTTTTGTGGTGTTAATTTCTAAAATATGATGCAAACTTATATTTTTTTATAGGCCAAGACATGTGACTGGATTGATCCACTTCTCAAAACCGATGTTCCACTTTAATTTTTATTTATGACTTATTCAGATGTTAAACTAAATAGTTGTTTTAAATGCAAACAATTATTTTGTAATATTGGGGAATGGAATTTTTTTGCTATCAGAATCAAGAAAAACAGTTGTGAACATAAAGACCACAGTATTGTGGGATATTTTACGTAACAAGATAAGCACTGGACTAATATTTTAAGTATACATGGTATAAACTAGCAAAAATAAATTTAAAAACAAATTGTTATATAATTAAGCTAGAACAATGAAACAAACCTGCTGAACTATTTGTACTAATTGCTTCACAAAGTGTCTGTAAAAAGGGCTGATGTCCACATTCGTTTAAAGCCGAAGACACAATAATTAATGGTTCATCACTTCGACCACATAACTGATGTGTATCACGATCTATCTCGTGTGATCCACTGTTCAACAATACACCAATCAAACTAAATACCTCAGTCCACAGTCGATTTCTTAAATAAATAAGTTGCGGAAAATGTGTATCTGCAATATAATTGAAGTAACAAAACAGAAATTAAATCTTTTGCAAGACATACGATAAATAGAGGGATTAAGCAACGACAACATCACATTTAAGCAGTCTTTAGAGTGGAGAATTGTCCCAAGACTTTGTTTGTTATTGCCAACAGTTTTAATGAGCAAAGCACATATAGACGTATTCATTTCTAATATCTCACAATATAAGGATAAATCTTTGGTGTTCTTAATTTCCATAGCAGGATTGTACAAAGACCTGGGAATAAAAGGTAAAGTTATATGTTATTACAAAGTTATGCGTGCATGTAATTATATTTAAATTCAAGTTATTTATAACTTGCAGACAATTTAAACATTGTACACACTCAAAAATAAATTGACTACCTTATGAAACCTGGAAACTATAATAGGAAGGATAGTTAAATGGAAAAAATATACATATGCAAGGGGAGAGTATACGAACTATTTTTTATCTTCCAGAAAAAAAAACGGCTTACTAGATATACGTAAAAAAACTGAAAAGTACTTATTTCTTGATTTTAATCTCACTATTTGAGATACTCTATTTTAAATATAATAAAGTTTATTATATAGAGGGTGATTGATTGAGACCGGGACTTAAAAATATATGAAGAATGAAAAAGGGTATGGATCTGAAATTTTGGTTATGACCATAATGGCATCTGATCTGTTTATTGAAAATATTTTCAATACGGTGATATTTCCGGAAATACCGGAAGTTGACGTCTACTTTCTTATTTCAAATACAATGGTCTATTTTTTATTGCGTATTTGGATTCAAAACGTTATTTTAGAGGGACTTTTATTAGCATTTCCTATACCTAAGTGCAGACAGTTTTTAGATTTTTGGACTTTTTTGAATTTTTTTAATTTTTTATCGTGATGCTTAATATTATCTAACGCCGCCATTTTTGAAGAAAAAACCCTCAAATTTAGACCGTACCTAGAAGAAACCTTGGAGTACATCCTGGAATTTTTGCAATCGATGCATTACTTACAGGGTGTCCAAAATTTAATTTTCTTTTAATACAACTTCAGACCACTAAAACTCGTTTTTTTCAAATACAATGCCCAAACTTTTTTTTCATTTTCTAATACAAAATTACATTCTACATCAATCTGTATTAGCTTTCCTATACCTATCTGCAACAATTTTCGAGTTAATAAGAATTTTTGATAAATTTAAAAGAAATTGCAACATTTTTAAATAGTAAGCCTTGGAAATGACAACAAATGCCAATATTAACAACTGTAAACCACTTTTATTGCGTTTGTTTGAAGTATCCATGAAAATGGAAAATCAAGAGTATTCAAATACGGATATTTTGAATTTATTTTACAATGATAGACAATATCACAAGATTATTGAAAGTGCGAAAGAATAGTTTTGCATTTTTTATGTAGCTTGAACAACATAGTATGTTAAACCCGAGTCTTGCGCTGCCAATCGAATTGACCGCTGAGGATAGTCATTAAAATATCCCAGGATGTTAACTTCGTTAGTTTCATTATTTGTCACACGCTAGGTCGAATACTAGCATATTTCACTCTTCTATATTGCAAAAAAAATTTATTCTATTCATTGAAATTTCTGTCCGGTCATTACAGTCAAATGAGGATACCTCTCACTGAATACACGGCAAGTTCTTTCAATAATTTTGTGACATTCTTCATGAATGTAAAATTAGTTCAAAATATTCGTGTTTGAATACTCTTGATTTTCCATTTTCATGGATACTTTAAACAAGGGATGGAAAACGTAATGTAACGATACCCGATAACGTTATAATAACGATTCAACTATAATTTTTTATACAATAACGATATTTTAATAACGTTATATAACGTTGTAATAACCAATAACGTTTCATTAAAAGTTATTTTGTTTCGTTATTCTCTATAAATTAAATTTTTATATGGCGATATTTTTATTTTTAGAAGATATAATATTTTGTTGGTATTTTAGAAAAAAAAATGAAAATAAAATATCTCAACGTAATTTTGTACTAATTTTTATATTTACATTTACAGATCCCAAAAATAATTTCAGAGTTACAAATAAAAATTATTTTTATAACGTTATATATTATAATTTATGTAACGTTATATAACATAACAATTCATTTTTTTAATGTTATTTATAACGTTATGTAACAAAAACAAATAACAAATAACGTTATACAATAACGTAACGATTTAAAACGTTATTCCATCCCTGCTTTAAACAAACGCAATAAAAGTGGTTTACAGTTATTAATATTGGCATTTGTTGTCATTTCCAAGGCTTACTATTAAAAATGTTGCAATTTCTCTTAACTATCAAAAATTCTTAATAACTCGAAAATTGTTGCAGATAGGTATAGGAAACGCTAATACAGATTGATGTAGAATGTAATATTGTATTAGAAAATGAAAAAAAAGTTTGGGCATTGTATTTGAAAAAAACGAGTTTTAGTGGTCTGAAGTTGTATTAAAAGAAAATTAAATTTTGGACACCCTGTAAGTAATGCATCGATTGCAAAAATTCCAGGATGTACTCCAAGGTTTCTTCTAGACATGGTCTAAATTTAAGCGTTTTTTCTTCAAAAATGGCGGCGTTAGATAATATTAAGCATCACGATTAAAATCAAAAAATTTCAAAAAAGTCCAAATATCTAAAAAATGACTGCACTTAAGTATAGGGAATGCTAATAAAAGTCCCTCTAAAACAACGTTTTGAATCCCAAAATGCAATAAAGAATAGACTATTGTATTTGAAATAAGAAAATAGACATCAACTTCCGGTATTTCCGGAAATGTCGCCATATTGAAAATATTTTCAATAAACAGATCAGATGCCATTATGGTCATAACCAAAATTTCAGATCCATACCCTTTTTCATTCTTCATATATTTTTAAGTCCCGGTCTCAATCAATCACCCTGTATAGATCATCATTTGTTCATAGCAATTTAACTTTTTTAAAGTTTTTGTTTGAAAAAAAAAATTTTTTCTATTCATTGACATAATTTCCTGAGTTATTAAAATCTTACTTTTATTGTTTATTTTGATACATTTGTGTTTACTTTTATATTGTACAATTTTAATAAATATTCAAATATATCATTTTTTGTTTTAATGACTATACATAATTTTTTATATTAAAACCGTTACAAGTGTTTCTATTTTAATATAATTTTTTTCAAATGCTATAATAATGAAATGACAAGTAAATGATCTTCTCAAAGTAGCAATAGGCTACTATTGTTTGTGGTATAAATTCAACAATGAAAAGCACAATAACAAATGACGATCAACTATGTCAAGTTTCTGAATATCTACAATTTTTCCCCATAATTTACTTTTTACCAGTGTTAATAATTGTAATATTTAAAAACAAACGAATTGGTAATTTTAATCATTTTGCTTAAATCTAATAAGTCACATTTTTTGCCTGAAACATAAATAGATTCATTATACAATCACTACTCATATACACATCTTACTTCATAGGTTTTAGCTTTTACAGTTTCCAAGATTCACATAGACCTAATATTGTTTTAAAATATTTGTTACATTATAAAAATTAAAATTGTGTTTTACCGAAAAAACAATTTGATCAGTCCGTATTCTTGAAGTGAACTTGTTACCTCTTCAATAGCTAAAGCTAGAAGATTATAAACTAAGACAGCTACTGCTTTAACTAATCCAGGTGTAGTGATAGTTGAAAAACTTCTATTGCTTGTCGTGCTATCAGTCTTAGAACTTAGAGATTGTACAGTTGGTACGTTTCTTGAATATGGAAAATTACATTCTTGCTGATTTACCGACTGAGGAGATACTTGCCGTTCTATAAATAAATAATGTATTTTAAAGACTTACACCAAGTTCTTGAATCTTTGTGAGCAGATAATTTTGGTTCCATTGCGTCTCTTTAGTGCCTTAATAGCAATTGATGTTAATGACACCATTATAAAGCAAGGATTCTTAATTAGGTATGGTTAGATTAAAATTATTGGAAATATACTTTTGCAAAATCTGAAAATTAAGTACTTTTTGCTTAATTTTTAAATGAGCTTAGCAAAAATAATACAAAAAACAGATAGTTTTCAAAATTAGCTATGAGCATATTAAAAATCTGATATTTTAGTAACGGTATCACACATTTGCAATGCAAATTTTTTGCACATTCATCAATTTTTATTATAAGTTATAAAAATTTGAACAAAAATGCACTTCTCAAAAATTATTTAAAATAAATCATACTTACTTAAAATTTGCAAAATAATCATTTTGGCAAATATTAAAATTGTATGTACAGGGTGGTCCAAATTCCATGGGATTACATGGGTATCTCGCTTAATATTCAAGATAGAGAAACGGTTAAATTACTAAAAATGTGCAGTTTTTTGAGACAAACTCAGAACCATTTTCAAAAATATTCTATCATTTTCGGTTTTTGAGTTATTAGAAAAAAGTGTTTTTTGTCATAATAATAATGTGTCATATCTCCGTTATTGTTGTAAATATGAAAAAAATTTATGAAGATTATTTTTAGATATTTTATGTATAATTCAAAGATACTAAAAAAAAAAAATTTCGCTGACAGTTAAAAAGGTTTCACAAACTTACCTTTTTTTAAATAGAAATTATAGTTGGCTATGACCTATTTAAATTTCTAATGTTTTTCTTATTCCAAATATATAAGGATTGATGTAATTATTTTCAATAATACGCAAGTTACGAAGGTTTTTAATTTTTTTTTTTTAAGAAATACAGTGTGCTGTGAAAACAAAAAAACCTTTTAAAATTCATGTGTTACAAGTTACAATCGTTTTTTATTTGTTTGTGATAAACATTATAAATATTTGAACATGACAAATAACAATAAACTACAAAACTGCTGATTTCGACTATACAGGGTGTCCAGTTTAAAATGAAGTACATGGGTATCTCGGAAACCGTTAGAAATACAGAATCGGTTAAATAGGGAAAAAGTTGCGCAATTACATGCGTAAAACAATAATCCAGTTTTACATTTTCAATAATTCATCTTGTTACGTAGTACCACCATAAAAACGAAAAATGTACATTTTCTTAAAACCTCCATATTACCTTTATTTGAAAATATTTGTGTGCCAAAGTTTCAGGATCGCAGAAGTAACTAATAAGGATACCAATAATACTAATAAGGTACTACATAACAAAATGAATTATTGAAAATGTAAAACTGGATTATTGTTACGCATGTAATTGCGCAACTTTTTCCCCATTTAACCGATTTTGTATTTCTAACGGTTCCCGAGATTGTTGTCTTATGTTCAAACATAATGTTATCTAAACAACAAATTAAAAGACCTTCCCCACTTGTACCAAATGAGTTCTACATCTTTTGTTTTCCAGTCTAAAAAAAAAAAACTGAAAAATCTTCGTAACTTGTGTATTATTGAAAATAGCTACATCAATCCTCATATATTTGGAATAAGAAAAAAATAAGGAATTTAAATAGGCTATAGCCAAGTATAGCTTCCATTTTAAAAAAGGTAAGTTTGTGTCATAACTTTTTAACGGCGTGTAAACATTTTTTTTTAGTATCATCAAAAACAACTATTTCTAAAAATATTCTTTATACATTTTTTCGATATTTACAACAATAACGGATACACAATAATTGTTAAATTATGACAAAAAACACTTTTTTCTAATAACTCAAAAACCGGAAATGATACAAAAGCCGGAAATGATAAAATATTTTTGAAAACGGTTTTGAGTTTTTCTCAAAAAACTGCATATTTTTGATAATTTAACCGTTTCTCCATCTTGAATATTAAGCAAGATACCCATGTAATCCCATCGAATTTGGACCACCCTGTACTGCTGTTAGTGATATTGTAATAGCCACTATCACACACAATGTATTATTGAAATTCTAAAGAATGGATTTATGCATGAATCCTAATTCTAGCTCTGTGTTTTTACAAAATTTTGTTTTAAATGTAAGTTTGAATAGAAAGATAAAAGCTTAATGTTTATATATGCAACAGCAAGTTGTTTTAACACCTAACACAACTTAAAACGGTGAGATTAAGATAAAAAAACACATTACTTTTATTTGTGTCAGCAACGATGTAGGAACAATTTATTTAAATGTGATTGGACCTATTTTATAGCAAAAATGACCCAATAAACTTTTAAGTGACCAAAAACATATTACCAATGAACGATAAAGGTTCAATGTTTAATTAAGAAAGTAAATTTTATTATCTTGCACTTTTTAAAATTATCTCATATTTTTAGCAAATAATGAATGTATCAAAGTTTCATTTGACCTTTTTAATGTCATATTTGTTCACAGTAAAGCTGTATTTAACGTACAAACTAAAATAATGTGATTAAATATGAGGATGAAAAATTAAATAGTGATGCGTAAATAGCTCAAACATTTAATACCTCTAAAATTGTGATCCTCGTCAACATCACGGCTGGTATCGAAATAAAAAACAGTCTCAATATATAAATTAGTTAAAAGAATCTCCAATTCCTTGTAAAATTTGTAGTCATCCAACAAATTAAGCAGCGAACCAACAACATTTTTACTCTAAAATTTTAACGTTAGGTAGTTTTTGAACATAATATACTTTAGCCCACGAACCTGTTTTATACCTGTTGATGACAAATGAACAACAATTGTTATATTTTCTACACTCGTTGGCATAAGATGCGAAACTAGATTTGCTAGTAGCATTGTTGCATGTTCTCTAACGACACCTGCTTCATTACAATCTAAAATAATTGATAATGCAGTCTCCCACATTCCAGTACCCTTATAATCTTTAATATCTAAAATAAAAATATTACAATATCTCGAACTGAAATTCAAGCTGAAAACTTTATTTTACCTCTTACTTCTATTGCAGCTCTAGGGGACAAAGCTAATCCGGCTAGTAACTGTAACACAGCTGCACGTAAAACAACATCTCGACTTAGCCATAATGGGCTAAGACTAGTAAGAACATTAACACTATCAGCTTCATCTCCCAAGAAACTCATTTCCCAACCCTTAAACAAAACCAATTATTAAATTTCTGATTCAAAATTTATATCAGGTTCCAGAGCTAACACAAAAAATGATAAAGTAAGACGACTTCTTCAAAATAAAATTTAAAAAACTCATATAAGCCTAAACTGGACCTGGTAAATTAAAGATCCAACTCATGGTGCTCTCCTTTCTGTCCCCTTGACAGTAAAGCTTATTCAATATACATAATATAATAATGTTGTATGTTATGAGTAATTTTGGTCCTCATAATGTTTCATATTTTGGAAAAAGTTTATATTACACTGTATTAAAGTATATTCTAAAAGCTCATTTGAAGCTGCATGCACTTCTCTTTCTGTGCTACTAGGGTGGCCAGATTTGTAAATAACATAACCGACACAAGAGGAGAGGGGGAGTCTGTGTCCCCCCCCAGAGGGAGGACCAAGAAAATAAAAAAATACTAGTTAAAAAAGCAATTTTAAAGGTATTTACAATCAGGATAAAAATCTGTGTCCCCCCCAGAGGGAGGACCAAGAAAATAAAAAAATACTAGTTAAAAAAGCAATTTTAAAGGTATTTACAATCAGGATAAAAATCCTTTAGAAACATGATTGTACCTCCCCAGGATAAAAATCCCTTAAGGGCGTGATTGTATCCTCCCCCCTTTGTACCTGTCACTGAACTTATGCAATCCATTACGGGTACGTCTTAATAGCAATCTTCTAGAACTTGTTTTACTAGTTTTAATAAACCAGAATATTGTACGGTACTCAAACCTCTTTTCGGTAAACAGGGATTGAGGTCCCAAATTGGGGAAATCCTGAAAAACCGGATCTTCTGGCAACCCTATGCGCTACCAATTTTTTGACAAACACTAATTTTTACTATATATTTTTTAAACGAATTGTGTTTTTAAGTACAATGTAGTTGCTACTTATCACAGTCAAAATATGAAGTCAAACAAAGTACTTTACAACAGGGGTTTGGAGTGGAGCACGGAGCAGTGGAGCAATGGGTTTTTGCCCAGAGCTGGAGCGGAGTCCGGAGCAAATAATTTTAATTGCTCCACCGCTCCAGTTTGTTATAAAAAATTTAAAAAAAATTTAATTTTTTTTTCCAATCTTTGAAGATCAATAATTTGTTCTTACAAACATTTATTTAACTTCACTTGTTTAATAGAGTAAAATATTGTAATTTTTTACCAACTTCCACATATACGATATAAAGTTAAAAATTTGTTTTTAACACGTTCGCGGACAGCGCCAATAATGAAAGTTCAAAAAATGACACTACTACTAGTTGGATACGTAACACAGCAATGATGACGTTACACAGCCGCACATGTAAACTGATCAACTGACGGTAAATAACGTCCTTGAAAAAAAAAATTCCTTGAAAATGTGACAGCATGCTTGTAACTATATGTACACAAACGGAGGTTTAGACGGCTAGAGCAGCAGTGCTTTAAACTGAACGGTTCATTTTTGTTGGCTACACCAGTCATGTCATATTACAAATATCAGCTTGACGGCCATAGACGTCAGCGCCCGCGAACGTGTTAAAAACAAATTTTTTAATTAAAGAACTTGTTTTAAAAACGTTAACAATATTTGGAGCACGGAGCGGAGCAGGAGCAGGCATTTGGATGCGGGAGCGGGGCAATAAAAAAATTGGACTGCTCCAAACCCCTGCTTTACAAAATGATTTACTAGTTTCGATTACTTAAATTTAACTCACCAATGCCCAAAAAACTGTCACTTTAACCATTGTTTCGAGCCTTGGCTGGACTATTATCACACTTTCTTTTCTAGTTTAATTCATTTTGTACCTTGGCCTTAAAATATCTACTAAATGAATTTTAGTAAGTCAAAATACCATGTTAACACCCACTTCCAAACACTTGCTTTAAGTGCTCGATTTATTTGTATAAACCAAAAAGTCATTATAATTAAAACGTAAAGTGGGTTATTCTAACGATGCCACTAATGATCATAATTAATATATTTCTTACCTTTGTATTGCCATGTTGAAGTTCAGCTAACAGATGGTTAAGAATAAGTAGCACATGTCTTGTTATACTTAGTCCCATTAAAGATGCTGCAGCGGTTGAACCTTTACTACAATGGAAAGCACCGACCAATTCACATAGTCCCAAAATTAAATCTGATACTAGTCCTCTGGATTCCCCACTTGATTTATTTGTGCTCCATCCTAAATTAGCCGTTAAATGGACTAAGCAAGACAGGAGAGAATCCAAATAAGCTGAAATATAATTAAAAACAAAAAAGACATCAAATCAATTATATGTACGTGTTTATAGAAATAAATACATTTACTGGTAAGTTACAAACACTTGTAACACTATAACAAGAGGTTAAGAGATTACAAGAAGTATCATACTTAATGTCACAAAATTGTTACAAACCTAAATTGTAGAAATGCTGAGCATCATTAAATTTTAAATTGTTAGCAATAATTTGAATAACATGGATCCAAGATAAGGTACTATTTGTCTGAACTTCTTTTTTAAAATTGATCGTCAAATCTAAAAAAATCTGCTCCTGACAAGCACACACTGTTATCAAGTTCAACAGTTCCTGATGTAAAATCTTTGTTGAAGAATCTGGTACTGAGTCGGTTTCCAACAAATTTGGTAAACAATGGCATGGATCTTTTAACACATTAACTATCCAACATTCTTCATCTAAAAAAATCATGAAATATTACACTATTTTACTGCTAATAATTATTTAATTGCTTACAATTTATTCTCTACACTACATAAATAGTTTAAACCAGGGCTGCGGATCGGTAAAAAAAAAGTCGACTCTGACTCCTGATAATTTTAGTAGCTCGACTCCGACTCCGACAAAATTAAATACTACGACATTTTATGGTGTGTGTAATATAAAAAAGAAAAAAAATATATAAAGAAATAAATTAAAATATGAGTTAAAATTTTATAGCAATTTTTTGTTGTACTCGGAGTCGGTACTTTTTTACGACTCCGACTCTACTGACCAGAAATTCCTTCTAAACTCCGACTCCGACTCCACAGCCCTGGTTTAAACACAATGATAATAGAATAACTAAGTATTCAGTATTACGATTATAGTAACACGATAAAAATGTTACTACAAAAAATTCTGTTAAATAGGACACCGGTTTACTCGGGCAAGCGTTTATTTGACGTAAAACTGAAAAACACAAGTAAATCAAGTATTTAACCTGAATTTACTCTGCTTATTTAGGTTAACTCACTGCCTAATTACAACAATAATGGACGTAATTAAAGGTGCATACACTCGTGTTATAGAGATCATGGTGGTTCAGCAGTCAAGTCAGTTATCGTAAAGTCGTACTACAGGGTGGATGCGTCTATTTTATGTCATGTATAATCGGATTATGAAAGAACCTTAATTTATGGTATACAGCAGGGGTCGGCAACCTTTTTTGGATAGCGGGCCAAATTAAACAATAATATTTTCAGGCGGCCGCACACACCAACCGATTCTGACAGATGGCGCTTGTAACGTGTCTTTTTACGGGGATAAACTTGGTTATTTTATTTGCTAACAGAGTATACTATGCACTGAACAAAGGGCTCATAAGCAAAAGAAAAATCACAACAGAAACAAAAATGAAAGTATATAAATCAATTTACAGACCTATACTCACATTTGGCTGCGAAACATGGGTGCTAACAAAGACAAGAGTAAAATTAGAGCAGCCGAGATGAAATACTTAAGAAGGGCGAAAGGAGTAACAAAGAAAGATAGAATCAAAAATGTGCAAATAAGAGAAGAACTAAAGATAGAATCCATAGAAGAGTTCATAGAACAAAAACAACTTGGGTGGTGGGGACACCTACAAAGGTTGGACAGCTCAATACCAGTCAAAAAAAAATATGGGAAAGTAAAATGCCAGGCAAAAGAAGGAGAGGTAGACCAAACGTAACGTGGGACAACATAATCGGAAAAATCCTAAAGGAAAAAGGGAAAACGTGGGGGAAAGGCAAAGAATATAGCGAAGAACAGAAAAGAATGGAAGAATTTTATTAGGAAAAAATTGTAGATTATGAAAACATAAACTACACCCTTACACCCTATGGGTAAAAAAAGGGAATGGATTACATATATTTTATTTCGATCTGAAGTATGCGGGCACCAATAATTTTCGATCACCAGATATTCGCCAACGCTAAATAACGCTCGACTATAGCGTTAAAATAAAAATATATAACAAAATTGAAAAAATAATTTTCTTATGCGATTGGTGTTTTAATTATGAAATATTGTTTTAAATATTTAGATTTTACTTAGCGGGCCAGATCAAAACACATGGCGGGCCGCGGGTTGCCGACGCCTGGTATACAGGGTTGTTCTTTTTTCGATGCTCACCATTGCTATCTTGGAAACAGTAAGAGATACAAGGTCGGTTAAATTAGAGAAAAGTTGCACATTTTTATGGCGATTAAGAATCTGAAAAGAAATCCTGGATATTTTGATTTGTTTTTGATTTATTACAAAAAAACTGAAAAACGTGATTTTAGAAAAATATTATTATCTTCCCTACCATTGACGCTATTTCATTTAAACTTGGTAACTTTATGTTTTTGACCTTTCTGGGTTTGATGACGTCAACAGAAATTTTCTAAGCCTTCTAGATTTCAAGTTGCGATAGTCAACTTTTTAATTTCTTATGGCCGTCATATTGGATTTTCACACCATCAGCAGACAAAAAAATTCGCTTTTTAGATTGGTAACCAACAAACCTTTTTTCTTTCAAAAAACTTGTTGAAATTTGAAAAAATAATCTATAAAATCGTGAATGTTCTAAAAAACAATTGAAATTATAATATAAATAAAATGACACAACATTTTATAGGTCTAATAAAATAACGAAATGACAATAAATTTAAAACCCCAGATAAATAATTATTTAAATTGTTTAAAGTGCGCACCGTTATGTATGATGTAGTGGTTAGTCCTCAAATTCATTTCGTCCACTGCCTTTAGGATAGTTTGTCTCGAAATAGAGACTACAGCATTTTTGATTTTACGGCGAAGTAGTTCAATATTTTCCGTTAGGGTTGCATAAATAACATCAATGTAAAAGTAATCCATAGGCGTTAAACATGGCGATCGTGTAGGCCAATGAACAGGACCAAACGTACCAAGTCATGAATGTTGAAAGCGTACATCTAAATTAATATCCTTTTACAATGCAGGCGTTGTGAGGGCCAGCTCCTTCTTGCTGAAACTACTGATGATTTTGAATTGTTAATAATGGCAATTCGCCTAACATATCTTCTAAATATGTTTCCAACAATCTTAATTTCGTTATCATTAGACCAATAAAATGTTCTGTAGCTTTTATTTATGTCATAGTTTCAATTGTTTTTCAGAGCATTCTCGATTTTATGAATTATTTACACAAACTTTAAAATTTCAACAAGTTTTTTGAAAGAAATAAGGTATGTTGGCTACCAATCTGAAAAGCTAATTTTTTTGTCTGTGTGATGGTGTAAAAATCCAATATGGCGGCCATAAGAAATAAAAAAGTTTACTATCGCAACTTGAAATCTAGAAGGCTTAGAAAATTTCTGTTGACGTCATCAAACCCAGAAAGGTCAAAAACATAAAGTTACCAAGTTTAAATGAAATAGCGTCAATGGTAGGGAAGATTATAATATTTTTCTAAAATCACATTTTTCAGTTTTTTGTAATAAATCAAAAACGAATAAAAATATCCAGGATTTCTTTTCAGATTCTTAATCGCCATAAAAATGTACAACTTTTCTCTAATTTAACCGGCCTTGTATCTCTTACCGTTTCCAAGATAGCAATGGTGAGCATCGAAAAAAGTACACTTGTTTATGAACAAATAAGGTATGTATACATCTTATGGGTTTATATACCTTTCACTTAATTGGGTCAGCCGCTTTATTGGGCCAAAATGATCTAGTCCTCATGTGTCCCAATTAACGGGGAAAATTACATAACATTATTACTTACTTCTAGTAATGAGTTGACCTATAATGAAAAAATACAACATTTACTTAACAATTAATTATGTGAAAATGATAACTACACTTAGCCACAAATTTCTGCTTAAACTCGAATTTCAATCACCCTGTAATATATACATATATTTATATAAAAAAATCAAATATTTTGTTATGGGCCCAATAGTGTTAAACAACATTTATGCAATGCGTAACGCATATTATTTCGTTAAGAAACCGATTGAAAATATCAATGATATTGATACAATAAAATTTACTGCTACAAATGTATCTAATACATGTTATGAAACTTGAAACTTTGATTTTTAAAGTTAAAACTAGTGAGTGCAAACATTTATGTTCAAATGTTTATCTTTTCTTATCAGAAGTGACAGTTATCACATTTTATTTGAAATGATTCAGTCACAGCACTCTCCCGTTAAATTTACATAACCAAACCCAAATGATTTTTGTAATTTTAATACCCAAAAAATAAAATTATACAGCTTTTGTATGCCCTAAAATCAAGTCACAACCATTAACAAAAAAAAAAGCAGTGGTAAACAATAATATACAAGTTAAAAGTTTTGCAACAAATTTAGTTTCAGGTACCATTGTAAATCAAGTAACATTTAAAATTTAAACCATTTTTAATTCATAGTAAGAATTAGGAAAGGTTAAGTACTACAGATAATTTCATTTTCTTTGCTTAATACTAATAGCCAAATGACAGCAACATACCACAGAACATACCAGGCTTTTAGTGTTCATTATTAATCGTTTCTTCCTTATTTTGATAAACAAACAAAAAATTATACATATTTACAATATGGTAAATTGGTTTGCTGTGACTGTAACTTTAACAATTTTGTATGTGGTACCTGTTAAATACATCATAACCAATGTTATCGATTACGTGAGAAAACGTCCAACAAAGCTTAATAGAAAAACAGCAATTGTTGTTTTAGATAAAGTTGGTAAGAAAGTAAAACAAATACTTTAAATAGTTTTAAAATTTTAATATTGTAGGCATGAATTTTGAAAAAGCTAAAGAAGTAGCTAAGAGAGGAGCAAAGATTATAATAGCAAGCAAAAACGAAAAAAAGGCAGAACTGGCAAAAAAAGAATTAATAAAAATCACAAAAAATAATAAAATTACTATAGTGTCTTTAGATCGAACAGACAAAACTGCAGTTGAAGAATTTGCAGACCACATATATAAAACTGAAGCTGTCATTGATATTATAATAAATAACGATGGTTTCGATTTGAACGATTTGGATATTAATTTTAAACAGTACGAATTGGCTCGAGAAAGATTTTACAACCATTGCATAGATTTTATTTACGACGATGGCAGTATTCCTAGAAGTAATTACAAATTACGAGAGGTACAATCCACTTAGAGAATATAAAAAATGTAGCTGATTTTTGTAAAAATATATTAAACGTAACTTATCTATTTTTTTTACATTCTGTTTTGTTCTGTTTAATCTGCGAGAGTTGAAACTATTTGTGAAAAAAATTAAGTTTATTAGTAACATAGATAAGAATATCCCCAGGAATGGTTTATACCGGGTGTCTCACTTTGGTATTCGCACCTCTACTATAGGTGCGTTCGGGACGTTCGCTCTTTTTGCTTTATTTGCTCTTTTTTGCTCCACAGCGTTCGGGACGCGACTTTGGAGTAAAAAAGATCGCTTCGAAGGGCGTTCGGGACTGCATAAGTGGAGTAAATAAATCTACTCTAATTTGCACCACCTCTGAAGCTGGGGCAAGCTGAGCTCGCGAAAGAAGACATGCGCATTACGGATTGTCTACGTTTGAATTCTTTGAATTGCCAGGTACAGCATAAGCAGGGCCGATGAGAGGGTGGGGCAGGGGGGGCTCTGAGCCCCGGGCCCGGAGGTAATTTAAGGGCCAAGGAGTCCACATACTTTTTTAGTTATGGTGTATTAAATATTCACAATTAGTTTTTTTTAAATAAATTTTTAAATAATTTATTTATGTGGGGCCCATGGAAATTTTTTTCCCGGGCCCGGCGACGTCTCTCGACGCCTCTGAGCATAAGAATAAGATACAGTTAACATCCAGGCTTCGTGTTATTGTGTTGCATTAGTTAACAACAATTTCTTGTGGACAGTAATTAACTTTCGATGTAATTCCCTATTATTAAAACAACATTTTGGGAAGTTAAATGGTTTCATATCATGACATTTTACATTAATTTAATAACCAAATAATCTAACAAATTCGAAGCAATACAATTTGTTGCTTATTTTACTTACAATGATGTCTGATTAGACCGGTCTACAACAAAATAGTGAGGTTACCTTTATATTTGAAATATCCGCTGATTTTCTGCACTTACACGTCCCGAACGCACAAGATTTACTCTTGGAGGCTCTGAGACCACGTGATTACAATCTTACTCCAATCCTGTCCAATCTGGGAGCGTGCGTCCCGAACGCACCTTATAAGTACTAAACCATTTAACTTAGGATAATGAAAATTGGTACGCTTATATTACAAACAATTTAACATCTTTTGGTGCTACTGCGAGGCATCATTTTAAAGAGAATTTTATCCTTAATACAGCAGTGCAAAAATGTTAACATGTTACAAAGGAAAAGTTTTGAAAAACTGTAAAATGTCATTAAACGAGTCCATAGGTAAAAATGGCTATTTTTTGCTTCCAAACTTTTGTTTTGTTGTTACATACAGAATTTTTTTAACAGAAAACTATTAAATATTTAAAAAGTAGTCTTGACTTCTAAGAACTTAAACATTTCATCTATTTCATTGTACAAGTAAACAATAAATAAATAGCGGTCCTCTGTTTAAACACTGTCCTTTTCTTTTTAAAAGTCCTGTGCTCTCAAAAGTTTGTCGCATGTTTTGTAAACATTTTATCCAAAGGAGTAATACGATTGTTGAAACACTTTTGTTGACATTCTCCATAAATTAAAATCATATCCAATTTTTCTTCATTTGTATACACATCTGTCAAGATGGACACAAAGTCGTCACAACTGTTAAATGACGAAACAAAGGATTGGAAGCAAATAAATAGCCTACCTCAACCTGCGGAGTCGATTAATGAAAATTTACAGTTTTTTTTCAAAACTTTCTCCAAGTAACATAGTACATTTTAGCACTGCTGTATTAAGCATAAAATTCTCTTTAAAATGATGCCCACATGACCTATGATGCTATTTGAAAAAATAAATATGGCAGCACAACAGCAAAATAAACAAATAAATACATGCCGCAGTAGTGCCAAAAGATGTTAAATTATTTAAAATATAAACCTGCCAATTTTCATTATGCCAAGTTAAATGGTTTAGTACTTAAGGGTACGAATATCAAACTGAAACACCCGGTATACACAGGCAGATAGGGTGTCCCAATCTGCGAGGAACTTAATAGATATCTTTGTTATTATTAGTGCTATAAAAGTTGATAAACGAAAGATGTACAGGGTGGTCCAAATTCGATGGGATTACATGGGTATCTCACTTAATATTTAAGATAGAGAAACGGTTAAATTATCAAAAATGTGCAGTGTTTTGAGACAAACTCAGAACCGTTTTCAAAAATATTCCATCATTTCCGGTTTTTGAGTTATTAGAAAAAAGTGTTTTTTGTTCACATTTATATTGTCATATCTCCATTATTGTTGCAAATGTCGAAAAAGTGTATGAACAATATTGTTGGATATTTTTGTTAAATTCGATTACACTATAAAAAAAAGTTTTATGCTCGCTGTTAAAAAGTTATGACACAAATTTACCTTTTTTTAAAGGGAAACTATAGTTGGATATGACCTATTTAAATTCCTAATTTTTTTCTCGTTCCAAATATACAGGGGTTGATGTAGTTATTTTCAATAATACGCAAGTTACAAACGTTTTTTTACCTTTTTTTTAAATAAACACAGTAGGTTGTGAAAACAAAAAAAAAAACAAGGTGTAAAACCTTTTGAAACTCATGTGGTACATGTTCTGAAGGTTTAGTGTTTTGTTGATATAAACATTCTAAAGATTTGAAGATAGAATAAACAACAGTATACAACATAACTGCTGATTCTGACTATACCGGGTGATTCAGTTTGACTGTCGCACCTTTATAACTTTTTAATTATTGAAAATAACCCCAACAAACCTTATATTTTTGGAAACGGCGACAAATTCTCTATTAAATGATGTGCATTTGTTATCTCTACGATGACGTATGTCAAATCCGCGATAGGCAACTTTTTTTTTAAAAATTACATAGTATACATTTTTTGGTTGATTCGAATAGAGAATTTAATTCTGAATCCGACCATGTATTAAAAAAGTATGCATACATAAGAAAATTTTCGAGAAAAATCAGTTCAAAGTTTATTGAAATTATAGCAGAGTCTTTTTAACATAACAAAAAACGATCAAATCTTAAAAATTATACTATAACTATCAATGGAAATGTAATAAAAATTATTTTTTAATAAAAATAAAAAGAAATAATAAACGTTGACATAAAAAAGGCAGTTACACAGAGGACAATGTGTTTGGAAGTCAAATTTTTTTGTCGACGTTTTTTATTTGTTTTTATTTTTATCAAAAATTAATTTTTATTACATTTCCATTGATAGTTATAGAATAACTTTTAAGATTTGATCATTTTTTGTTATGTTAAATAGACTGTTTGCTATAATTTCAATAAACTTTGAACTGATTTTTCTCAAAAATTTTCTTATGTATGCATACTTTTTTAATACATGGTCGGATTCAGAATTAAATTCTCTATCCGAATCAACCAAAAAATGTATAATATGTAATTTTTTTTTAAAAGTTGCCTATCGCGGATTTGACATACGTCATCATAGAGATAACAAATGCACATCATTAAATAGAGAATTTTTCGCCGTTTCCAAAAATATAAGGTTTGTTGGGGTTATTTTCAATAATTAAAAAGTTATAGGGGTGCGACAGTCAAACTGAATCACCCGGTATTGTTGTTATAGTATGTTCAAATATTTATCATATTTAACTCGACAACAAATCACTAAACCTTCAAAACAAAAAATAAGTAATTTAAATAGGCTATAGCCAACTATAGCTTCCATTTAAAAAAAGGTAAGTTTGTGTCACAACTTTTTAACGGTTAGCAAAAAAAAAATTATTTATTATCATCGAATTTTACATAAAACTATCTAAAAATAGTCTTTATAAATCCTTTCGATATTTACAACAATAAAGGAGATATTATGCATTATAAATATGACAAAAAAACACTTTTTTTTTTATAACTTAAAAACCGGAAGTGATAGGATATTTTTTAAAACGGTTCTGAAATTGTCTCAAAACAGTGCACATTTTTGGTAATTTAACCATTTCTCTATCTTGAATATTAAGCGAGATACCCATGAAATCCCATTGAATTTGAACCCTGTAAAGTTTTACAAGCTTAATGATCAGGTGCTTTTGCACATATTATCGGCCAAATTATACAGGGTGAGTCACGACGGACGCGTCGGAGTTTTATGGCGAAACGGTTTATATTTTCCAATTTCTGTCGCTGTTAGATTATGTAAGTCAATAAGGGCTACATTTTAAAAATATTTTCAAATATACAGGGTGCTCCAAAAAAGAGTGCCATATCAAAGTTATACTTTTTCTTATGGAACACCCTGTATATTTTTACATTTTTGGATTCCTCTTTAAATTTAATTCAAAAAATGTTTAAGGTTATATGGGTCTAAAGTCAACCGTTCTCGTGAAAATTGCATTTTCATGAAAATACAGTATTTTCAAAAAATTTCAACATTTGAAAACTTTGACAAGTCTGAAGAAATTCGCTTGGAGATAAGATTGACAATAGATTATGTAACACTTTGCACCACCTACATTTTTAAAATATTGTACAGGGCGTTTTTTACGCTTGGTCAAACTTGTGAAACTTTAAACATCGATAACTCATTTTTTTTAAATACAACACCCTATATTTTTTTGCACCGTCTTATAGAAAATTTAATTCTCTTTCGAAAATATTAAGACTGTTTTTCACCTAAAATTGATATTTTCCGAGATATCGCGATTTTATTGTTCATTATTAGGGCAAAGTAATATTTTCAAGTAGGCTATGAAGGTAGACAGCGGTAATTTGAAACAATTGAAAACTTATAATTTTATCGTTTGACTACACACTTTTGACATATTTTTATAGGAGGGTTGTAGTTTTACCATCCTTACGTTTAAATAGAGATTTTTTTAAATTATTTATGCATTTATTTATTGGACCAGAAGATAATTACTAAATCCTATAAACCACTTTTTGTCTGTTTACGATACGATACTACGACACTACCGAAAACAGTACCAACCATGTTTTTTTCTTTTAAATGTAAAATTAAACAAGTCAGTATTACATTTTTTTTTAAATCAGCGTTCCGTTCTCGTACCTAATACATTATCAATCGGTTTTTAGGACTTGGCAAACGATCAAACTCAATTATATGAAAAATATTGTGGCTCTGATGAGAAACCTATATTTAAACGTAAAAATGGTAAATCTACAACTTTCTTATAAAAAAATGTCAAAAATGTGTAGGCAAACGACAAAATTATAAGTTTCTTGTTTTTCCTTTCAATTGTTTCAAATTACCGCTGTCTACCTTCATAGCCTACTTGAAAATATTACTTTGCCCTAATAATTAACAATAAAATCGCGATATCTCGGAAAATATCAATTTTAGGTGAAAAACAGTCTTAATATTTTCGAAAGAGAATTAAATTTTCTATAAGACGGTGCAAAAAAATATAGGGTGTTGTATTTAAAAAAAATGAGTTATCGATGTTTAAAGTTTCACAAGTTTGACCAAGCGTAAAAAACGCCCTGTACAATATTTTAAAAATGTAGGTGATGCAAAGTGTTACATAATCTATTGTCAATCTTATCTCCAAGCGAATTTCTTCAGACTTGTCAAAGTTTTCAAATGTTGAAATTTTTTGAAAATACTGTATTTTCATGAAAATGCAATTTTCACGAGAACGGTTGACTTTAGACCCATATAAACTTTTACATTTTTTGAATTAAATTTAAAGAGGAATCCAAAAATGTAAAAATATACAGAGTGTTCCATAAGAAAAAGTATAACTTTGATATGGCACTCTTTTTTGGAGCACACTGTATATTTGAAAATATTTTTAAAATGTAGCCCTTATTGACTTACATAATCTAACAGCGACAGAAATTGGAAAATATAAACCGTTTCGCCATAAAACTCCGACGCGTCCGTTGGGACTCACCCTGTATAAATACTTCACTTTGTTTTTTTTGCTTATATAATTTAAACAAGCCATGACACTAAAAAACAAAAGCACTGTGTGAATAAGATCATAAAACTACATTTAACAAACTATGTAGATCTAATAATAACAGTCGACACCAACTAAAACTCTCTTTACAAAGTTTTGGTCATTTATAAAAGTATTTTTAGATTTACAAAATAAAAAATAAACACTTGCTTTTATTACGTAATTATTTTCACGTCACGTCAATATATTTAAACGTATAATACCAAATACCATTAACAAAATATTTAGTTCTAAAAGTACTTACTTAAAAGTTTGTGTAAAGGTGCTAGAAGCGCCATAAACTTCAAAACAGAGATTAGTAATAAACTATCATCTTCATTTGCTGGTGGTGCCTTTACATATTTTGAAAAACTTATCTGCCACGGTAGCTTCAGCACGTTACTTTGATTCAGTTCTGCGTAACTCAACTGAAGACGATACAAATTTATGTATCTGAAAAAAAATTAACTAACAAAAACTATTTTCAACCTTAATACAACCAACCACTCCACTACTGATGACGCAACTCAAAAATATCCTTCTACCAGAACCTACTGAATTAAAACTGAACGAGTTTGACAGAGATAAATGAAGCATGGTTCAATTGTAGCCATTCAACTAAACTTTCTTACATTGTTTAAAAATAATTAAAATATAACCATTATTTTGTACTTGCAAAATATACTACAGTTAATTGGACATTGGTTTTGACTTTGGATAGTTGTAAGTCTATAGCAGTGATGTCCAACTGGTAGCTCGCGGGCTCCTGGTAGCCCGTGAAGCTATCTTAAGGCGCCTGCGAAGTTGCACTTATTACACATTTAAACACCTTTAAATATTAAACATTTCCCTTCAATAAAAAAGATGACAGAAGCAAACAACAATACTTATCAACCACAAAGATATGTACATTGATGACCTTAAATTACTAAAGATGAATTTAATGTTTTCACTATTATTATTTTTGGCGATTTGACATAAGCTACGCTTATGCAAAAATTTTCGTTCGTTGACAATCCAGAATTCAGGGACCCAAACTGAACCGAAACAAAAACCGGAACGAACCGGTGCTTTTTTCATGAACCGTGAACCGGAACTGAACCTTTTATATAAAAAATCACAAAACCGCAAAATCGAACTGAACCGACTAGTGTGAACAGGTTTAAACCGCTTCAACCGGTTCACATAACAGTTTGATCCAATAATTTTTTTAAATGACATTGATAATCTTTTACTTTCGTAATCTTGATTACATTTTACCAAAAATGGAAAAATTTCAGACAGTTCAATTTATAGACATGCATTATCATCATATTTTGTATTGAACCGGAACCGGAACTGAACCGTTGCCGCCGAACCGCTTACCGAATCATTATAAACAGGAATCCGAACAGCAAAGAATATAGGTTCAGTTCCGGTTATCGGTTCGATAAATTTTAACTTTTCGGTTTACATTCCTAACCACCGGATTTTATTTTATAATGATTCTGTAACCGGTTCGGTGGCCACGTTTCAGTTTCGGTTCGGGTTCAATGCAAAATATGAGGATAATGCATATTTATGAATTGAACTATCTGAAATTTTTCCATTTTCTGTAGAATGTAATCAAATAAAAAATTATCATGTCATTAAAAAAAAATTGGACCGTACCGTTGTGTGAACCGGTTCACACCAGTAGTTCCGGTTCGATTTTGCGGTTTTGTGATGTTTTCAATAAAAGGTTCAGTTCCAGTTCACGGTTCATAAAAAAAGCACCGGTTTTTGTTCCAGTTCCGGTTTGATTCGGGCCCCTGATTATAAATAAAAACCGGTAGTTCGGAACGTAAACCGAAAAGATAAAATTTATCGAATCGGTAACCGGAACTGAACCGTTATTCTTTGCGCTTCGGAGCTCTGCCAGAAATTGAAATTGTAATTTTAATAAATTACGTTCAACTCAAAGCTATTGGAAATTATGGTTTTTGACAAGCAATAGACCCTGTCATAAATCAAAATTCTATCAAATGTCCGATTAAGATAAACTGATTTTTCGCTTCTTTATACCTCTGCGAAATGGCATTTTCGCAGCTTAATTAATATCATCAAAACCAAACATATTAATAATTGTTTGAAAATAGCAATATCTCTTTACGAACCAGATTTTAAATCACTATCACAAAAAATGTAGTTGCAAGTTTCACATGAATTACAAATATATTGTAGGTAATTGTATTAATTAAGTTTTTTTTGTTCAAACAGCTACTTTTTGAGTTTTATTTTTTTGCCATGAAGGTGGAGGGGGGATGACTGTGATTAAGTAGCCCACCAAAGTTTTGAAATAGTTAAAGTAGCCCCTAGCCTCAAAAAGGTTGGACATCACTGGTCTATAGTCATAAGTAGAGCAGCACCAGATTACAAGTACATATTTTGAAGATACCTACGCAGATAAACTATTAATACACTGTGTAGCAGCTGCATGTGAAGATGCACTTATAAGTTCATCTAAAGCTCTTTTCATACAATATTCCAGTGAAGAATTTTTAAGTGCTAATAAATCATTGTTTGTTAGACACAACATTTCGTCAAATTCTTTTGAATTAGATTCGTTGTACTTAACATCTTTCCAGTGTAATATTTCCCTGAAACCTCCAAACCACTCTGAATTCCATGTAATTTGTAAAGAGCTCAAACACCACTTGTCACATAATAAAGACGCTGTAATAAATGTGATTAAGCAAAGTTTTCAAGTAAGTATTTTCCTATAAATACCTGCTAGTCCAGGTACAGTATGGTGGCTTGTTCTCCAATGAGCATTACAAGTAAATGGCATATGCAAGTTGTCAATGACCAACTGTGGCATTGACAAATCTTTTCTTGTTTGGCTGCCTAGAATATAATTGCTAAAAATCAACAGACACAGTAATGTACTACCGTCTTGTTTCATACGTTCTTCTGTACTATACAAATACATTCCTGCAAAAAAGCATCAAAGATCAGCATATTTACTATATCAGATGGGTTATTCTGTAACTTTGGTTTAAATTAAAACCAGTTTTATTTTGTGCTGGTTTTAAACGAAACATCAATTACTGTTTAAGGTTATTGGTAATTCTAGATCTTAACTGGTTACAAAATCGCACAGTGCGATTTTGTTGTAAGCTTAGAACTTTTCATCTTAAAACGAGTTTTAAGAAGTTACAAAATAACCCTGCAGGTGACAATAAAATAAGTCCTGTTCAATATTTTTAATGTTCATAGAAATAAGATTGTGAAATTCTGATGTAAGTTTAAATCATAAAACGCCATATGTTGCACTTTTAATGTATAAAAATTCTCATTATAAAACAAAATTGAACTTATGGAAAAAACAACGAAAATAAATAATTTAATTATTTTTTAATGAAAACCACAATTATTTGTTGACGCTAGAAAAACATTCGATTCCTACTTTTAGGACACTTTAATTTTTTTACAGGAGCTAACTTGAGATTACCGAAAATAAACGGAAAAAAATTGAAGAATGTTATTTGTTTTTCCCAAAGTTTTATTCATCTTTATTATTCTGTTTGTTTTTTGGAATTTTTGTACATTATGGGGCACAAAAAATCAAACGGTGGAATTTGTATATTGATAATTTTATTATTCTATTATTGATTATTAATTAAAGAAATAAAAAAGTTGAATATCACTAGAAGACATACAAAGAGATATCAAATACCTAATGCTGTACTATTTTGTTCCTCACATTTCATAACATAAAATACCCATTTTTATAAACTTATACAGGGTTCTCGTTTTTCAAGGGCCACTATGGGGATCTCGTAAACAGTAAGTTACGACTTCGATTAAATTAGGGCAAAGTTGTATATTCAGGTGGTAAATAATTTGACGCAAACAGAACTTATCTAGCTTTTGTAGTATTTGAGATATAGGGGAAAAAGTAAAAAAGTGGATTTTTGATTTTTGTCGGTAACTTTTTCATTTGATGTCAAATATCATTTCTGTAATAACTTTTTCGTGGCCACTTTTTGCAAGGAATAAGAATCCCCAATTATATTTTCCATACAACGTTTCGCTTTTTTTAAACCATCATCAGGTCAATTTTTTCTTATGGACGCTTTATCTGATTTTAAAGCCAATTTGTAGAGCATTCTATTCTGAATTCGACATTGTATAACACTTGACCCTTTTTTGAAACAATTGTTGTTAAAAATGGCAAAAACAAATATTTTATTTTGAAAAATTCCAAATCGGCATAAATAACAATAATTATTGTCTTTATTCCTTTTTTCTTGGAAGCAGGTAATTATTATTAAAGGGATTTAATTAAAGATTTAACACAAAAGGAAAATAGATAGGTATTTATTAATTATTTGAAATTATTGATGGGTAAAAAACAGCTATGCCATCGGTGCACGGTCACCCAATCAAGAACTAACTTAACATGATGGTTTAAAAAAAGCGAAACGTCGCATGGAAAATATAATTGGGAATTCTAATTTCTTGCAAAAAGTGGCCATGAAAAAGTTCTACAGAAATGAAATTTTACAACAAATTAAAAAGTTATCGACAAAACACAAAAATCCACTGTTTTACTTTTTCCCTTACATCTCAAAAATTAAAAATGCTAGATAAGTTATGTTTGCGTCAAATTATTAAGCACCTGAATATACAACTTTGCCCCAATTTAACCGAAGTCGTAACTCTTACCGTTTACGAGATCCCCATACTGGCCCTCGAAAAATGAGAACCCTGTATAAAAAATAAATAAATAAATAAAATTATACTCCTATTTAATAGTTACGGTTATCAGAAATTTTGAAAAGGCTTCATGTTTTTACCCATATAACTGACTGTGGCTCTTGTAGTATCTACGATCGCAATCGTGAGAAAATATGGAGCAAATAGAATGCTACTTATACATTTATGGTTGGGATCTTGCCCGTTGAATCGCATATAAATTTTTAGGTGCACGAAGTAAAAATTGCTTTTTATGACTCAAATCACATCCCAGAATATAAAAATACTATTCAAATAAACAAAAAAATTATCTTTAGAATACTTTTACAATACCTCTTAAGACCCAATAATAAAGGTCTAAATTGTTGCTTAATTCTTGTCGTACAGTTGAATTATTAAGGCAAATATTTTTTAATACTGAAACGGCCGGTATTATAGAGTCAGGATAATCTTTATAATCATTGTCTATCAATGCACTTTTCATAATGTTTACTATCAGGTTAACTCCATCATGTTGAAAAAATGTGGCATGTAGTTGATTATCTTCCAATATTACACTAATTTGGGTTAAGGCTGATCTCCTTATAACAGGCTCAACATTGTCGGAACAAAGTAATGTTAAAACTTGCTCTAGACTACTTGCCTAAAATTACATTATTATAATAAAATTAGATAATTTAACAATTAAATTTGATTAATACAAATGCATGAATGTATGTATACAGGGTGATTGAAGTTCGAGTTTAAGCATGGGGATCTCGCTTATTATAATAGCTAGAGTATAGGTTTAAATTTGGCAAAGTTGCTAAATTTGGTGCCTATTAATAATCCAAAGATTTATTGAAAAGATCTCAAACGGTATCCGAGAAAATTAGAAAAAAACGGAAAATATGATTTTCGAAAATCGTCTATAACTCCTTTGGAATATGAAATATTTCAAATCTGTAAAAACATTGCCCAAGCAACTTTTTAAGCCAAATTGGATGGCGGTCACAAATTTTTCCCAGATTTTTTGTTTTATGACAACCAACTTTATTTTTTCTTATGGGCGCAATATTTGCTATTTACGTAATCAAATGGCATTTATTTTTCTGAATCCATTGATGTATCACACATGGTATTTTACTTCTTCTTTCATTGTCAAATTTGAAAAAATGCGTTTTTAACAATAACAACTATAAATCAGGTTGGCCAGTCATTGTAGTTTATGTTGTTTCCATGACAACCATTTAACAAACTAAAAGTTTTTAAAGCCTATTACTTGTAATAACAAAGAAAAACGCGATATGATGCGAATTTTTTATACCGTTCTTTTAAATTTTGTTATATCTTGTCATATGCTTTAAACAAATTTACTCAAGTTTCTATTTAACGTAGAAAAATAGTGTTTTTTCCGGATCTGTGTGGAATAAAAATGTTTTTTTTAATTTACATCTGAAACCTTTATCATATTATTTTCTGGGTTTGACAAAAGCCCCATATTTCCTTAAGTTTCTGTCCAACGTACAAAAGTATGTGTGCGAGGGTTGTCTTTCATCTGGATATGTTTCTGCATATTGTTGACTTGACAATATAGAATTCCTATTCAATGAATAAAAAATTGGCAGCATATCGCGTTTTTCTTTGTTATTAAAGTTCATTTTTACGAAGATATTAATCTGACAATTAAAAGGCTTTCAAAACTTTTAGTTTGTTAATTGGTTGTCATGGAAACAACATAAACTACAATGACCGGCCTGGCTGATTTATAGTTGTTATTGTTAAAAACGCATTTTTTCAAATTTGACAATGAAAGAAGAAGTAAAATACCATGTGTGATACATCAATGGATTCAGAAAAATAAATGCTATTTGATTATGTAAATAGCAAAAATTGCGCTTATAAGAAAAAATAAAGTTGGTTGTCATAAAACAAAAAATCTGGGAAAAATTTGTGACCGCCATCCAATTTGGCTTAAAAAGTTGCTTGGGCCATGTTTTTACAGATTTGAAATATTTCATATTCCAAAGGAGTTATAGACGATTTTCAAAAATCGTATTTTCTGGTTTTTCCCAACTTTCTCGGATACCGTTTGAGATATTTCCAATTTCTCTTCGGATTATTATTGAGCACAAAATTTAGCAACTTTGCCAAATTTAAACCTATACTCTAGCTATTATAATAAGCGAGATCCTTGTGTTTAAACTCGAATTTCAATTACCCTGTATATTTATTTTGGTGCAGTTTCTTTGAACTACCTCTTTATTGTTCGATAAATGTTCATGTTTGAAAAAAATATTAAAATTGAGAAAAAATTCAGCAACTTCTAAACCACGATCTAATTCATTAGAACGGACAGAATTTGTCTTCTACCCAGGAATACATCGAACCCCTGTATCTCTTTATAAATTTGTATGAGTTAATCCCCAATTAATTAAAGATGAAATATTTTAGTCTGTTACACATACTTGATAAAATCGCAGTGGCGGTTGAATTTTATTAATGTCATATATTCTTTGTAACATGCATGTTGCACTGAGGGCTCTGTCCTGCACACTATTCAAACGTGGTAGCAAATCTCTCGATTCTGGTTGAGATGCCAACATCCAACATAATCTCGATGTAGCCTCATCACGTGTTAACTGATCTTCCACAAATAAAAGACATAAATTTCCCTTAAGTATCTAAAAAATTATTTTAAAATAAAATTACTTAAGATAGTATAGTGATTGTGCTACTACCTCAATAATGGGTAAGTTAAAAGATTGCGCCCTATCAGGATCTAACATACTTATGACGGTTCGCCCTAAAGCGAATTTTTTTGCGGCATGACATAAGAACATCGGCAAACTAGGGATTAAGGCAGACACAATCTGATTCCAAATACCGTCAGACACTAAAATCTTGCACTTCAAAATAAGAACCAAGATATCTTCAGCAAACTTTTGTATCTACAAAAGTATACAATGTAACTTAAAATATACTTATTTAAATTTCATGTGCGATCATTAAGCTCTGCTACATGTACAGGGTGTGCCAAACAAGTGGGACATGGCAAATCATGGATTGTTTTAAAAAAATTAAAGCATCGCTGAGTAGTTTTCTAAAATGAAAACATTTTGTCTTATTTAACCCACTTTGTATCTCTTACAAAGTATAAGATAGTATACCACCTATTTGGTGCACCCTGTATGTAGCCAAATGGAATATAAGCAGGTGTGAGTTTTGGTTGCGATATCTACGACGTAACTACCTCACATTTTATACCTGTTTATTCTGAGATGAAACTCCATGCACTGCGATTTCTATCAAAATAGCAGTTCGTACAAGGAATAATATTTGTGATCCTGGAGCACCACTTCCTGTAATATTCAATTTAGGTCCAACAGCAGCTACTACACGTTTGTGACATAATTTATAGGTTTCTTCTTTGATTCCCATGTCACAGTGTGCCAGCAACGACAAAATTATTTCTACAATGACAATATACCATTAACCGATGCGTATTTAAATTACACCATCCTAATAACTCACTAATTTAAATGCAACTATTTTTATTTTCACCGTTTTTGCTTGTTTTAATTTTTTATAGTCTAATATTGTCTATTTTCTAAAATAATTTATAGGTAACTTTTGAATTTTGTAGTTGTACAGGGTGGCCTATTTTCGATGCCCATACAGGGTATCTCGGTTACTATCAGAGATAGAAAAAAACCAAGTACGTAGTTTCAATTCCTTTTTTCGAGAGGAATTCATTGCCATAAACAGGTTTTTGATATCTTTTTTAATTTTCGAAATATAGCCAAAAACCGATTTTTGGCACTTTTCAAAAATGGTAAATATCTCGCTTAAACGAAAAGATAAAGAAAAACTTTAGAGACATTTTTGGCATAATTTTTTGTCCTTAATAAGATAGCGATGTTCAATTTTTTTTTGCTCATACGAATATTGATTTATTACACCTAACTTTCTTATTTTAAATGGCAACCATAGTTAGCTTTGACATGAATCGAAAGCTTATTTTTTGCGCTTTTCAAAAATATATAATTTTCTTATGGTTGCCATTTAAAATAATAAGAAAGTTAGGTGTAATATATCAATATTTGTACGAGTAAAAAAAATTGAATATCGCTATCTTATTAATGACAAAAAAACATGCAAAAAATGTTTTTAAAGTTTTTCTCTATCTTTTTGTTTAAGCGAGATATTTAACATTTTTGATATCTTTTTTAATACTGGAAATATAGCCAACATGATGTTTGGCAATTTTTAAAAATGTTAAATATCTCGCTTAAACGAAAAGATAGAGAAAAACTTTGGGGAAATTTTTGGCATGGTTTTTTGTCCTTAATAAGATAGCGATGTTCATATTTTTTTTGCTCATACGAATATTGATTTATTACACCTAACTTTCTTATTTTAAATGGCAAGCATAGTTGGCTTTGACATGAATCGAAAGCTTGTTTTTTGGGCTTTTCAAAAATATATAATTTGCTTATGGTTGCCATTTAAAACAAGAAAGGTGTAATATATCAATATTCGTATGAATAAAAAAAATAATTGAACATCGCTATCTTATTAATGACAAAAAATTATGCCAAAAATGTCTATAAAGTTTTTCTCTATCTTTTCGTTCAAGCGAGATATTTAACATTTTTGAAAAGTGCCAAAAAACGGTTTTTGGCTATATTTCAAAAATTAAAAAAGATCAAAAATCTGTTAACGGCAATAAATTTCTCTTTAAAAAAAAATCGAGACTACGTACTTAGTTTTTTTCTATCTCTGATAATAACCGAGATACCCTGTATGGGCATCGAAAATAGGCCACCCTGTACACTAAAACATTAATGTAAAATTTGCATGAAAATCAATCCGTTTTTTAAATTACTGTACAGCTTGTCAAATTCTCTTTGCTATGTTAACTTGAAGAAAAAAAAAGTACTTTTAATCTTTAGCATAATAATATTGTATTTGATATCCAGATATTTGCCTTTCTGGGTTCAAATAATTTCATTAAATTATTATCCACACTTTCCAAATATTTATAAACGCTTAACTTAATTTTGTTGCTATGCATTTGTCATAGTAACATTAAAGAAATGAATATGATGTAGAACACACTCTGACAATAGATTTCGTAGACTGGTTTTATAAGACAAGAACGACTGACCTTATTTATGTGTTCAATGTTATTTTTAATTTTAATTTATTTCAAGAGGATAGTGCATCGCATTTATGAGTAATGACATTTAAAAGACCAACGTGTAAAATAATGGAAAACGAACATAGAGTAAAACGGCACAAATGCTACAAAAATATATGAAATGATGCAAAAATTGTTTAAAACAAGCAATAGTTTTAAAGTGACATAAACGATTTTTGGAAGGTAGAATGAAGCTTAAAAATGATAATCGTGCAGGCAGACAATCAACAAGTCGAACACCCGAAAGGATAAAAAAAATGCGTGATTTTGTGTAAAATGATCAGCATGCAACTGTTAGAATCATGATAAAGGCTCTCAACATCAGTCGTGAAACAATTCGATTAGTGAATAGAGGATTTAAGTAAAACAAGGTTTTGCAAAATTTGTTCCACACAAGTTATCAGAACATCAAAAACTGATGAGAGTTTAACGTTTCAGGGAAATCGTTCGAACCTAGAAGAAATGATCCAAACTTCCTAAAATCGATTGTAACTGTTGATGAGGCAGTTTTTGGTCACAAATCAAGTCTGCGAGTTAAATCATCCACCGTATTCGCCAAATTTAGAACCATGAGAGGTCTTTCTATTTCCATAACTCAAAATTCCATTAAAAGGAAAGTATTTTGATGAAATTGGCAGCATTCAAACAGAATCTACAAGTACATTGGAAGCCACAAAACGAGTTGGAAAAATCATTTGAATCACTATTAGATCGACGTAAAGAGTGCATTTAATCAAAAGGAGATTATTTCGAATATAAAAATTAAAAACTGAGAGAAGTGATTTTATTTCCTTTTTACAGCACCAGTATACAAGTTTTATTGTCAGACTGTGTATGTTCCTGCAATAATTTACAATTTATTTAAAATCAAGGGTCATATTGGCTTTTTTAAAGAATTTTATTAAAATTATGAAAAACGCTACTTTATCATGCACAAATCAAAAATGAATATTACTTTTCATAACCAATAAAAAAGGTTTCAGTAGATAGAATACGTGTGTAAAAATTTTAATTTTCTGATTGAATGTTTTGAAGAAACATAAATTTTAAGTGGTTTCATCTCAAGGAAGTCCATTTAGTCAGTAATTAATCTGTGCACATTATTACAACACAACCACTTCGCATTAAATATGTTAGTTAAAGGATTTTCATATTGTTTTCATAGTAAAATTATTCACTTACCATCTACAATTTTTAAAATTTCTTCTTCATATGAATGCATAGGCAGTTTATTTGCACATATTTTAATAAAATTGTTTATAAAATGAGTATTTTTATGAAAATCTAAGCTTTGAACGCCTTCCCTGGCAAACTGAATAGCAGAAAGCACCGACAACGAACTTGAACTTCTGATCAATTTAATTGCTGCCATCATAGAAGAGGACACAGATTTTACTTCCTGATACTTAGTTATAGATTCTGCTTCAAATTGGCCTCCAAATTCCTTAAAAAAAATATATACAACCATTATATCAATATCAACATGTAAAACCAGTCTTAACATCTTAATGCACCATTTTTTTTTAACTTCCCGTTAAAAAAAACATTTTTTTTACTAGCGAAAAATTGAAGTTAATGCTTATTTCAACCTATTTATTAAAAAAAGTCACAATATACACATTAAATAAAATTTTAATTGATTGTAATATACAGAGTGTTTCACTAATAAAAACAGGAACTATTGCTATCTTCGTAAATAATGAAAATACAGGTTAATTAAATGGGACAAACAAGCAACAGATATTGTTTTGCTTAAAAATTCCATGGCTTGCATGATATAATGAAAAAATCGTTGTTAATAAACAAAAATGCCAAAGGAAAACAATTTTTTATATTTTGTTTGTTATAAAATGGTGCTAGTCATTTTTTTAAATTTATAAATAACCGCACGAGATATTTGAAACAACTACAATGGCAGTCTTAGTAGGTGATGACTTAGATACAAAGATTATTTTTTCTCTTTACAATGATATATTGTTTTGTTCATTTATTTACAAAAATAAGCGAAATAACTAAAAAAAATTGCAAAATGTAAGATAAAAAATTGCCATGGAAAAAACAATAACCGATTTAAATTATTTTATTTTTTCAGGTTTTCTAATTATTCCTTGAAGTATATTGATTCACAAAAAAATTTGCATTTCATGCAGTAGATGAAATGCAATTTTTTTTGCCTATACCACTGTATAGACAACAAACCATCGGATGATTTTCTTGGCTGTTGTTCTGCATAGCGATTACATTCGGTAACTAACAAATTTACTAATTCATTGTCAAAAATATTTACGAAAGTATACAAAGCAACACTGCTACTGGATAAGATAATACCCTTTCTACTCTTGTGCCCAACGTATTCGCAATATAAAAAACCAGAGATATGTTTTTTATTTGTTACTGAACAAAAAAGAAATTAATATTGCCCGTAAACTATTCGGACCCAAAGTATTTGAAAAGAAGAATGAAACATCAAACTAACGTTGCCCAAGAAGTAAATGGACTCAAAACATTTGAATTAGAACAATTGAACATGACGTACACGGAGCTGTTACATTTGAATGAACAGAAAACAGTGCTACCCATGACGTTCATGGAGCTGTGCAATTCTACAAGTATACTATAGTGCCCGTATACGCCACGGGCCTTTATAGGGTGGTCTATTTTCGATGCCCATACAGGGTATCTCGGTTATTATCAGAGATAGAAAAAAATTAAGTATGTAGTCTTGATTTATTTTTTCGAGAGAAATTCATAGCCGTAAACAGATTTGTGATATCTTTTTTAATTTTCGAAATATAGCCAAAAACCGAGTTTTGGCAATTTTCAAAAATGTTAAATATCTCGCTTAACCTTTTAAGCTGTTATGCCGAATATAATTGTCATCGGCCTTGGTCATGAATAGCGACTATGCCGTACATATTCGCTTTGTGTATATCTTATTGTATTTGACGAAAACGTACGATTTCTTTGCTTCGGTCATTACATATAGGATCACTTTATGACGTCGTATATTTTGTTTGTTCGAAAACGTTTACACCGCCACTTGCCGACATTTACTATGTGTTCTGTGCTTCAAAAAAGTAATAAGAAAAGAAAGTCGTTATTGGTGTGCAATTTGCAGCACGGGCCTTTACCCTGAACCTTGCTTTACAGATTTTCATACCAAAAATTAAATTTTTGAAAACTTTGTACTGTTTTGTAATATTTTTAAAAACATGCCAAATGGATAACTATGCATTGTTGTGTGATATAATATGTTGTATATACTATAAAAAAGTAAAATTTTAAATAATTCTTACGTTTCATGAATTTTTTATTTCATATTTTCAATACAATGAATATGACGAACGAAATTTTTCATGCAATGGATATGACGTAAATACTTGCGAGCGGTCTAGAGTTCGTGTCCGCTGTGCAAGGCCTCACGCTCAGAGGCCGTGTAGGCTTAAGAGGTTAAACAAAAAGATAGAAAAAAACTTTATAGACATTTTTGGCATGATTTTTTGTGCTTAATAAGATAGCGATGTTCAATTATTTTTAACTCATTTCAATACCAATATATTACACCTAACTTTCTTGTTTTAAATGGCAACCATAAGCAAATTATATATTTTTGAAAAGCACAAAAAATAAGCTTTCAATTCATGTCAAAGCCAACTATGGTTGCCATTTAAAATAAGAAAGTTAGGTGTAATAAATCAATATTCGTATGAGTAAAATACAATTGAACATCAGTATCTTATTAAGCACAAAAAACCATGCCAAAAATGTCTTTAAAGTTTTTTTTAATCTTTTTGTTTAAGCGAGATATTTAACATGTTTGAAAAGTGCCAAAAATCAAGTTGGCTATATTTCGAGTATTAAAAAAGACATCAAAAATGTTAAATATCTCGGCTTAAACGAAAAGATGGAGAAAAATTTTAAAGACATCTTTGACATGGTTTTTTGTACTTAATAAGATAGCGATGTTCAATTTTGTTTTACTCATACGAATACCGATATTGGCTCTGACATTAATTTGAAAGCTTATTTTTTGCGCTTTTCAAAAATATATAATTTGCTTATGGTTGCCATTTAAAATAAGAAAGTTAGGTGTAATATATCGGTATTGATATGAGTAAAAAACAATTGAACATTGCTATCTTATTAAGGACAAAAAACCATTCCAAAAATGTTTTTTTTGTATCTTTTCGTTTAAGCGAGATATTTAACATTTTTGAAAATTGACCAAAATCGGTTTTTGGCTATATTTCGAAAATTAAAAAAGATATCAAAAATCTGTTAACGGCAATGATATCTCTCGAAACAATAAATCGAGACTACGTACTTAGTTTTTTTCTATCTCTGATAATAACCGAGATACCCTGTATGGGCATCGAAAATAGGCCACCCTGAACATTAAGCGATTAACATTATGTAGAAATTTAACCCTTTCCCTGCGGCACTAGTTTGAGAAGTTCGTGCCGTCAGTGCGGCGTTTTTCGGCTCTTATGGAGTTTATGGGTTACGCTCGCGTAATAATACGGCTCCAGCACATGGGACACGAAAAATAAATGTGGATTATTACGGTTCCCGCAGTGAAAGGGTTAATATAATTTTAAAAAATATTTGAATATTTCAATTTAAGATATCAGTATAGATTTTTTACAAAAATATCGATATATTGCTGACTTCTAGTTGATACAAGGTGATCCATTTTAGATGAGATAAGAAAGATATCTTATAAAAAAAAACAATGCAAATTTGAAATTTATTCTTCACGAGGTGTTTTACTATTTTGTATGCAATTATTTGATTTATTTGTAAAGTACAGCTCAATGCACTCAACAAAAAATGTGTTAACGTATAGCAAAATCTAGTGCAGCAACGTATATGTACAAACTAGAATTATCTTGACTAATAAATAGAAGTTAACATACCTGTACAAACTGCAAAAACGTTTCGTGGATATGAGGATACAGTCGAGCAAGTGCTGTGTCTAGTAACGTACTGGCTAACACACTTTTTAAATTTTTAGGTATAATAAAATCAGCTTTACTAATTGGTATTAGTGTTACTAAAAGATTGGCACAAGTGGAGAGCAAATGTAAATGTATCATTCGATCAAAATGATTGTAATCGCTAGCTATTAGTTGAATCCTATAAAAAAAAAACATAATTATTAGAAATTTCTTATTTATTATTCAAAAACTACTTGATTTAGTTATTCAAGTAAAGCCTTTCGGAATTATACAGGGTGTCCCAGCCAAGACGAATTATTCAATAGCTCTGTTATTAGTAACAATTTTTGAAAAAGGTTCTAGAGTGACCAAAATTTGCTATGCCCAAAGTAGGTCACTTATGCCGAATTTACATTGGTAAAGTTTATAGCTATAGTAGCTAATGCAAGTAACTAAATCAAGTAAGGGAATTTAGCTACTTGCAACGTGTAGACAGTTTCGTTTAATACTTGCGCAAGTAAACAATTTAGTGACTTTTTTAGTAAAGTAAATAGAAGTCATTACTATTTACTTGAAGACGATATTCCATTTTTTGTCAATTACTAAACAATTTCACTAAATTGGATGCAGACCACGTATATATTGTGTAAACACTCACTAAACCTAAATTTTGACATGGTTTGCTACTTGATTAGTGGCTTGCTTTAGCTACTTGATTTAGCAACTTGCATTAGCTACTATACCAATGTTAATTCGGCATTATATACAGGATGTTTCAAAATAACTGAAGATTAAAGATCATGAGCAACTATCAAATTTTTTAATTTTATCCCTTGTTAAAAATAAGGAAATTACATGAAGTGTAACACAATTAAAAAGAGACGGCAAATTTCAATAACTTTGAAAGTTTAATTATAGCAGTATTTCTCAAACTTTTTACTTTAAGGACCCTTCAAGAGCTTTCAAAGGACCCTAATAAATTGTTTGGTAGATAATATTTTAGCCTGACAAATAAATTTGAAAGATTCTCGAACATCATGAATAGGATTTGGAACCGCGTCTTCTTTGATTACGTGATGTTTCGACCATACTGTCCAAGACCAAGACCAAGACCAAGACAGTATGGTCGAAACGTCACGTAATCAACGAAGACGCGGTTCCCAACCCAGGAACGAAGATTGTAACATGGATGATGGCCACGAAAGCCTAAAGAATAAAATATCATGAATAGGCTTGAGGGACCCCTTCAGAAGGATTCAGGGACCCCCTAGGGCAGGGGTTCTTAACCAGGGGTCCACGGACCCCTTAGGGATCTGTAGAAAGATATCAGGGGGTCCGCGAGCTTTGATGGCATAAACTAATTTATTAACTTTATTTTAACTAACTTCCAACTGAAATCTACTTATGAAAGTATGCATTAAATTACAATAGTATTAGCTGTATCGGTGGTCCTGAATAGAAATAATAAACATTTTCATATCGCAATGCAGTTGTTAAACATTTTGAAAAAAATCTTTATTCTGAGAAGGGGTCCACGGCCTTTACCTGACTGGCAAAGGGGTCCATGGAACGATAAAGGTTAAGAACCCCTGCCCTAGGGATTCGTGGACCACACTTGGAGAAACACTGAGTTACAGTATTATTATAGTTATAGATATTATTAAAATAACAATATATACTAAACTCAATTTATTTTTCAAGTTTTTTTTAAATCAACAGTATTATAATAATAATAATAAAATACTGATAACAGAAAAATAGACAGTAAGGCGCGTTAAAGTTTCATAAAATTTTGCATTTGCGCCTTGCAATTTTTATTGAATGAAATTAGTTCTTATATTTTTATTGTTATTGGAAAAATATATTAAGTAGGACATTTATGCGTTTTTTCTTGGGGAGATAGGACACCCTTTATATTTTTACATTTTAGGATTCCCCTTAAAATTTACTTTAAAAATGTATTAGGTTTTATGTAAATCATTTTCATAAGAATTACATTTTTATGAAAATTTTAAGCGATACGGCACTTTCAAATTTTTTTAACATTTAAGTTCTTTAAAAAGGCAGTTGAATTTCGTTTGAAAATTAGATTGACAATAGATTAATTAACACTTTGCGCTAGCTACATTTTAAAAATATTATACAGGGTGTTTTTTAAGGTTGGTCAAACTTGTGAAATTTTAAACATTGTTAACTCAATTTTCTTAAATACAGCACCCTATACGATTTTACATAGTCTTGTAGAAAATTTGATTGTCTGTTAAAAACATTAACCTTGTTTTATACCTAAAACTGATATTTTTCGAGATATCGTGATTTTATTGTAAATAATTAGGGCAAAGTAATATTTTCGAGTAGGCTTTAAAGGTAGGCAGCAGTAATTTTGTGACAATTGAAAGATAAAAACAAGAAAGTTATAATTTAATCTTTTTTTTTAACGATATTTAAAGTTTCACAAGTTTGAAAAAACCGTAAAAAATACCCTGTATAATATTTTTTAAATGTAGCTAGCGCAAGGTGTTAATTAATCTATTGTCAATCTAATTTTCGAACGAAATTCTGCCTTTTTAAAGAACTTAAATGTTAAAAAAAATTGAAAGTGCTGTATCGCTTAAAATTTTCATAAAAATGGTTGACATAAAACCTAATACATTTTTAAAGTAAATTTAAAAAGGAATCCAAAAAAATAAAAATATACAGGGTGTTCCATATAAAATTTCAAAGTTTGAGTCCGCTTTCGATTGAACCGGAAGTCGTAATGCAACCTCAGTATTTTCACCGAATTCGAAAAATATGATAACGCTTAGATACAAAATTCTGTTTCCATACGTTTGCGCATCCCTGTACTATGTAACAATAATTTTTAACTACACTGAGTGGTTCGTTTTCGCACACCTATACATGACTGAATAATCTCAACAAACTATAGAAAACTTACTATTTAAAACAAAAATGCTGTTTCACATTTTTTAAAAATTTAAATTATTAAAAACACAAACCTGAAATGCTCCAAAACTTCACCAAATTCAAATAAAACTGTATCAAATTGCTGCAAAATATCTACAACTGTGGGGACCCTCTTATACTCAAACATTTCTGGTTTTAAGCATACATTCAATAAAGAGCGCAAATCATCCAACAAAAACAAAGCGTTGTTCAAACCAACCTGCAAAATAATTTTTATTACAATCACTCTAGTACATTACTAAGTTTTTTAGAAACAATAACACTTACATAACATGTTTTTCTTCTTGCAGTTGCACCAAAAACTTCTGGTTTGTCATAAATATAATCAAAAACACAATGCATTGTACTAAAGCAATATTGCGAAACTGACATTTGCTTTGATTTTAATAAGTTCGTGTCTTCACCTTTGTCATTTTCAGAACTACAATTAAAATAGACCGAGTGTACACTTTGCATGTAAGGCCTTTCTGTGTTTGGTGGATTTATAGAAGATGAGGGTGATGAAAATTCTGAATATATTTGAGGGCATATCTGCAACATAATAATTTCTCAAAACTGTATTTTTGATCAAATATGTTACTCACAATTTGTTTTAGGTTGTAAGTGCATGGATCATTATAATAGTTTATTCTAACAATCAAATATTTTGTAAGCTTATGCAAACAGCTCAATATTGCTGTTGTTAATCGAGAGGAAGTTGATGTCTTTAGATACTCATAAAAAAGCTGAAAATAAAAGGTGTTTAGTAATCAGACAATTACGTAGGTGAATGTTTAATAGTAAAAACTTATAAGAATGAAAAAAAATTGTTTAGATGTAAAAAAAATAATATGCTCATACTTTATAAATAAATAATAACCAAATTTATTTCAAATGCAATTATTAACAATTTTGCACCTTAATGGGTTATGTATGTAGAAAAAGGTACAGTGTAGCCTAAAAAAAAAAACGAATTTTACCATTTTGCACATACGTTTTTAGTTTACTTGGTTTGGCTTAGCTTGGCTTATCATTTAGCTAGAACTTTAAGCTATTAATAAAATAACATCATTTGCACTTGGTACAATAATCACTTGATTTTCTTTTAAATCAATGAAATTTCATGATAGGGTGTATTATTATTCTTAAGTCTAAAAAAAAGTGTTTTTGATAATCCATTTAATATCGTCTTGGCCAAACTATAAGGAAGAGTTTTATTTATAAAACTAGCATTAAAGAGATGCACCTTCAGTACGAGCCCCAAACAAAAGCACATTACGTTTTTTCCAAAAATTAGATTTAAATAATGATGACTACTTTATATTCAGTCATTTTATAGTCGGGTCAATACATTCGTTTCAGAGATACATAAGAAACAGTAACAGCTTACCTAACCATTCTATTCTGGAATTATCAAACAACTTACTTAAAAAGAACAATGACAGTAAAAACAATAAAACATAACTGACAATAATGCATGGATTTTGTTTCAAAGGTGATCAGCAATACTGTATTCAATATGGTGTTTTGTTTTACTGGTGCTAAGCCTTTTTAGGCTCTACTGCTATACAAACACAGTAAAAAATGCTAAAGTGATAAGGTAATTTTTAAAGAATTACACTTATAATACTCAACAAGAATAATACAAAATTCAACTTACAAAAATTCAAATAAATTCAAATTGTACAGAGCCAAAGATTATTAAAGACAATTTATAAAGAGAGTTAAAAATTGTTTTAAAATGTTGATGTCTTAAATAACAGCTTAAGGCGCTGACCGCCAAATATGAAATAACTCATATTTGATGATCTGACCCACGACCCAACTTAGTGAATACTAAACATAAAAACTATGTAATATTTAACATACATTTACAATGGATGGTCGCTGCAAAAACACCTCTGCTGGAAAATCTTGAAGCATAACTTCAATAAAAAATTCGCATGTATGCAGTAATGCGATCGGTTCAGTTGGATTGCGCAACGAATGTTCCACTGATTCCAATACATGTCTGTCAGGTGATATAAGTGGTTGCCACCTTAAAAACAAGTTTGGAAGAAATATTTGTGGTGTGTCTATAGTATTAAAAATACAGGTCTTTTCGCTTCTGCTGACATCCTTGGGTAACCTAAAAAAGATGCACCATTTAAATGAACTAAATTAATAAAAAAATACTGAACTGTTCAACTGAACACTGTCATCACCTAGTAATTTATTGTTCAAACTAGCTAAGACTATGGTTACAATACATGTGTTTTCTGATAAACAAAAAAACTTATACCCATATACAGGGTTCTCGTTTTTCGAGGGCCACTATGGGGATGCCCGTAACTTTTTCATTTGATGTCGAATTTAATTTCTGTAACAACTTATTCATGGCAACTTTTTGCAAGGAATCAGAATCCCCAATTATATTTTCTGTGCGACGTTTCGTTTTTTTAAAACCATCATCAGGTCAATTTTTTCTTATGGACGCTATATCTGATTTTAATGCCATAGGGCCTAAAACCGTTTAAAACTCATGTGGTACAAGTTACAAAGGTTTTTTAATTTGTTTTTGTATTAAACATTACAAATATTTGAACACATAACTGCTGATTCAGACTATATTGTTGTTGTCCTAAGTTCAAATATTTATAGTTTATCTAAACAACAAATTAAAAAACCTTCGTAACTTGTACCACATGAGTTTTGAATTTTTAAAAGGCTTTTAATCTTATTTGTTTTTTGTTTTCAGTCTGTTTTTCTTTAAAAAAAAAAAACTAAAAAACCATCGTAGCTTGCATATTATTAAAAATAAATAAATCAACTCTTTATATATTTGGAATGAGAAAAAATAAGGAATCAAATAGGTCATAGCTAACTATAGGTTCTATTTAGAAAAAGGTAAGTTTGTGTCATAACTTTTTAACGGCGAAAGTATTTTTCTTTTACAGTGTAATCGAATTTAACATAAAAATATCTAATAATATTGTTCATAAACTTTTTCGATATTTACAACAATAACAGAGATATGACACATTATTAATATAAAAAAACATTTTTTTTTCCAATAATTCAGAAACCGGAAATGATAGAAAATTTTTGAAAACTGTTCTATGTTTGCGTAAAGTACTGATAACACTGATAAACATTACCGCTTATTCATTTGCTAGTTACAACTGATAATACAGTTACATGTATAAAAGACTTAGCGTTAAACACTATTTAATACATATCGGTCGGCAGCCCGAAATACGTCCATGCTCGTTGGCGGACACTAGCCAAGAGGCCGGTGTGATTCTCACGCACTCGTAACACACACATGCGCACACTACAGTTTGTCTCAAAAAACTGTACATTTTTGGTAATTTAACCGTTTTTCTATCTTAAATATTAAGCAAGATACCCATGTAATCCCATCGAATTTGGACCACCCTGTACTATATCATCTTCTTAATTCAAAAACACACAAAAAATTAACATAAATGGTTGCAATATTTTCATAAAAAATGAATCAAATGAGTATGTTCAACAAAATCAAGTTTCTGTTATTGAGCTACATCTCAGACACGAATTTAGATGTTTGATTTGCGTTTTTCACTGTTACATTTCTTTCATCCATTTGAGTCAATAATATTGTTTTTTTTTACTGGCACGAAATATCTCTTCCGATAAAACACCTCATATATCAGTACCAATTCAAATTTCATAATCATTGTATTCATCATAAACGTCGTCAACTGACTGCATAAAAATTTAATATGGTGCGCATAAGAAATATAAATATCAAAAACTAAGTAGGCAGAGTTAATTTTAACAAAGCTATGCAATTTAGGCATTTGTCTAACCTACAAATACCAAATTTGTAACAGTTTTCGAGATCCCTATTTTCTTCATGATATCATGTTAAAACATACACCCGGAACATCTAGCGAAGTCTAATTACATATAAAAAGTATAATACTAGTGCAAACGTGATAAAATCTAAGTTTTGCATACACAAATAAGTGTATTATATTTACCCAGTTTGTTGATCTACACACGAATCTACATAAACAAATCCTTCTATAGGTGAAGCGGTACTACAAATGAGTTGTGAACGAAATGAAGGTAAATTGCTGTCACCAGTTCTGTAGCTTAAAGGCACATCAGGTTGCAATAGAGGAACATTTAAAATGTTTTCATCCTGTTCTTTTAAAAGCTCTATTATTTTATCAACCAATGAATTTAATTTTGGTTCCACACAAGATCGAATTCGTCTTGTTTCTGATATAAGATTTTTACCATAATGTCGCATTAAAATTAAACCACTTTCTGTCTATAAATTAATAACATATTTATAAATCAAGTTCCTTATTAAGCCAATAAAAAACATACTTTTAAAATCCTTACAATAAGATTTAACACTACATCTTGGTATGTACATGGTTCTAGTAAAAACCATTCAAACAATTTGGTCAATATTTCGTTGCTTCTTGCCAAATCATTATCATATACAAAACCATGATCCAATTTTGATAAAATGCTAAGCAAAGCTCGTTCGCGTATTTCTTGTATTTTATGACCTAAAATATTTAAAAATTTGTAGGTTATGTTCATGAAACGAACGTTAACGGTTATGTATTTAAATAAATAATGTTGTTACCTAATTTTTGAATGTGAACTGATGAAATAAATCTGTCGCACATACTTTAAAGCTTCGTTTTTCAGTTTATGAAAATATTTTGACAACTTGTTGAACGTAAACAAACTTTACCGCCCATAGTACGCTACGTTTAAATGGAAAACTCTGGCGCCAAATTTAAATAATATCAGATTAACAGATTTATTTGTGCTTTACAATTGTTTACAAGCGTTACAAATTATTGTTATTAACATTTTAGCTTCCATAATATGACCGTCCAAGAAAATATATGGCACATCATAAAAAGTCTGTATAAATCATCAGGTGTTTTAACATCGAACCATTCTGCATCTATTAATGCTACATAGATATTGCGAAGAACGGCGATCATTTTACTTCTGTTCGTTTTAAAACACGGTTAAAAAAGTTAATTATAATTTCTTTTTTTTTTGACACCAAGCTGGTGTATAAAAAGTCATTGATGACAGTCAAAAATAAAATGATAAAATGTATCAATCTTCATTTATAAAGTTTAAGGATCCAAAATACTTGGGATTGGAGTCCAATCATTAAACATACATCAGATTTCAAAATAATAGCATGGAAGAGTTGAATTAAGATAAAAATAAAATTACGATTTCATGCAAAAAATTTATTTTAATTTTTGAAAATATTTTTAACACAGAGCAGAGAATAAGTAAAACATTGACTTGGTGCTTTACTAAGGTCAACAAACATAAGCAAGAATTTTCATTTTTCTGAACTTCAGATTAGATATACGCGACCTGTGTATATTATGTAAACTAGAGGTGGGGCTTTTTTTTGTTATGTCACCAGTCTTTTTAAAATTTTTCACTAACTTTTTTAGCTCCCCGCCCCTTTTATATCGATATCGATATCACCCCTAATGTAAACTATATTACGAATAATTATTTCGTTTTAACATGGCATGTATTCAATTGTAATTCTACTGTACAGTGCTCTCGAACCACTTAGTCACACATTAGTTTGAGAAATGCTGGCATAAAAAAACTAAATGTCTGAAAATTTTTATTAACAATTATACAAAAATATTTGTAAGCATAGATATATTTACTAATAATAAATAGTTAAAAATATAATATACCTATGTGCATGTATATTTTAGAATAACATTAATTACACATTTTTAAAATATTAAGACACACATTTATAAAAGCTATATGTATATACACAAAACATGTACATATAATGTACATGTGCTTTACTCTCTAATATATTTAACGGTGTACTCTATAAAATAAAAGCTTTTGTTCCTTTTACAAAAAATAAAAATAAAATAACAGCTATCTAAAGTTCATGCAGAAACAAAATAAAAGTTGTTTCCATTTGTTGTTCAGTCAACATAGACATAGAACATACCAATTTGAGATTAAATTGTTTTCCTCAAATACAATTCTTAAATGTTTTGATCACTTACAAATAAATATCATCCTGTATTGCTATATTTTTCTGTGTGTGGTCAGTCCAACATAGTTTTTGAAGGTAGGTAGTCTGTATGGAACAGTCATGTAAAATACTCAATAAATTGACAATAAATGAACCAATTATTTTTCAAAGAAATAGTCAACAAATTTTGTATTCCCAAAGATTTTAGGACAGAGCCTATTTGTGTACCGAAATAAAATATAACTTAAATTACTGTGACTCTATGTAAGTAGTAGAAAATAAAAAAATTGTGGACAGTTAATTTAGAAAAAATTACAATGTCAACAATACAGAAAAATAATGTCACAAAATTCCTGTTGACTATTTACAAATAACTGCTTAGCTGCCTTTCCACATAAAAAATATAAAAACATACAATTTACTAGGAATCAGAAAAATAGAGTGAACAGTTTTATTACAACAAATATATTTACACCAAATGTATTGAAATAAATATATCAAGGCTCGAGTCTCTATTACCTTACAAATTTTTACAGTGGTGAGTATATCTGTAGCAACTTATAATTTTAAACATTAAAATACAAAATTCCTTGAAAATCCAGATTTCTAAAGTTCATGTAAAAGCTTCAAAAAATTGCTTTAAAAAAAGCACCAATACATTTTTATATCACAATTACTACCGCTAATATCCCATCACAAAAACTGCAAAGATGATAGTAAACATAGGTACTCAAAACGGTTTTAAAAATGAAACACAACAGAAAATATTCGAATATAAGTTTGTATAACATTGACTTGCAGAATTAAAAATAAGATAAATGATATAAACAACGAGTTAGAAGGCACAGATTAGTTTCAAACAATATTTTATCATAAAACTTGTTTTGATAAACACATGAACATTATTAACCACATAAGTATTTTAAACAACAATAATATAAATGTGCACATTTCTAATGATCTATTATAACACGTCTTAAAAGTATGCCAAAGTACAACAATAAAAAACACAGTGTACAGCTTTAAAATATTGGAACATTTTATTACATTTAAACCATTAATTTGGCAGCTTATAGAATATGTAAGGCACTTTTGTTGTATATTGGGGACCTCATTTACATATTTTGAAACATAAGGATGCCACGAGTCAATATGAATTTTCATTTAAATTTAAATGTAAGACAGTAAATTTAAAACAACTTTAGTCACAAATAAAATGATCGAAAGAAATCAAAATTGATGTTTTTATAATAAAACCAGTTGTTTTGGTCAGGTTTACGCAAGCAATTTATTAAATGTTTTAATATTTCGGAACTAGAAAACTTTTAACTTTTTTTTTATTTTACAAAAAATTGTTTATAAAATGTGCTACTAATACTTGTAGTATGTGTTAATATTAATCGTGGATAACCATTTTATTTCATCTTTGCTGTTATCTTTGATATTGATAAATCAACCCTATCGAAATTTATTGTTTTTATGGAATAATGAAGTGTCTCAAAATACGGAAATGAATACTAAATACACCAAAATTATCAAATTAAATAAAGTTATGTTTTGAAATGAAACAATTGTTAATTATTACTTATAGCTTATTGAATTAATATAAGAGAATTTTCTTACACCTTCAAATATATTTTGGATTCTTACAAGGTGTAAGCAATTTTTTTGGTCAATGTATTCAGTAAAACACTTAACAGTTCACAGCATACACATCGAGTTCGTGATGTTGAACTAATGCGTAAACTTTTAAAATATAATTTTATAAACTGATTTTTCTTTCATTTAAAAAAAATTCAAAAAGTATCGTAGTTTGAAACTAAGCTAAATATATTTGTACATTTATGTCAGTTTTAACTATTGACGTTTGTTTCAATTGAACCCTGTATTAATTTAACAATTAGCTTATTAGAAACTATGTAATTATATCTACATACAGGTATAAACATGTGTAGGCAATTGGTTTGTTAATATCTACACAAGAGATCTGCTGTAGTATTTGAAGTTATAAAGAATATCAAAAGATTTATTTATACAATTGCACTACCTATGTGGTAATTTTCTTTTATTTTACATGCATAATCATCTTTGGAAGAATATATTATAATATTACTTATAATGAGATTTTACACAACAAAAATATTTATAATAATTAGCTAAGGCTGTATAAGCATGTTCCCAAAGTGAATGCGTTTGAAATACGATTAAAAAAGTATTTAATTTTTTTAAATTTAAACAAAACGAATAGATTTTCAGGCATTATTTCTTACTATTTTTACTTATTATCCTTGACACTACGATTAATTCATAGATTTATAAAAAATAACAACTTTTGAATAATCATTTAATTTAGCATATTTTTAAAAATTGAGCATATTAAGATTTTATTCTCGTTTTTTGTTGCAGTGGAGTGGTCTTTAAAAAAAGTGCAATTTAATGAGTATGAGTAATAAAAGTCAATTATGACAAATGAGCTTGGTATGAAGTTAGCGAGATTGCAATTGTTTCAGTTTGTCATTTATTATCAATATTTTGATAGTGGTAATTTTTATTAATTTCAATTGATATCTTCATTCAAATTTTTTCAAAATGACTAACTAAAATCAGGCAATATCAAAACTCATATTACATATGGCAAATGGGATGTTGTTGAAATGTGAATATAATGTTAGCTTACTTAATTACTGTAACAATTATAGTCAAACCCTGGCTTATTAGTTAACATACACTTTTGTCACCTCCACTAATAAACGGTAAAGAATAAAAGATGAATATCACTTTCTTAATATAAGTTTCCTTTAGTTAAACTTAAAATATGTATTACTAAAATTACAAACAACAAAACGAATGTAAGCGATTTTAAAAATTTCATTACAAGAACTTTGTATAATCATAGTGCCAGATTTTTCTTTTTTTTCTTTTTTGCAAAAGGTGTTACATAAAATTTCAAATTGTATTCTAGTTTAGTCTTATTGATTAAGTTAGGCCATACCTCAGAACTGTGGATTGTAAAGGTGGTATTTTATAGTAGCGATATTTAGATATTTGGAGAACAAAGTATTTTATCAGTCAGTCTTTAAAATTAAAATATGTATTTACAAGTCCATTTTGTTTGTGCTTTAACACAGCCCAGACAATAAACAAATAATTTAGTTTTCACTGTAGCATTAATATTTCCAAGTTTCTATTTAAAATTGTATCTTTAACAGAATTAAACACAACTTTAATATTTTCAGTGTCCACTGCAGTTGTATAATGATGGTATAGAGCCTTTTTAGGTTCACGTTTTACACTAGTAAACATTGCTAATATAAAAGCTTGCACGTCTTGAATAGAATGGGAGTTTCCCGCAAACTGAGGAAAATACCAACGAATATCAGTTTCTGGATTTGCAACTTTTTTAACCAATAAGTCGTACTTGTTTAAAAACAATATTATAGATACACCTCCAAACACTCTATTGTTAATAATTGTATCAAAAATATCTTTGGATTCTTCTAACCGGTTCGTTTTCCGATCTTCTAGTAACACTTGATCAAATTCTGATGATGACACCAAAAATAATATTGATGTTACGGAATCAAAACACTGAAACCACTTTTGTCGTTGTGATCGTTGTCCTCCAACATCAACAAACAGGAATGGTACTTTATTTATAGGAATGACAAATTCTGTGATGCGTTTGGTTGCTTTACGGCAGTGAAGAATATCCTGGTGTGTTGGGATATAATCTAACCGACATATTCTTTCCAAATGATAAAAAAAGTATTCTACTGAATCACTCTAGAATAAAAGAAAAACAGTATATGAATTAAAAGCTCTTTGTTAAATTCATTTGTTAGCAATTAGTTTCTGGGTAATCTTCCGCTTAGGGTATTAATTTGTATTATTAAAAACAAAAAACATGTTTATTGCATTGTCATTAAGTTCTCGTTAAAAAAAATAATAAGCTGCATTAGGTACTAGGTACTACAATACCAGGTACATAGTATAAAACTGTATCATATACTTTGCATTTCTGTTAGCTTAAATATTGCATATTATGTATTGCAATTTATTAAGTTTAAATAGGACACTCTTGTATTGACAATATTCATATTAACGTTGGTAACAATGCTAATGACTTAACTGTGACATTGGGCAAACATAAATTACAAGTTTTGCCTCTTAACAGTAAAAAACGTAAAATTAAAAGATTACTCCAGTTTACACCTTATAAAAATGAAAGCAACTTATCCTGCAAATTTTAATTTCATGTATTATGATCCGACTGGCTAACCTTTACGTTTTGTTGCCAAATTAAAAACCGTCGGTATTAATTTTAACGACATATTTAACGTATCTGAGAATTATATTTCCTGTGTACTGATTATATCAACCCTGATGATGATTAGTTGTTAAAGAGCCTATCAGTTTCTGCTGGTGTTTATGGTTAGGTACGGATAACTACAGAAATAATATTTACCAGTTGAAATTCACGTCTTCTGTCGAATGCCCTACGTATACCAGAATCTTTCCACAGTCTATGTATTAAAGGTGCATATTGCACAAACAGTCTTGTATCAAGCACCATGTTATTATCATACTCTAGAAGTTTTCTTCCTGTGTCAATGTTGTTATGGTCTTCCCATGGAATATCCAGTTTGTCACGAGCATCTGCAAGCACTTTCATGCCTCTCACTATATTTTGATAAATGTCCTGTTGGAATTCTCTAATCAAATCGTATTCAAACTTAATTCCATGAATTATTCTCATTTGTTTAAGGAACGTTGATTTGCCACTCTCACCAGCACCAAGCAATAATAACTTCACTTGGCGTTTTAAGGTTTGTTTGTCTTTTTCTAACATTTTGTCGATTTCTTGGCTTTTATAACGTTGTTCCAATTCTTCCGGACTAAATTTAAATCGAAGACAACACGGACAAGACCACATTTTTGTTACTCTTTAGACACTACATCATCTCATTTCTGACTAAATCGGTTTACTGCGCATGTGCAACAAGAATCGGCGTCACGCGCTTTTTGCAAATTCTTTAATTTGTACATGTCGCTTTTATTCCATAACTGTACCACTCCCATTTCCCGCAATATAAAACTTTACCTTCTATATGCATTCCAGATTAATTACAATGCTTATCAATTCACATTAACATAAACGAGAAAAATGTAATAAAATGAGATCAGTCGCCCAACAATTATAGTAATATTAGTTGCTAATTCTATGGTTTATCACGTTCATGCCATGCAAATAGAATTATTAGTTATATAATTCACGTTCAAATTATGGGATTATTGTAAGCAGTATATTTAACTTAATTTAAAGTTGCGTACACCAAAATTTTAAAAAGATTGCTGTTAATTGAATTTAAAAAAAAAACGCAGGAAAAGCGCTCAATAAAAGGTACCCTACTACTACAGCATAATTTTGAGAGGAATCTCTTAATTTTTGGGGGTACATTAATTAAACAAATTTTAAGCAAAAATATACATATCAATACTAGGAACAAATCTGCGTATTTTTAAAATCCATTGTAAAAAGGTAAATTTTTAACATTTTTAATGGAACTAAAAACTGTTTATACAATTAATGCACATGCAAAACATAATTCCATAATGTTCAAATCTAGTTTCTAATTTCTTAAGTTGATCAAATTGTTTACCTTCCAAATTTTTTATTTATAAATTTTATTCGAGATGATTTAATTATACACTGTACAGGGTGGTCCAATTTGATATTTGATTAGATTACATAAGTACCTCTTTTATGATTAAATTGTTAAAATGAAATGACCTTATATAAGGTTATAATAACTAATAACGTTTCATTAAAAGTTATTTTGTATCGTTATTCTCTATAAATTAAATGTTTACATGGCGTTCTTTTTATTTTCAGAAGAAGATTTTTTTTTTTTTGTATTTTAAAAAAGAAAATGAAAATAAAATATCTTAACGCAATTTTGTACAATTTTTTAAATTTACATTTTACAGACCCTAAAGATAATTTCAGTGTTACAAATAAAAATTATTTTTATAACTTTATACAGGGTGAGTCACGACGGACGCGTCGGAGTTTTATGGCGAAACGGTTTATATTTTCCAATTTCTGTCGCTGTTAGATTATGTAAGTCAATAAGGGCTACATTTTAAAAATATTTTTAAATATACAGGGTGCTCCAAAAAAGAGTGCCATATCAAAGTTATACTTTTTCTTATGGAACACCCTGTATATTTTTACATTTTTGGATTCCTATTTAAATTTAATTAAAAAAATGTATAAGGTTATATGGGTCTAAAGTCAACCGTTCTCGTGAAAATTGCATTTTCATGAAAATACAGTATTTTCAAAAATTTTCAACATTTGAAAACTTTGACAAGTCTGAGGAAATTTGCTTGGAGATAAGATTGACAATAGATTATGTAACACTTTGCACCACCTACATTTTTAAAATATTGTACAGGGCGTTTTTTACGCTTGGTCAAACTTGTGAAACTTTAAACATCGATAACTCATTTTTTTTAAATACAACACCCTATATTTTTTAACACCGTCTTATAGAAAATTGAATTCTCCTTCGAAAACATTAAGGCTGTTTTTCACCTAAAATTGATATTTTCCGAGATATCGCGATTTTATTGTTAATTATTAGGGCAAAGTAATATTTTCAAGTAGGCTATAGGTGCGTTCGGGACGCACGCTCCCAGATTGGAGTGGATTGGACAGGATTGGAGTGAGATTGTAATCACGTGGTCTCAGAGCCTCCAAGAGTAAATCTTGTGCGTTCGGGACGTATAAGTGTAGAAAATCAGCGGATATTTCAAATATAAAGGTAACCTCACTATTTTGTTGTAGACCGGTCTAGTTGGTCGAATCAGACATCATTGTAAGTAAAACAAGCAACACATTGTATTGCTTCGAATTTGTTAGATTATTTGGTTATAAAATTGATGTAAAATGTCATGATATGAAACCATTTAACTTCCCAAAATTTTGTTTTAATAATAGGGAATTACATCGAAAGTTAATTACTGTCCACAAGAAATTGTTGTTAACTAATTCAATACAATAACACGAAGCCTGGATGTTAACTGTATCTTATTCTTATGCTGTACCTGGCAATTCAAAGAATTCAAACGTAGACAATCCGTAATGCGCATGTCTTCTTTCGCGAGCTCAGCTTGCCCCAGCTTCAGAGGTGGTGCAAATTAGAGTAGATTTATTTACTCCACTTATGCAGTCCCGAACGCCCTTCGAAGCGATCTTTTTTACTCCAAAGTCGCGTCCCGAACGCTGTGGAGCAAAAAAGAGAAAATAAAGCAAAAAGAGCGTACGTCCCGAACGCACCTTATGAAGGTAGACAGCGGTAATTTGAAACAATTGAAAGGAAAAACAAGAAACTTATAATTTTATCGTTTGACTACACACTTTTGACATATTTTTATAGGAAAATTGTAGTTTTACTATACTTACGTTTAAATAGAGATTTTTTAAAATTATTTATGCATTTATTTATTGGACCAGTGTTATAAGATGATTACTAAATCCTATAAACCAATTTTTGTCTGTTTACGATACGACACTACGACACTCTACCGAAAACAGTACCAACCATGTTTTTTTTTTAAATGTAAAATTAAACAAGTCAGTATCACTTTTTTTTTAAATCAGCGTTCCGTTCTCGTACCTAATACATTATCAATCGGTTTTTAGGACTTGGCAAACGATCAAACTCAATTATATGAAAAATATTGTGGCCCTGATGAGAAACCTATATTTAAACATAAAAATGGTAAATCTACAACTTTTTTATAAAAAAATGTAAAAAATGTGTAGGCAAACGACAAAATTATAAGTTTCTTGTTTTTCCTTTCAATTGTTTCAAATTACCGCTGTCTACCTTCATAGCCTACTTGAAAATATTACTTTGCTCTAATAATTAACAATACAATCGCGATATCTCTGAAAATATCAATTTTAGGTGAAAAACAGCCTTAATGTTTTCGAAAGAGAATTAAATTTTCTATAAGACGGTGTTAAAAAATATAGGGTGTTGTATTTAAAAAAATGAGTTATCGATTTTTAAAGTTTCACAAGTTGGACCAAGCGTAAAAAACGCCCTGTACAATATTTTAAAAATGTAGGTGGTGCAAAGTGTTACATAATCTATTGTCAATCTTATCTCCAAGCGAATTTCCTCAGACTTGTCAAAAGTTTTCAAATGTTGAAAATTTTTGAAAATACTGTATTTTCATGAAAATGCAATTTTCACGAGAACGGTTGACTTTAGACCCATATAACCTTATACATTTTTTGAATTAAATTTAAATAGGAATCCAAAAATGTAAAAATATACAGGGTGTTTCAAAAGAAAAAGTATAACATTGATATGGCATTCATTTTTGGAGCACCCTGTATATTTGAAAATATTTTTAAAATGTAGCCCTTATTGACTTACATAATCTAACAGCGACATAAATTGGAAAATATAAACCGTTTCGCCATAAAACTCCGACGCGTCCGTCGTGACTCACCCTGTATATCTTAATTTATGTAACGTTATAAAACGTTATATAACATAAAAATATTTTTTTTTAATGTTATTTATAACGTTATGTAGCGAAAACAAATAATAAATAACGTTATACAATAACGTAACGATTTAAAATGTTGTTCCATCCCTGGTTGAAAGGGCGATGCATAGCTAGCAAAGGCCACGTTAGTTGTAAACAGCGCATGTGTGTAATAATCCTAGCGTAGTTCTTGTCCTAATTCATGTATGTTTTGACCACCTGCAAACTAGTCCAAAAGTAGAGTACTGCAGGAACAGCCGACTAACTGCCCGGTGAACTATCAGAAATGCTGCTGGAACGCAATATCGATACAGCGCAGGATCCTGATAATTCATGGGATAGTAAATAGCGCCACTGGAACAAAGCTGTAGTATCAAAGTATCATTGATGTCATGTTGTCATGATATTTAAAATCGTATCAATATATTTAATTGCATTTTAGGAATTGTTATAAATATTTTTTCTGCTGTTTCACTTATTTTACTAATTTTTATTACTTAAGTTAAGAAATTAGCCATAATGCAAGTATTAAAAATGAAATGTCACGTTGCTTCTGATTTATATTTCAAATATTTTTTTTAAACATGATATTTGTTTGCAAAATATTACTTTAGAGCAGTGTTTACCAAAGTGTGGTATGTGTACCCCTTGGAGTACAAGAAAGTGTTTCAAGAGATACACGCTAGAATTTTTTATTTTACGTTGACATTTTTCAACTGTAGAAATGTAGCCAGATAAAATAATTGTATTTAAAACTGCCCCAAACTTGTTCTATCTGTGGCCGAGGGGTACGCCACTAAAACTAAAATCTTAAAAGGGGTACGAGATAGTTGTAAGTGTAGTAAATATTGTTTTAGAGGAACAAACCGAAAAATGCTTGTTCCTTTTTATAATGAATTTACTGCACATATAATAAACGCAATATCAGCTTACGTGAAACGATGTCAAAAATGAATGGTAAAAGATAAATATTTTTAAAATTTATTGTAAATATGATGTTTAACTACATTAAAATATTTATAAAACAAGTTTAGTAGTCAAAATATATTGTTTTTTTTTTTTAAGGCAGATGTTTTTGAATTCAGGGCATACTAGCAATATGAAATTTTCATGAAAATACTTATATCGTCGATATTATTGCACTGCGTATTATAAAACTATATAGTTTCTGAAAGTTGTAAAAATATTTACAGTACAGTCATCACCAACTATGGGTTCCATATCAAAAATTATAAGTTTGCTTCATATCTCAGAATTAAGATCATCACAACAAATCTAAATCCCTTATCAAATTCTATTTATAAATAACTATTACTGTAATATGCCTTTATGACTTAATAAACATAATAAATAATATATGATCTGTTTTAAAAATCGTGCAAATTTTAACTGCTATTACAATTTTTTTGCCTGCAGATTAATATGGTAGGTGATAGATGCTTTTGTTTAATGGATGAAATTAATTTAAAAAGAAAATAATATATTGCTAATACTTATCAGATAAATAAACCGTTAAGTTAATAAACAAGCTGTTTTCTGAAACCTGAAGGACGTTTAAATTTCATATTATCGATAACAAAACTAGTTTGAGTTTGAAGGTCCACTCTTTTTGAATTTGCTTTAAAGTGACTATCTGTTGAAATGTTTGAATTTCTTGATTTCATATAGGGTTTAGTAAATTGACCACTACCTCTAGCAGATTTGATTGAATGCTTCTTTTTCAAATTTGTCGAACTTCTCCTTTCTCTTGAAGGTCTTGATTGTTGTTTCTTGACTGATTTAAATTCACTGCTTAACTCATTACCTCTACCGTTTAATATTACCGAATCTGTTTGTATTTGACGAGCTTCTTGTTGTCGTATGTTGTCTGCATTTATTAATTGCTGATTAAGAATAGAACTTTGAATAGCTCTTCGTATGGATTCATAAGTAGATCGCCGTTCACCTTCCAACTAATAACAATATAAAAATGAGAATATTAGCAAAGTTATACACTAAATATCTTTTTATTGGTTTTTACATTTGTGGTAAAATACTAAAGGTTTAAGTTATTTTAATTTATATCAAGAGTGGACAATTTCAATATTTAAAAAAATATGGTATGTGCGTTTAAAGATGTTTTTTTTGAGTAAAATACGCAATTAATATAAAAAAGTTATTTTTTATTTCAAAAAATGAAAGTTTTTCATATCAGAATCACAATAAATAAAGCAAAAATTAAAAAGTAAAAGTTTTCATAAAACTTTAGTGTAAAAAGTTATTTTTTTTTGCTTAAAAACAAGTAAGTACTTACATTGGCTACCTTGTTGAAACAAAGTTCTTAACATTTTAAATTTATAGTGTTTTTATAGCTAGCACATATTAGTGCTAAGAAAATGTGTTAATCGTTAATCTTATTGTGTCTTCTCTATTTCTTTTATTAATGAAGTTGGATACATTTCGGAGTTTATGTTTACAAGTAACTACAAATTTAAGATCTTTGGAATTATTTTTTTAGTTGTTCTTGTCTTTAACAATGTTTTTCCATACATATTGATGAAGATTATTTTGTCATGGTATGTACTTTCGCCTCTTTTGAAAAAAAAAGCGAAAAGTAATAAATATGATTTCTTTTTTGCCTTTATAAAAGATATTATTAGGGAAATGTGTAAATCTTTTAACTACATTTTTAAAGTTAATACGGTTAATAATATGTAATAAATAAACTTGAATTAATCATCTCCACATGTGCGACATAACAGTGAACGTTTGGGCCGAACTATATATTATAACAGAACCCTGTTTGATATTTTAACCTATTATTTAATAGTCCTAGAACTTATTAGTTTCAACATGAACATCCTTATTATAATTTATAATAATTGGTTTAATCATTAACAATACCTACTTAAAGATTTGCCTAATTTATGAAAACATGTTGGTAATATACTTACTGGAGCTAATATTGATGTTCTACGAGATATTCGTCTTTTGTGTTTTAATTCTTCCCAGCTGTCTTTGTAACAGATAAACATATGAATAAAATTTAAGTTTAATATGAACATCATTTGTGAATTAATTTTACCTTAGAATTAAATGTACATACCTTTTGGTGCTGATTCCATTGCTGATGGCAAATCACCCGATTTATCTCCAGTTTTGTGCTCTAATGCATATATCTGCAACAGTAGCATTCGTAAGCAAATCATAAGTAAATTTATTTTTTTAGTGAAATACTGAGTGTCTCTCATTTGTTTTTAGATATACCCTTATTCACTAATAAAAATGAATAAATCTGTGTAATGACATAAAAATATATGCAAATTTTGAAATATTAAAAAAAGGCATTACTGCTTGATTTTTTTTGATGACGCCAAATCATAAAGCAAATGTACTTATTTTTTCGGACAGTTAAAATTTATAACGCATTATAAAAACTTTTTTACTAAAAATGTAATGCAGTGTTTCTCAATCTTTTTATATTTGTGCCCCCCGTTTTTACATCAAATTTTATTGCGCTCCCTTTACGCATTTTTTTGTGCCCCCTACCAATCCCTTTGTCTTGCCAAAACACTCTTTATGCTTTTATTGCTCAAACGTTCTTTGACTGAGTGTATTATTTTTAAAATACGTATTTTGTAAGTGTAGTAATGTAAACTTAAAAATATATTGAAATCCTAATCACTAGTTATTAGGCTCACCAAGAACCTATCACATGTGTTATGTGTTACTGCTGCCATTTACAGTATATATTTTGTATTACATATTGTTTTTTGGTTGTTTTGATAAACAGTTTTACGTTAGATATCCACTTTATTCGCGCCCCACAGGTTGAGAATCACTGTGTAAAGTAACAACAATAGACCATTAAACTTGGATCTATGCGTTTATGACTAATGAAATATTTTGGATTCAATATTATACATTAAGGGTGTGGGGACAAAAAATCCGCCCAAATAAGAAAATTCATTAAGTTTGGTAAGCTTTGATGTGTCAATTGTTTTTTTTTTGTTTTTTTCTCTGACATCTGTCAGTGTATTAGTTTTGTCATTATTATTAGTTTGTATTGATTAATAGTGAAAATGAATAAATTAAATGAAAATGAACGCCGAAATGTTATTTCCGAATTTTATAAGCAACATCAAACGAATAAAAAATCATATACTGTAAATCACTTTTACCAAATGGGAATACCAAAAAGGACAATATACGATATCTGTAGACGTGTTGAGATGAAAATTAATGCAGAGAGAAGTAAAGGCTCAGGAAGAATTGCAAGAAAGATGCCAAAAAGGAAATGTGAAGCACTAGTGAAGGATACCCATGGTAACTGGGTCGAAAATATAAAATTGCCAAAAAATATGTCAGCAATATTTTAAAAAAGGACAATGTGTCCTATCGTATACGTAAATGTGCACCGAAATATATAGATAAACAGAAAAAGAACAAAAGAAAAAAATAAGAATTCTTAGTGAAAATGAATTTTCGACTTCAAATGGTTCAGATATTATTCTCGATGACGAATCATATTTTAGCCTAGATGGTAGTGACACGGCAAATAATAAAGGATATTATTGTAAAAAGAATGTGGAAGTAGACAATGAAGTAATTTTCAAAAGACATAAAAAGTTTCAGATAAAGGTGTTGGTATGGTTTAGCAATTTCTTCGCGTGGTCATTCCTCTGCGTATATAACCCAATCTGGCAACTCCATCAATGCTAATATCTATGAAACACAATTTATAAGATCACTTCTGGTGCTATTTATAAAAAAAATATCACTCAGATGGTAATTTTATTTTCTGGTCAGATATGGCCACAGCTCATAATGTGCATAATGTAATCGCAGCTTATAATGAGCTCAACATATCATTTATTACAAAACAAAGAAATGTCCCAAACGTTCCACAATTAAGACCCATTGAAAGATTTTGGAGAAATTTAAAGAGCGAAGTGTATTCTTAAGTTTGGGAAGCTTCTAATTGCGAAGAACTGAAGAGAGTATACAATTAAAATTACGGCGAACTACAACTACGACATTTTTTAATTTATTGCGTCACACAACAACAAAAATTCGAGAAGCAGGCCGATATGGTGCTGAATCTGTAATTTAAGTTCTGCTTAACCCTTTCACCACTGAACATGTTTTTTTTTTGTAAATTTTATTGCAAAGCAAATGTATCAACCGATACAGTCATAAATATGATAAAAATGCAAATATTTTTTTTTACATATATTAGGACCTTTGAAATGTCCTGGGATAATATGTCCCAGTAGTAATTTATCGTGGGATTATGTGTCTCATAGTAGTTTGTCGTGGGATTATGTGTCCCGATAGTATGAAATAATTGCAATCTTTTTACAACAAACCTTTATTGAAAACGAAAGTAGCAGTAAAAATAGCAAAAAACAAAGCTCATACTGAAAATTAATAAAAATATTTTTACAGATATAACACGGTTGGGATATATAGTCCCGTTTATAAATACTATTGGGACATATATTCCCATAAATATTTTATATAAATTATATTTAGTTACTTCAGTATAATTACGATATTTTTACTTAGGTACCTTATATTCCTCGTACGTCCAATTAATCAAAAACTAACTATATCACCTTTATTTTTACTTGTCTACACAAAAAACTCCAAAAAATAACGGATAAATACGCAAACTTACCACACACAGTTCAAATTTTTGATGTCCGTTAATTTCTATGTATTACGTGTTGCCTATATAAGCAAAATAGTACGCATAAACCATGCATAAACCTTAAAAACACTGCAACATGCATTTGTAATGTAATTTTGGGACGTATTATAACTCTAAGTAATTTATAAAATCTCCTGGGACATATTGTCCCGACAGTGGCGAAAGGGTTAATAATTCTGCATGTTTTTTAAGTCCTTGGTTTGTTTAAAAATTAAATTAAATTAAATTAAACTTTGTGCGGATTTTTTGTCCCCACACTACTTCATTTGCTTTCAAAGTCAAACATTTTTTTTTTTGCTTTTAACAGTTTTTCCATAAATTATCAAAAATATTGAAATGTTTTTCTGATTTAAAATACAACAATATTTACTAGCTAATTACGACTTAAGACCACACTAGCGCCATTAAAAAAAAGTCGAGTAATTTAAATCACATACATTAATATATTAAATATATTTTATGCAGATTTAATAAATTAGGCTTTTTATTTATAACAAAAAGGAAATTATTAGTTGATTATTACGACTCGCTGTTCATTCACGAATTCACAAATATATTTGCCAAAAACAGTTTATCATATGGATAGTTCCACAATTTAATAAAGATTTATGTAGCATTGTAGAAATGTCCAAATATACTCACAAAACTTTCTTTTTTCAATTCATGCTTAATTTTCTTTAAGGCTTCTTCATCCATTGTTTCATCATAATTAAGTTCAACGGGTTGCAATCGTTTTAAAACCTACAATTGTTTAATAATTTAGAAAATAATTAAATGGTTATGTGGTAAAGTATTTTAATGTACATTTAAGTTTATAAAAAAATTTAATTTTAACTTATAAAATGTTTTATTAATATCTGTAATCAAAAATAAAAGTTTAAAAACATAAGTAACGTTTGAAAATGACCTTTTCAACAAATTCATCTCTTTCTCGTCTTAGAGTATCTTTGTCTTTTACGGGAGGTTCTTCAAGATTTATACTAGCCCTTATGACAGAGTTAGGTATTGAAGCCCCACTCAAAAATCTGGATAATCTTCTTTCTTGACTCAGATTTGTCTCATTTGGGACGATTGAAACTCGTCTAGTTTCTCCTATCAACTATAACTTTTATGTATAATGATTGATACATTTTTAATAATGGTTAATACCACAAAGATTTATTGACTTACGTCTTCCTTGCCTTGTAGTTTTAATTGCTTGGCCTGTTTCATTGCCATCACTCTTGTAGTAATACCTAAGTGTAAGGGAGGAACCGTATGAACTGTTGGAAAAGGTGAAATATCTTGTGACAATCGATGCATTTTGAAGGATTTACAAAAAATTTCGACATTAAAACCGTTTCCATAGACATTTTAAAAACTCAAGTATGACGTGAGTATGACTTTCTTATCTATGAGTATATCTATGTATGAGTATGACTCAAGTTGTCCAGAAATCTTACGTTTTAATTTCTTACCGTATTAATTGCTACATAAAATAAAATAAATTCATGTAAATTATTGATTTTAGTAAAACTAAATATTTTACAACACACTGCTCGTCATACACAATGACCACAAAGTAAGAATTAAAATTATTTATTAATTGTCTTGTTAAGGCAAGCTTGGTAACTAATACAATTAAAATTATTAATAATTAATCTATAACTAGACTCTTTAATTTTTCTGCTAATGAATCAAATACAATTTTAAAGAAATTTTTAGAAAGCTTTACATTATTCACTTACTTTATTTTATGAACTTAACCTTATTTCAAAAACTACCTTTTATTAACTTTATTAAGAACGAGTTACAAATTAACACTCAAATGTAAGAGATTTATTTATAGAAATGTTTTTAAAATAAAATTGGTTTGATTTTTTCACAAATAAAAAACACTTTATTTCTATCTAAAAGTTTATAAAATATACCAGCGCTTATTAATTTTAGTTTTTTTTTAATGTACTGATTTATTTTTATTTATTGTTAATTTTTGAATGAAATAAAAATTGATGGTGGTGTTGCTATAAGGGTAACCCAAATATCTAAAATACTAAATTTAGAATTTCAAGCAATAAATATTTAAGTTAAAATAATGGGAGCCGCATGAAAAGTTGGAACATTCAAATATGGAATGTTCAAATCTGGAAAATGCACCGGTAGAATCATTTAAATCTTGAATCGTTCAACGCAGGATCATGCAACAATGGAACGTTGCAATACGGGAATCGTTCATCGTTGGAAAGCTCAAATCTAGAATCCAAAAATTAAGAATTTTTTCTACCCTCTATATTACAACAGCCAAAGTATAATACAATTACAGAACACTTCGTTTTATATTTTGTCCTAAAAACAACGTGTTAATCTGTTAATATAACTCAATGGCTACAAATTGGGGCAGAGTTGCGTAATTATAATGCGTAGTCAATTTCAAAAAGTAAAAAGAAAATTGACAGCATTATAATTACGCAACTTTTCCCAAATTCGTAGCCCTTGAGATACAATAACACGATGTTTTTATCTTGCACTGTACATTAAATGATAACATATAAAACGAAGTGTTCTGTAATTGTATTATAGTTTGGCTGTTGTAATGTAGAGGGCAGCAAAAATTCTTAATTTTTGGATTCCAGATTTGAGCCATGAGCGTTCCAGCGATGAACGATTCCCGTGTTGCATGGTTCCATCGTTGCATGATTCCTGCGTTGAGTGATTCCAGCGTTAAACGATTCAAGATTTGAATGATTCTATCGGTGCATTTTCCAGATTTGAATATTCCATATTTAAATGTTTGAGATATGAATGGCTTATCCATATAATAATAATATTATATACATGGATAAAATAATAATGTGCAGTATAATATTTATTAAAAATTTAAGTGGATACGAAACTTAAACAATTTATAATACATATATTCATATTCACATTCATATTATATAAAAGGGAAAAATAAAGATCTACTTAAACTTACGTCGGCTTAAAAGTTACGCCGCGATCCAAAGGATGTCCAAAGGTAGATTGCGATCGACTGGTTGGACACCCCTAGAACAGTGAGTGCTATACTAGTGGATTTAAGCGTGTAATCACAGCACTGGTGTAATGTTGGTACCACGGAACACTGTTGGTACTCTTCTATGGTTGGTACTGTGTATGTTCTGTGGTTGGTACCTTGGAATTAATTTGAAGGAGTCTTTTGAATATGTATCAATGTATTTTAATACATGCAGTTTAATTTTTAGTGATTTAATAATTTAAAAAGAATTTTTGATTTATACCAGAATTTTCATCAACGCTTTTGAAATATGTTTAGTTTAAGGAACTATTGTATTCGCTTTTTGAGGTTAGGTCATAAATTACCAGGTTGCTCTGGAAGAAACTTTGTTCTACAACAAAATGTAAAAAAAATAGTGTGTGATTTCAAGTCAAAGTCCGATCATTACTCAAGAGCTTATGTTTCTGTAAATGCAGGTGAGATTTTAACTTTGCAATGGTTAAATATAATAATTTTTTGTTAATTTTTACCAGAAGAACCTGATATAGCTCAATTAACGGGTGGAAATCCAGAACTGGAAAATAAACTCCGTGTTATAATTTTGGAAGCTGAGGTCATGAGACAGGAGGGTAAAAATATTCCACAAAATTCGTTTATTAAATCTCATCATTGGCAAGAACTTCTAAACCTTCAAACTAAAACTGCGAGAAGAAAATATTTAGAATTTCTATTTAAAGTAGAAAAGAAAAAAGAAAATGAAGTGGTAAATTAATGTTAGTAATAAACAAAAAAATGTGTAGAACTATTGTTTCATTGCATAGAAAAAAAAAGAAATGAAAAAAGAAGAAAGAGGTCCAAAACCAGAAGTAGAAGATGATGGAAATATAAAATATGGTTTACAACACAATCACATATTGTTACGTGTATATGATACAACTATAAATCAAATGTATAATAACCGTTTGGTCCAAGCCATGCAATTTGGACAAAAATTAATAGTAGACTGTGGATACTATGACCAAATGACACCTCGTGAAAATAAAAACTGTGCGAAACAGCTTATGCTTTTGTTTGCTGAAAATAGGGCACACGATGGTAAAGTAAAATGATAAAATTTTGATATGTTGAGAACAGAAATTTGTTTTAGATCCATTTGATTTATACTTTTGTAATGCCGTTCGGGACAGTACTCTAATTCAAGCTCTGCATAGACATATAGCAACCATGTATGAACCATGGTTTCCATTAAATGTGCATGAGGAAAGTTATTTAGATTTTTTTGAAAAAGAAAAACTTGTATATTTAACCCCGCATTGTAGAGAAGTATTAACACAGTTTAATCATGATGATGTTTATATTATTGGAGGAATCGTAGATAAGGTAAATTGTATATTTTATATAATAATGTGTATTGGGCTAATAACTTGACAGCAATTTTTATTTTTGCTGTAACACACTGTTATGTGAATTGAGATATAAAGTGGTTTGTTTGTCTTATGGGTTAGTGTTAGGTAAGGTGACCAGATTTTGAAAGTCCGAATCCGGGACAAAATATCTTGGGAGAGATTACGTTAGGTTAGGTTAGGTAAAGACCGAAGGGAGGTGGTATAACATAAAACTAACGTATGTAATTTGTAATAAGTATAAAATAATTATATATTTTTGATAAATAAACAAAATAATTTAAAAATGATATAATAACGAAATAAATTGATATAATACTCTAACAAATTACTACTGTCCGTGCCACGAAAAATGGCGAGCCAATGGCGTACTCTGCCAGTGTCTTTACCGTTATATTTACGCGCACTTCCACGTTCTGATAGATAAAAAATTAAATACGTCCATTTTAATTTGCGCCAAAGTCAACCATTATCTCTCCATCTTTCGTGGTACGGACAGTAACACAACACACAACGTATAATAAAAATAAATCTTACATAAAAACTGAACTGTAAACTGAGCATGTAAAGGTAAACTACGAAGAAGCTGAAGAGTTACATATATTTTTTGGAGCTATGAATTTTTTTTAAAAGGCTTTGTTGAGTCATAAGCATTTTATAAAATTCGACGCAGTTTTCTTCATAATTTACTTTAGTCACTAGCATTGCCTTCAAGGTTTCCACACTAAGCTGCGTTTTTTCGCTAGTCCATGTGCTATTCATTAGTGAAAAAACCCTTTCGGTAGCAGCATTAGTTCCGGGAAGACAGAAAAGGAACTCTGCTAATTTTGGTATGTTTGAGAAAGGAACATCATTACTGCTGAAGTGAGAGATCATTTCAATCCACCTTTGAGCGGATAAAGTTTTATTAGTGGTCCACTCGGCAAGTGGTAGCGAAACGACAGCTGTTGTCCGCAAAATATTTTTATGTAGATATTAGACACTACAGCACTAATTTTTTTTTCTGTAAATTATTTACAGAAAAAAATCATATTTTTAGCTAAATCGGGACAGTTGAACCGAATCCGGGACAAATCGGCGTCCCGTATTGTCTTCAAAAAAAAACGGGACAAGGGATGAAAAGTAGGGACTGTCCCGGAAAAATCGGGACGTCTGGTCACCTTATGTTAGGGTATGTTTATCCATTATAATGGGAAATTAATTTAAAAGCTACAGAATGCATAAAAACAACAAACTAAATACAAATAAAAATGTTAAAATTGAGACCTCTTGTCTAAATTTGATTTAACCTTTTCAGGTGGTGGTTTCACTGCGAAACCACACTTTTAAAAGTTCCTAGGTTAAAAGTGTAGCGGTTTTTACGGATATATACGCGTCAATGTGGCTCTATAGCAGCGATTCTTAACCGGGGGCCGCGAAAGATTTTAAGGGGGTCGCGAAGAATTTATAAAACAGTTTTACTTTTTAAAATATTGAAATCTTATTTTTTAAAAAATTTTTGCTCCTTATTTTACTCGAACCATTGGAGAGATAACTTCTTAATTAAATCGTAATATTTTTGTTACTACAAACTAGGGCAGAGATGCGCAAACTAGGGGGCGCACCCCCATTTGGGGGCGCAACGAATGATGCAGGGGGCGCAATGACAGCCATGATATAATTTTAAAAGAAAAAATGGATTTTTTGCTCATTTTAAATATTTTTTCTGTTTACAATGTTGTATTTTTCTAAAATTTCGTATCGGTTGATCGAAAATTATTGATGCCGGCTAACTTCAAAGCGAAAAAAAATTGTGGGGCGCAAGTCGACATGTTGAAAAAAATGGGGGCGTTACATAAAAAGTTTGCGCACCCCTGAACTAGGGGTCCGCGAAAATATTTTAGGATATTTAGGGGGTCGCGGCTACTAAAAGGTTAAGAACCACTGCTCTATAGTATCGCCATCTGTCGATTTAAAGCGTAAAGTTAGCTCAGATACATTCAGTAGCCAATGGAATACATATTTTAGCCCGTACTTTACAAAGTTGACATAATAATAGTTAATTATGTATCAAGGCCAAAAAGTGTAACTTTTTCGGCCGCGTCTGGTTTGCTGGCCGAGACATAGTCGAAAAAGTACGTTTTGGCCGAGGTGCATATTAAATTTTTTGTGCGATAGAATTAAAAACAATTAAAATTTTTAGTAATTTTCAAAATTATAGGTTAGAAACTACGTGACATTCTGTCACTGACAGATGTCGCCGTGTGTACTGCATTACCGGCCCTCTCCTTAGCAACGGCCGTAAAAGTTACTTTTTCGGCCGTTGCTATGGGTAACGGCCTGAAAAGTAGCTTTTACGGCCGTTGCTAAGGATAGGGCCGGTAATGCAGTACTTAATGGTCGCTAATGCGTCCGTCAAACAGCTGTTTCTAGTACGATCGCACAAAAAAGTGATTTCTGTGAAAAAAGTGACTAAAAGGTCGTTTCAGGTGACATTTTTTGCATGAATAATTTCAATATGTTCATAAGTGACTACTTTTTATAAAAGTGTAAAAAACTTTTTTTCAAAACTAGGTGGTTTCATTATGAAACCACTATGCATTTTGGCACCAAATTATTCCTAATTTTAGTCGATAAAAAGTGGGTTTAAGCCTTTCGGCGGTAAAAATCTGTTTTTTTAAATATCATGTAAGATAACTTTTCTTTGGTTATAAAAATATATATGCTTTTATGTGAGCGTATAGCATAAATTATAATACTAAAACTCATCTATTTATTTTGTTCCACATACCACAAATGCAATGTGGTTTCACTGCGTAACCACATGATATTGTTTAAAATAAACCATTTTTTTTTGCTAAAAACCATGAATACTTTTCATTTAAGTCATATCCTTGAGTCATATTAAGTGCATTTATAAAATTTCATTAAAAATTTTTAAGTATTTTATATTCTGTGCTTGAAAGGGTTAAATGCTCTGCAAAATATGAATTTAAAATGTAAAAGAAAATGAGTGAAAAAAGAAAGTCAAAGAAATTATTAGATCATTTTCCAAAGCAATGGCAAATTTATCAGTGTATAAATACATCAGGGTAAAAATTTTTGCAACACTACTACGGATTTTTGTCCTAAGTCACAAACTTTTTTCTTTGAATTTTGTTTATTTGTTTCAGTCTGTTTTGTTTTTGTGATTATTTCAGAGACCTGAACCACAAAGAAAAACGGTTCGATTCCAGTTACCAGTTCTTTTAAATTTTAACTTTTCGTTTCAATTCACGGTTTTTAATTTTCCAACGATACTGTAAGCGGTTCAGCAGAAATGGTTTCTTTCCGGTTTAATGCTTTTTTTGTTTTTAATTAACTTAAGAAAATGGTAATATAAAGCAATTAATCAATTTTATTTAAACCGACTTCTTAACCCCTTAAACGTGCTTGCTTTCCCATATAACATTATTAGAGCAAGTGCCCATGTCCTATAAATCATGGTAAAATATACATTATTCAAATAAGTTTACGACACCAGTCGGTTCAATATTGCTGTTTAGTGATTTTTTGGTACTTGTCTGTTTCGTGAGAGTTAGTAGTCACTTTGCTTACCATCTGCTGTCGTTGTATTATATTGCCTTAGTTTTTATTATATTTAAAAAAAAGCTTTAATCAACCAAGTTACCTATACATTGCATTCCAGATAAATAACGAACCAGTTTCTTTAGCCAAAGCCAAAAAGGAAGGTCTTAGAATGGCAAAATTTCCATTGGATAAGTATTTACAATGGGGATCAGGATCAGGAAAAAGTTTAACGCTTAATCAAGTTGCTTCAGTTTTATTGGATCTTAAAAAAACAGGAGACTGGAATTACGCACTTCGACATGTTCCTAGAAGAAAACTGGTAGATAATAGTTTAGGAAATGCTATTATTAAAGCAGGCAGTCATTTAAGTTATGACAAAGAATTTGACAAAAGACATTCATGGAGACCGAGTGCAACAAGTGATCGCCTTCGTTTAGCTAACACAAGAAATGACACGAGAAATAGCAAAGAGAAGTTAGTCGACATTAAAAATATATTAAAAGAATAATTGTTTTGTTAAGTTGTTCTCATTTTATTACTTTTATTTAGTTCTTAACATAAATTAAAAAATTTACAACAATGAAGTAAAATTATTTATAAAATATACTTGAACAAGTATAAATGGACTTAATTTCTACGCCTTCGTACTCGTGATATTCTCCAAGCATTTGGTTCTTCGTATTTGTTATACAACGGTTCCAATCTTTGATTTTTCTTAAACTTGCTAAGTTTTGTTGGGTCAGAAAATTTGAAAAATGCTGGTGCAAATTCCACAAGCCACTTAGGATCTATCGTTGTCACTTCTCTCATGTACTCTTTTGTAGTCTGCACTAATTCGTGATATATTACCCTATAACAATATACACAATATATGGACAGGAGGTAAAAAAGGCATTTAACAGCATCAAGTTGTTATTATTGCAACATGTAATGTTTATTAATGTGAGTATTATAATAAAGTGATGCATTTTTAAAATCAAAAAAATAAGTCTCAGCAAACTATACAAAAATTAAATATGATGTGCATGAAAATAGGAAAGTTAATAATAAAAAATTAATAACAATAGAGGTAATTGCGTCAGGTGTGGCTCGACAACAGGACCTGCAGCCCTTTCAAACTTGTTTACATTTTAATCAACTAGGGAAGCACCCCGATAGTGCCTTGCTGATTTTTGTACAAATTTCCATAAACAAGTAAGACATAAAAACATTCACAATTTCAAAAGTTGCCGACGGGTACGGTGATCAGGTATTCGGTTTTCACCCGGAGTCTCCGGGTTTTAACATCGTTTCTTCGGGCTCCGGGTTTTACTATGATTTCTCAGGGAATTGTAATAGTACAAAAAATTTACTGAACTGAAAAAAACTACCCATACAAAAAATTGTATCAAAGCATAACCGTAAGTCAGATATATCAATGAAAACAAGAAATTCGATCATGTTGTCTATCTCTTTTTTTCCAATATTATGTCCACGCTTTGTGTCTCTGTATGTTATCCCGAAAAGAGTTGTATTTCGCCTTGTTTTTTAATTTACTTATTACGTCGTAATATACCCATTTACCCGTATCACAAAATGTTGTAATTTGCTTGTTTTTTTTTGTGTATCATCTCATATTTTTCATTAAGGAATTATTTAAGTCCCAGAAAACTACAACCAAAAATTAAGGTGTATTTCTAACCCCCACCCCCCGTCATCGTCTCCGGGTTTATGCATAACCTGAAATCTGGTTACCCTACTGACGGATACCAGCACCGGAGGATTTTTTTTTTCAGCATACATTAGTATGTACAGGGTGGTCCAAATTCGATGGGATTACATGGGTATTTCGCTTAATAGATAAAGAAACAGTTAAATTAGCAAAAATGTGCAGTTTTTTTATTAAGCATACTGAGCTGTCGCCCTCTTGAAACGAGTGAACTTATACCAGGTGATTCAGTTTGACTGTCGCACCTTTATAACTTTTTGATTATTGAAAATAACCCCAACAAACCTTATATTTTTGGAAATGGCAACAAATTCTCTATTAAATGATGTGCATTTGTTATCTCTACGATGACGTATGTCAAATCCGTGGTAGGCAACTGTTTTTTCTTAAATTACATAGTATACATTTTTTGGTTGATTCGGGTAGAGAATTTAATTCTGAATTCGACCATGTATTAAAAAAGTTTGCTTACATAAGAAATTTTTCGAGAAAAATCAGTTCAAAGTTTATTCAAATTGTAGCAAACAGTCTATTTAACAGAACAAAAAACGATCAAATGTTAAAAATGAAACTGTAACTATAAATGGAAATATATTAAAAATGAATTTTTAATAAAAATAAAGACAAATAATAAACGTCGACATAAAAAATTAGGCTTTAATGTATTCACATTCCAAACACAGTTATCCTCTATTTGTAACTGCTTGATTGAAATTAGAGTATAATTTTTTTATGTCAACGTTTATTATTTGTTTTTATTTTTATTAAAAATTCATTTTTAATACATTTCCATTGATAGTTATAATATAATTTTTAAGATTTGATCGTTTTTTGTTTTGTTAAATAGACTGTTTGCTATGATTTGAATAAACTTTGAACTGATTTTTCTCGAAAATTTTCTTATGTATGCTTACTTTTATAATACATGGTCGGATTCAGAATCAAATTCTCTATCCGAATGAACCAAAAAATGTATACTATGTAATTAAAAAAAAAAAACAGTTGCCTATCGCGGAATTGACATACGTCATCGTAGAGATAACAAACGCACATCATTTAATAGAGAATTTGTCGCCGTTTCCAAAAATATAAGGTTTGTTGGGGTTATTTTCAATAATTAAAAAGTTATAGGGGTGTGACAGTCAAACTGAATCACCCGGTATATTACTAAACATGTTAATTGCATATTCTTGCTTACCATTCTGGTTGTCGATTGAAAAGTGCACTCGATGGGTGAATATAGACCACTTGACTATCTACAAGAGTCCGATAACCTTCTTGAGGATCTTTCTTTGCAGCATTTCTGAAGAAACCGGAACAAACTGCCTTTTGCACCCTGACAGTGTTTTTCTCACATGACACCACATCTAATTTGTGCCTGAAATGCATTTTTTTTTACAGCAAGTTCAGAAAATAACTAGAGTTACATACCTGTCCATAATTCCTAATAATTGCTTCCTAACATCCTGTGCTCTTTTCAGTGTTCTTATCTGAACAAAATTTTCGTAACACCAAGCATTGGAAAATTTGTTATTTTTCCAACTATTATAAACGGCTAATAACGTTAGATGATCACCTTCGGGCTGGTTAAACTTGGCTTTTTTTTGATCGGCCAATGCTTGTTTGTCTTTGGGACGGTAAAATACATTCTGTACTGATAACATACTGACAACAGTTAGGATTTCATCCGAACACTGTAGTGCTACTGACATTATTAACATTTTAGACAGATTAGGTTCTAACGGAAATTCTGCCATCTATAATAGAAATAAAAGGTCAAGATGGTGTTACGTGTGAGCAGTTTATATTAATACTTAAATGTATCAAGTAATTAATTTTGTTCAAACTATCAATGATATTTATATTTGTGCATCACATGTACAGGGTGGGCAAATTTCGATGTTTTAATAGGGAATCTCGATAATTATAAGAGGTATCAAAAAACGAACCGCGCATCCTCGATCTCTTTTTTCGAGAAAAAGTTAATAGTGAAAACTAAAATTGGTTATCGTCTTTTGTTTTCGAGTAATCGCCGATAACTCGATTTTTCGACTTTTCGTTTTATGACTATATTTCGCTTGTTTATGAAAATAAACAAAAATAATTTTGACGTTCAACAGGCACTTTTTTGATAAGAATGCAGTGGCGTAAACAATTAAAAAAAAAAAAAACGATATTCGAGTTGTGAGATAAAATTGTATTTTTTTAAATAGAACCCATAGTTGGCTATGACTTATTTAAATTCCTTATTTTTTTGTCATTCCAAATATGTAAGGGTTGATGTATTTATTTTCAATAATACGCAAGTTACGAAGGTTTTTTAGTTTTTTTTTTAAACAAAATTATAGTACGCTTTGAAAACAAAATCAAAACAAGGTGTAAAACCTTTTTAAACTCCTTTGGTACAAGTTACGAAGGTTTTGTAATTTTTTGTTGTGATAAACACTATAAATATATAAAAATAAGGAAACAACGATAAAGTCGGAATCTGCAGTAATGTAGTTTATCTTATGTTCAAATATTTGTAATGTTTATCACAACAACAAATTACAAAACCTTCGTAACTTGTACCAAATGAGTTTTAAAAGGTTTCACACCTCGTTTTGTATTTGTTTTCACAGCCTACTGATTTTCTTAAAAAAGAAACTAAAAAATCTTCGTAACTTGCGTATTATTGAAAATAAATACATCAACCCTTACATATTTAAAATGACAAAAAAATAAGGAACTTAAATGTCATAGCCAACTATAAGTTCTATTTAAAAAAATACAACTTTATGTCACAACTCGAATTTGTTTTTTTTTTTTGAAAAATTGTCTTCGCCATTGCATTCTTATCAAAAAAGTGCCTGTTGAACGTCAACATTATTTTTGTTTATTTTCATAAACAAGCGAAATATAGTTATAAAACGAAAAGTCGAAAACAAAAGACTATAACCAATCTTAGTTTTCACCATTAACTTTTTCTCGAAAAAAGAGATCGAGGATGCTCGGTCCGTTTTTTGATACCTCCTATAGTTATCGAGATTCCCTATTAAAACATCGAAATTTGCCCACCCTGTACAGTAAAAAACCCTTAAAAAATGTGTTTTGTTGTTTAAAATGTGTTCCATACTCAGAAAATTATTATAAATGGTCACTTTAGTTAAAAGTTATTTACCTTAATTTTGTAAATAAAATAAAGACATACCCTTCTTCCTAATCTAGTTAAAAGACCTTCATCATCGAGTGCCGATAAGGAATGTAATTGTTCAAGTGCCATAATTAGAGATTCCACCGGAGGTGCATCCATAAAATCAAAATGTAGCAGATCATTAATACCCATTGTTTTAAGCTGTAAGACAGTTGTAGCTAAATTTGTCCGTTGTATTTCTGGCACAGGTGTTGGTAACATTTCATCTCTATATGCTCGTTCTGTATATAAACGATAGCATTTTCCTGGTCCCGTACGGCCAGCTCTTCCGGCTCGCTGCTTAGCTTGTGCCTATAAGAAATTTGTTGTAATTCATTGATCACTTGAAGTATGCAGTTAGCCCAGTAAATTAATTCTTAATCTTGTTAAATAATCTAAATTTTTAAAATAAAGCTTAAACATCTCTGTATTCTTCTCGACACCCAAAGGTACACAATTGGTGTAATTAATTTGTGATTAATAAATGCTACTTTAGGTAGTCTGAGTAACACATATCCATTTTTTTTTTTATATCTACTATCACATAATATTACATGCATAAAAAGTATAAAATATTAGTAAATTTCAGTGATGTGGAGTTGAAAATAAAAAGTGGAGTTTAAAGTAATTTGATTAAGAAATGTTTACATTACAGTAAATCTTTACATCACAGTAAATGTATATACAGGGTGTTTCACTTTTCCATGGGACACTATTGCTATCTCCGTAAATAATGAAAATACAAGGTTGGTTAAATGGGACAAAAGTTAGCTATTTAGGAGTGTATTTTAAACAAGATTGTTTAAAAAATTCATGGCTTGCGTAATATTACGAAAAAAACTGAAATCGATCAAAATTTTTAAACTTGAATATCTCGGCTATTGTTGCGAATACACAAAAACGTCAAATTTAGTTTTCTATAAGATGGCGATAGTCAGATTTTTTAAAAATAAATTACCGTGCGTGATATTTGACAAAACAACTTTTTTTAAATGGCAATCGTAGTAGGTGATGACAGATTTAAAGATTATTTGTTTTTTGTCTTTACAATGATATAATATTTTGTATGTCTATTTTCAAAAATAAGCAAAATAACCTAAAAAAATGCAAAATCTTAAGATAAAAATCAAGGTTGCAATGGAAAAACAAACAATAACCGACTTCAATTGTTTTATTTTGACCCTTGCTTGTCTATTATAATAATTGTGTTAACTGGAAATAATGTAAATCGACATGTAAATATTTTAAATACTTTTTTACTAATGTCTTAGTAAGAGGTATAAAATACATTCATGTTTAGGGTTGTCAGACTTCTTGGTCGTCAAACCGGGACAATAAAAAAAAGAGGAATAGATAGAATTCGTTTATTGATAAATATACAGGGTGTGTATAAATTGGCGGAACCGCTACACGTGGCGATGTTCTTCGTAAAATTCTAAGTCGAAAATCTTAATACAAAAATGTTGTACCAATGTTGAGGCCATAGGAAGCATGGTACAATATTTTTGTATTAAAATTTTCGACTTAGAATTTTACGAAGGACATCGTCACGTGTAGCGCTTCCGCCAATTTATACATACCCTGTATATGTATCAGGAATATATACAAGTCACCGAAATAATCTCACAAATCTTACATTTTTGCAGAGGGCTTTATTTTCAGTTCAGCCTTTTCTTAATAAAAGGATAGTTTTCGCTATATTTGTCGGAAAATTTGCTCTTCCTCTTCGGCATTTTGGACAGGCCGAGTGTCCTGAGAGTTGTTAAGCCGGGTCCAGATTTGCGACCAAAAGTGGGAGCCGAACCTAGCGTAATCCATCATTTTAGCGAGCCTGCTAAATACCAACACTTGGCTGACTGCGGTTTTGTTGCACTCGTGAACCTGTGGTCGTAAACTATTAAGCGGCAGGCTCGCTGAAATGGTGCGCTGCGCTATGTTCGGTTCCCACTTTAGCTCGCAAATCTGGACCGGTTTTAGGTGTGATCATGTGAGCATGGAGCTGGGCGTAAAAATACCGAACAAGGTCGAGACACGCCGAAGGTGGCCGCTACTGGTTTGACAACGCTAAACAATTGGTAAGAATCGAAAAAGCGATAAACCGGGATATTTGAACGTCCCGAAAGATCTAGCCGGGACGCCGGGACTTGAGACTCAAAATCGGGACAATCCCGACTAATCGGGACACCTGGCAACCCTATTCATGTCATGATCACTTTTTAAAAAGTAACATAATAGACAAGCAAAGCTCGAAATAAAATAATTGAAGTAGGTTTTTGTTTTTTTCCATGGCAACCTTGATTGTTATCTTAAGATTTTGCATTTTTTTAGGTTATTTCGCTTATTTTTGCAAATAGACATACAAAATATTATATCATTGTAAAGAGAAAAAAATTATCTTTAAATCTAACATCACCTACTACGATTGCCATTAAAAAAAAAGTTGTTTTGTCAAATATCTTGCACGGTGATTTATAAAAAAACATCTGACTATCGCCATCTTATAGAAAACAAAATATACAAAACTTTTTTCTTCTGAGGGTTGTGTGTATTCACAACAACAGCCGAGATATTTAAGTTTAAAAATTTTGATCGATTTCGGTTTTTTCGTTACATCACGCAAGCCATGGAACTTTTAAATAAAACAAGATCTGGTTTAAAATACACCCCTAAATAGCTAACTTTTGTCCCACTTAGCCAACCTTGTATTTTCATTATTTACGGAGATAGCAATAATGTCCCATGGAAAAGTGAAACACCCTATATTTTCCGGTAGATGTGAAAATCTAACACCACTATCCTAGTAGTATATGTAACCAAATCATCATTTTTTAAGCTGGTTACCAAATCGTCATAAAATTAAAAACGAAAAGTTAAAATTTACTCTGTATATAAAGGGACACAAAAAATCAGTAAAAATGTCCTAAACAATCAATTTGTGTAAAAAATTTGAGAAGCCACACCTTGTGGGACACCCTATATGATAGCCGTGGCCTATAATAAAAACAATTGACCAATTTTCATGGGGTGCCGTGGCTATCATATTTGATAGCCAAGACGAGATTGGTCCTGTGCCTTTAAAATTTAGTCTATTAAAAAACATTATAAAGAGTTTTATGTTAAAAAAACACGATTTACAAATTAAAATTATGTTGGCCTCCTGGTGAACATTTGCAAAGTTGGCTGGGCAGTCAATGTGTTAAAAAAGATATCCATAGTGATCAGAATTAAGTGGTACACCCTGTACATTTCATACAGTTCACACTTACCTGCGATATTGGTGTAACAACTAAGGAATCCATACCAGTTTTAGAATTATAAACTTTTTGTTTCACAAATCCTGGGTCAACTACATAGAAAATTCCATCAATAGTTAATGAAGTTTCTGCAATATTTGTGGCAATTACAACTTTACGACTCCCTGGTGGAGCAGGTTCAAAAATTCTTGTTTGCATTTCCGAAGGAAGTGCAGAATAAACAGGTAAGATAATAAGTTCTGGGACATCAGGACCTAAATAAAAAAATTATGTGTTAGTAATGTAACTAAAAATTCATAAATTAATGAATATTTGTTAAAAAATTAATAACCTTATGTTATTTGTACCTACCCATCGACTTCATTCTCTCATACAAAATTTCACAAGCTGTGTCAATTTCTTCTTGACCCGTTAAAAACAACAAAATATCACCGGGAGGTTCTCGTAAATGTATTTGCATTACAGTAATCAAACTGGCATCTAAGTAATCAGTCTCGGGTTCTTTTGTATATAATACTTCAACAGGAAATGTTCTTCCAGGTATAGTGAAAATAGGAGCTTCAAAAAAGTATTGTGAGAACTTGACCGCATCTAAGGTAGCTGACGTTACAATTAATTTTAATTCGGGTCTTTTCGTTACTGCTTGCTTTAAAAGACCAAAGAGCACGTCTGTGTGAATAGTGCGTTCATGAGCTTCGTCCAACATAACTACTGAATAACTTTTGAGATCCAAATCCATCAAGCATTCTCTTAGTAACATACCATCTGTCATGTACCTAGAATTATAAAACAACTTACAGAGTACTTAATAGTTACTTAATTGTTTTTTATAGTTCTTTTATATGTATATATTCGTGGATACAGGCAGGGATGGGGAGTCGAGGCTTTTTTGAGGAGTCAGACTTGACTCTGGTTTTTGGTTCAAAGTTTATCAAGGATGAAAATTGAACGAAAACAAAATAACAATACCAACAAATTTTTTTTAAAGAACAAAAACAGGAACAATATTTTGTTTATTTTTTGTTCCAGAACGGAAACAAAATTAAAAATGTTCAATACTGGTTTTAACTGGCTTTCCTTAATGTTCTCCAGTGTAGTGCATTAGTGAAAGAAATCAGTTTTAAAAAACACCGAGTCGGGAGTCGCTAATAATTTCTGTCGACTTCCCATCCCTCAATACGGGGTGGTTCAAATATAATGTGCAACTATTAGAATTTTATAAATGATAGACTTATTGGCGTAATTACATAAGGCACTTCACATTGCCTTTTAAGTTGAGCTAGAAATTTAGCATTTTTTTTAGACTAATCTTAAAGTAAACACTAAATGAGATGTGAAGCTGTTTCTCAAACTTTTTACTTTGAGCACCTTTTCCCAAAAACAAAAGCTCACAGAGAACCCCAATGAATTAATTATATTGTAGACAATATTTTCGTTTTCTATTTTTATTATAATTTACTGTTATTTTTTGTGGAAATGAAATGAGACAAGTAATAAAATTTGTATTTAATAATAAAATAAATATTTACAAAAAAAAACAAACGAATATATTTGGATGATATTCAACCATGATAAAAAGGCTTTGGGGATCCCTTCAACAGATTTCGGGGACCTCCAGGGGTCCGCGGACCACACTTAGAGAAACACTGCTTTATGCAATCGGACCATTAAGTAGTTTAAATGGGGCAATTTATTTATATTTTAGAAAACTACCTTAAACTTTTATAGCACCAATAATTGAAACTCTGCATTTTTTCAAATTAAAAATACCTTGCTTCAATGTGTAAATTAAAAGGATGTTGAAGAATCTATTAACATTATTACAAACTATTATATTGTGATATTCAATTGTTTAAAATCATATAAAACTATGATAAATGATATTTTTAAAATGGAAACTAGGTGGCTTTAGCATTACAAAAAACCATACTTTTTCCATTGACCAAAAACTTAATTTGGTTATTTATCTGAATTCATGTTCAAACCCCAGTAATGGTAGTTTATTTTCGTCTTTTAAATTTTTTATAATTCATATTTTTTTATAATACAAAACTTCATGTTAAATGGTGAGGTTTAAAGTTAAGATAATATATCTCTATTACTGTATTTTTTCTGAAAATTTAATTTTAACTCAAAATAACAGTATTTGCATGATAAAAACTTTTAGAGAACGAATAACACGTTAAGCCTGGCATGACATTAACGCGATGTCACACTTTTAATGGCCAGTCGGACGGCAAGACGAAATGGTGTGTCTCACTACTTGAGTTCACTTGGACGGCGTGCCTATCGTTAGGTACCAGGGCTGTGGAGTCGGAGTTTAGGAGGAATTTTTGGTCAGTGGAGTCGGAAAAAATGTACCGACTCCGAGTACAACAAAAAATTGCGAGATGGTCTTTTGTCACAAAATTGAAACTCAAATTTTAAATAATTTTTTTATATTTATTTTTTTTTTCTTATGTTACACACCGTAAAATGTCTTAGTATTTAATTTTGTCGGAGTCGAACTACTAAAATTATCAGGAGTCGGAGTCGACTTTTTTTCCCGACTCCACAGCCCTGGGTATCACGCTATAATGCTAAATACATGAAATATGATACACAGCCATCCGGGGTACCAGTTTATACTTTTGGGCCAAAACTTTTTCGTAAAATTTGGTTTTTATAAGGCACTGAATGGAAAATTATAAATTCAGAAATAAATGATACAATAAGGTACAAAATAAAGTGATACACATTTGTATAATAAACAAAATAAGTGAAACAAACCATAAGAAATCGGTTATTCATTAAAACAAAATAAATTTCGGTGCAAAAGCAGTTATGAATTATTTTTTTCTCTTTGTTTATAGTGAAAAATCAGCTTACACAGTAATACTTTTCAGACAGTACAATGCCATTTTGTACGAGAACATTTTCGTTGAGCCAGGATTCTTTTCTGTTTTTATTTTATTTTCGCATTCTCAAAAAAATACTATAAGGAACATTATTTTTCAAAATCGCAACTACCATAACTTATATTAAAGCATAACACTAAAATTACAAAAAAAAATTGTCCCAGGGACCCAAAATATTGCACCTCACACCCGGGCTTAACGTGTTAAGATGATGTAACTTTACCAATATTCACATTTTGGAACGTTAAGAATTGACAAAAAAAGATTTTGCAGAGCTAAAATCACCTGATCATGTGATAGCTGATGCTGGTGTCGTGAGGCGTTCTTTAAACTATCCCTGGGATTTTTCCGGTAGTGCTGACAATGTAACTGTTGGATTGTGACAATTAGGAGGCATTTCTAAGAGATACATTGCAAGTAGTATGTTTATTTTGAATTGTGAGTACTAATGGGTTATAAGAACAATTTTGCCGATTTTAAGGTTTCCGGATTTTTTTGGAATTCGAGAACCAGAAAGCGTAAAAAATACCCGAGAACGGGCGGGATTCCTTCTTGTCCGGAAATACTAAATGTAACATTTGTATATGGCAATAGTATATCAAATTCTACATATCTCTAAAAAAATCTTTTAAAATTATTTAAATTATAAAGTAATTTTATAAATGCTTACTTACTTGTAACATATTTTTATGAGAATATGTTAAAAAATTTGAAAATACAAAAAAAATTCAGAGTTCTCGTGAAAATCAAAAGTCATGGTAACTTCTTGTTAGACGGGAAGTAAAATTTAGAATGGAAACCAGGATCTTTCGTTTAAATTTTAAAGAGCAAATTAAAAAAAAAAATAGAAAATTGGAACGAGATCAATTTATCTGTCACATAACATAGGTACAGGGTGTCACACAAAAAACGCCGCAAGCTGTAACTCCGTTGTTTGTGGTCCGATTTTGATGAACAAAAAAGTAAATGAAACGACTCCTCAAATACTATAAACTCAATCGGATTTCAATTTTTTTCAAGTTCAACTTAAATGTCAAACGATAGTCAATTTTTTTTCCAAATGGCACCATCTATTTTTTTTTTACTTACTCTGGTACATTTTTTTTCTGAATTCAATGATGTAATCATAAATGGATTTTAGTGCAAAACTAATTAGAAATAAAAAATAAAAGTTTAACAAAAGTTAGGTTTCACAAAATTTTCAAGTGTGCCGTGGGAAACAATTTTTTTTTTTTATCAACAAATGTCATTCAAATACCACACTGACGTTTAAATGACATTTGTTAATTAAAAATTTATTTTTTTCCACGGCACGCTTGAAAATTTTGCGAAACCCAATTTATTTTTGTTAAAATTTTATTTTTTATTTCTTATTAGTTTTGCACTTAAATCCACTTATTATTACATCATTGAATTCAGAAAAAAAAGTCCACCAGATTTAGTAAAAAAAAATAGATGGTGCCATTTGAAAAAAAAATTGACTATCGTTTGACATTTAAGTTGACCCTGAAAAAAATTGAAATCCGATTCAGTTTATAGTATTTGAGGAGACATTTCATTGACTTTGTTGTTCATCAAAATCGGACCACAAACAACGGAGTTACAGCTTGCGGCATTTTTCGTGTGACACCCTGTGTAAAAGAATTTAATTTTAAATGAGTTTAATAATAAAAAAATTAAAAAATTAAAAACAAGCCAGGAACTTACTTAATGACTGTTTCTGGACTGGTACAATCTTCAAAACGAATGGTGTATCCTACTTCTTGTCCAAGTCGACAACCAAATTCTTCAGCGACTCTTTTAGCTACAGACATGGCAGCAACTCTGCGAGGTTGTGTACAACCAATCTTTCCTCTTGATGTAAATCCAGATTCAGACAAGTACTGTGTTATTTGAGTTGTTTTTCCACTACCAGTCTCCCCAATAACTATTAGAATTTGGTTATTCGTTATGGCCTATAAATAAATTACTCTTAGTTACAGTAAATTATATAACTATTTTCAAGATGTACCTTGATTAACTCTTCTCGAAGTTTATAAATAGGAAGTGATTGTCTTTGTTCAATTATAGTTAAGTTTGTCTTTTTGCCAAAAGATGACTTTTTACCGCCAATAACATGCTTTTTCCATTCCGGAAGATCTTGGGATTGCATTCCAATTCCTCGCATGTTTGCAACAAGAGCTCGATCAGCTAAAATTAAATTTAAAAAATAATATAAAGAAGTGTAAAACAAAAATAAATCACTGTACCTTCTGGTAATGGATCAATCCAATTTTTATTTAACCCAGATGGAAGTGAATCCATTTCTTGTTCTCGCTGCAACATTTTCTGTTCTCTTCTTTCTTTAGCCAAAGCAGATTGCATCATGGCAGCTTGTGCCAATGATCCATCAGGATTTTTGACAATTCTGCAATTAAGAATATTTATGAGTTATGTTGTTTATCATCATTATCATTATAAATTAAAAGTTAATTATAAAACTACTAAACATAAATGTACCTGACAGGACTAAGATCATGCAAAGCTCGACCATGTCCATGAAGAAATGCTGGCTCTTCTTCCACTAATTCAATCTCAATATCAGCTTCTCCATCTTCATCCTTAGGTAGAAGGCCAGTTTCGTCATCGAAATCGGGTAATTCGCTCTTGTCAATACATCCTGATGATATCATCTGTAAATGTTTTAGTGTAATTTATGTAACAACATGTGAACAGTAAGGTAATGACAAAGAATATATTCTGTGTTCGAAAACTTGGGCATAACGATGATTTTGATCAATCAGTAAACCTCAGACCACATGTGTGCAGACTATCAAAGATTATTAATTTAATAGTCATTAAGCCGCTGTGACTCACACGGGGTGCTATAGACACCTCAGCTTCTTTTTTAGTGCATCTTATTTTTCCTTGGTTGTTTCAGACCTTTTCTGTAAAAAAGGTTTGTTTTTTGCATATTTCACTGATTCCTAAAACTTTTTTTTTAATAAAGTGCACTTTTTTCTATAGTAAATTTTTGCGAATATAAAAACTAAAATATACTGTGAAACTTTGTAAAAAATATATGTGTGCAGTGCATAATGATGATGAACATGTATGAAGCATGTTTTGAAAATGGTTAAAAACTAAATTAAAGGAATTTATTTTTGTTATAGCTTCATCAATATATTTTGCATAAACAAATTGTAAAAAAGCTTTAAGCTAGTACGGGTGAATATAAGGGCATATGAAAATCGAGTTATGGAGAAAAATCGACTTAGGGAGGTTACATTAAATATGCAATTAAAGTGGGCGATTAAGACAGGGTCATAAAGGTTAATACTGTAACGATGTTATTAGAATTTTTAAGTTCGTGTAGGCACAAATTTTAACCGACTCTTTCTTAAGTCGAGCAACTGAAGTAAAGACAACGTAATTACATGTGTATATTAGCCAAAAAGCTGTTATAATCGTATGTATTGTGTTCGTAGAAAAAGTAAGCTACATAATACCAGTTGTAAAGCAATTACGCACTCGCCGCTACATGCGTAACTTTTCCACTCGTGCGTAATATGCTTCTTACAACTCTTTTTATGTAATATACTATTTAAATAAAAACGATGAGTAAACTTTTTTTATAACGGGCCAAATACAAATTGAAAAAATTTGTACGGGCCGAATATAAGAAACATATTAAAATATAAACACTAGATGATAAACACAAATTATCTCTTTTTTAACAACATGAACAAAATAACAACCCTATATATTTAAAAAGTCAAAAAGTAAAGCTTGACGGGCCACACGAAAAAGTATGTATGTACATTTTTTTAATCTGCAATTAGTTTTCATTCCTTATTTCATTACACTACTATAGGCGGCATTTAATCGATGAATTTACATAATGACATCCTAACATTTTGTAATGTGCAAATAGCCAATTATTAGTACCTACTGTATGTGCAAATGGCCACATCCTAAATATATAACAAGAATAATAGAATCAAATCAATTCAAAGGATTTAAAAATTACACTTCAATGCATTTAACAAAATTCTAATTCAATCATTAATTAATTTATGTTAATTTTTGAGCCCCAGAAACACAATTTTTTTTAGAAAATCATAGCATAAGGTTGACGGATAGAAATGAAGAATTTGAATTTAATTAACTCACCTGTTTAATTTCCCATCTTTCTGGGCTTGATATTCTAGTAACTCGTTTACGAGAACTTTCATCATCCTCTTCAATTCCTACTGGCAGTCTTAACACGGAAGTTGAATTAAACATAGGCCTATCAGGATTACGGTCTTTATCTTCTCGTTCTTGTGGTGCATGAGAAGAGGGGTTGAGATCTTTACCAGTTGATTGGCACACTTCTTTCATGGATAACGAAACCTTCTGACCAGTCACTGATAATACTTTTATCTAAAACAAAATAGTTTGTCAATTAATTTCATTAGGAATTTATATGTTTAAGTATTGATCCAATTGTTGTTTATCAAAAAACAATTTTTACTAGTAATATTGTATTTTAAATACCTACTTTAACTTTGTTTCCCCTTGAAACCACCTCTTGAACATTGGTTACCCTGCCTTCAGCTCTAAGTTGTGATATATGTACCAGTCCTTCCCAACGGCGCCGTAATCCTTCCAACTGAACAAAACAACCAAAAGGTACTATGTTCGCCACTTTCCCATTATAAATCTGAAACCATTTGAAAAATGTATAATTAACTACAAATGAAGCATCAGCAAATATACACAGAGAGCTTAAAGACTACTTCTCATTCTTGATATTTCACACAATCTAATGGATACAATTTTGTATAAAAAAATAAAAATAGTTTTAAACTTTTTTAATTAGTTTATCAGATATAAAAAAACATTGTAAAACATCCATTGAATTTATTCAATGAAAACATCAAATGTTTTTAGTCATGCTCACCCCCTTTTTTCTTTAGTTTTAATTTTAGACAATTCAAATTTTTAACATGTGATATGTGCAAAAAACCGGATTTTCTGAACATATGTACACTTTTATTTTACTTCCGGTTTCTCCGGAAATGACCCTAACTTTGTTATTTCAAATGGAAAGAGAAAGCAATTTTGAATACAAATGCACTGTTTTAGTTAATTTGTATAACCTCACATAATTTTGGGACAAAAGTTAAATATAATAATAGCAATAATTAGTGTAGAATGCAGAATATATTTTTTTAGTTAACTTTAACAAATTTGATTTCTTAGACCTATCCTAATCCCAAAATCCATGATTGCACCGTAACTTTAAAAAAATGGCTTGTTAAAGGGTTAATAGTTAACCGTTTCTCAACTATTTTACTCTTGCGAAATTTTTAAAATATTCATGTTTCAGGGAACCCCCACATAATAATTATTTTGTATCATTTATATATATATTTACATGGGTAGATCATATATGAAATTAAACACAAACAATACATTTAAATATGATTAACCTATACATTAATCCCTAGCGCTTTTTGGGGGCCCCGATTGAGTACGCTGAGTTAACATGATACCATTAATAAAATAAGTTTCAACTCTCTTTTTCTACATGTATAATCAAATCATAACTTACTTTTCCTGGAATAGGATCTTCATCAAATTCAGGGCTTTCACGCTTAATTTTTCTATCAAAACTTTTATCTCTTTTTTCTCTAGATCTGTTTCTTTCCTTAGATCGTCGACCACGATCTCTAGATCTACTCCTATTCCTCTCTCTGTATTTATTTCCATGATTTACTTTATCTCTTGATCTACTTCTATTTCTGTCTCTTGATCTACTTCTATTGCGATCTCTTGATCTATTTCTATCTCTTGATCTACTTCTATTTCGATTTTTAGATCTACTGCTGTACCGATCTTTAGATTTATCTCTTTGTTCTCTATCTCTATTTCGTGAACTACTTTGTAATTTTTCTTTGTGTTTATGACGATCTCTACTACGGCTTCTACTTCTTAATTTGTGACCTCTATTTTCTTGGTTGCTCTTTTCTTTTTCGAGATTGGAAGGTGCTTGTGATTCAAATTGGGCCATTAAATCATCAATAACTTCACTATCACATTGTTTCTCGATTTTAATAGTTTTATTTGGCTGTGTTTTAACATCAGGACTGTGAGATTTTTGAGGTTCATTAGGTATTGCAAGTGCTGGAAATTTAAAGGACAAATCGTCTGTCATAATATTATTTCTTGCACTTGTAGAGCTATCAATTGAATTTATATTGGGTTTCATGTGCTGTATAATTCGTAATAAATTTGATATAAATGAATCCGAAAATTCTGCTCCATTTTCATGTAAAACTTTCTTGAACGACTCCAATGTATTATGTTTTGCTGATAAGTGTATGATATATTCAGCTACAAATAAAATGTTATCCATATATTGTTTTAGGTTAGCTTGTAAAATACATACCTAAATCTTTGTCGTTCATTCCTAAATGGTTTTCTAGTTCAGTGCAAACCTTTGACACCAAAGATAAATGTTCTAATTTCTCAACTTCATTCATTTTCACCTCAAAGTTATTTTAGTAATTGAAAATTATGATGCAAAATACGTTGCCCTACGTCTATTCACAACTACCAACATAGTTGTATCAAATGTTTCTGTTGGATAACACATTTTTATTAAACGTCTGCTTTGTATGTTGTATGTATTTTGAAAATATTATGTTTGTTGCAATTAATACAACCACTTATTTGTCAAATACCAAAAAAAAAAAAAAATTGTTGGTGAAGAACTTTTAAATTTATTATTTAAACTAAATAATAATTTGTACTGTTGGTGCAACTACTTCTGGTGAGTCGTTGCCAGAGAGTCTGTCAAGAGTGTCAAGAGAACAGCTGCAAACTGTGAGTCACAATATATTTATAAAATTTTAGTGGAAATGTAAATAATTTTCAAAGATTTTGATAAGCTACGTTATTAATTCCTATATAACTTGGTTTTAAGTTTTACGAAATTGAAATGTATTAGGTTTAGAGTATTACACCATATGCTGTATTTGTTGTAGATAACTTAATGCTTAAGCCAAGATTTTTAAAATGTTTACATATCAGCTGATAGCATTTCGCTTCGTTTGTTTAAATATAGGATGAGTTGTAAATGTTTTGATTTTATTTACAACATTGTTACATAACTTAAATGATGTTATTGTTACCAGTGCTACACTTTCCTAATTACAAATGTTAAAGTAGTAAAGTAATAATTTCCAGGTGTAATTTCTTTGTTTGGTATGTATTACACTTATTTTGAATATTTTGATAGTAGTAAAGGTTGGGGATCCCAAATTTTATTGCATCTGTTGTATATATTAATTGGTCCCGATAGAATGAGCAGAATATATGAATTTCATTGTTATTGTAATGTAACACAATGTATAGCAACTTATTAAAAGTTAGTTGTTAACATAACATTGCATCATATGTTTTAAACATTTGTTTAATAGTGTACTTAATGTTTTATAATAATCTATAATAGTTTGAATGTTGTGCCAGGCTTGCTGCCATTGTGTAACATTGCATCATTTTGATTTCAGATATATCTATGTGACAAGAAAAGTGACCACTTAATTGGATTTGCATGTTATATGCTCCACTAATCATTATTAGTGCGAATTCGTTTGTAATAAATGCTTATGCCTAGGATGGCAATTAAAACCTTTCACATACATTACAAAGGATTTAAATTTTGGAATAATAGAATACTAAAATAAGTAGTGATAGGAACAATTTTAATAAGTTTGTGTACAATGAGTGAGAAGAATATAGTGAATTGCTTGAAGCAGGACCATAAAACTCAAACGGAGTTTAATAAATTACTGGGGAAGGCGATTTTGGTTAGTCCAAGTGAAGAACAGTTTGATTTGCTGCAACAGGGACTTAAAAAGCAGTTGAATGAAGGCAGAGGTGAAATTATTTTGGAGGTAAATATGTATAAGTGCTTATAGTTACGATTACGAATTATACAGTTACATAGAATCACAAGTATATTTTTCAAGACCCCCAAGAATTTATTAAACTATTAAGAGAGTATGTGGAGCTAAAACTATAAAAAAATCCGTGGGTAGATTCATTTTGTGAAATAAATTAACAAGAGGGAGAGGCTTGAAATTAGTGTATGAATGAAAAGAAAATTAAACAAGAAGTAGACCTGAACTTGGAAAATATTATATAAGTGGAACAAACAAACTAGCTGAAGAAAGATTTTATCCTTGATTGTTGTTTTTAAAAGTAGATAAAAAATAAGTGTTATCAGAATAAAATTTTGTGGAAAAAGATTATTAAAAGAAAAAAGATGTTATATTGCTTTAAAAAAAATAATTTTTGTATGATTTATGAAATTTAAATATTTTAAGATTGGTAGTTCTGAAGATGGGTCTGATAATGGCTTAAACGACGAAGAAAAGGAGGCGGCTGTAGCAACATTACATTCTTTAGCAGCTAGCTTGGAATGTAGTTGTGTGTTGCTCAGAGAACGCAAAGAAGTTGGCGGAACTATGGCACAGTATCTCATCAGACGACTGCTTGATCAGACGGGTATGTATTTTACAGTTAAATATTGTCATTTTTCAAACTTGACTGTGTTAAATGGTATAGTATTTTGATTTAAAGCTAATGCTTGATTTAAATTTTTTAGCTTAAAGTGTTAAACCTAGTTTTTATTATTTAATGCTATATTGGACAATTTAAATATTGATAGTTTTTTTTTTATCAATCAATATGTATATTTTTCTTGTAATCTGGCTTTAACACGTTAAATGCCACGTTGGAAGAAGAGAGTGGGTTCCTGGTGCCACACTTGTTTATTTGGCAATGGTTTAGCACAGAGCCGTGAGTTGTATACAATACACACGGCACCCGGGTCCCAATATGGTGTGAGTTGTATTTAACTCACGTGGCAGTTAACATGTTAATATGTTTTTTAATCAAAACAAAGTAATTGTTCGTAAGTAAACATAAAAGTTTTTTTAAAGACTTTTTGGAAATACGTGTTGCGGTTGTTGGAAATGTTGATGCTGGTAAATCAACTTTACTTGGTGTTTTAACTCATGGTGAACTTGACAATGGCAGGGGACATGCACGGCAAAAATTGTTTAGGCATAAACATGAGATGGAATCCGGTAGGACAAGTTCTGTGGGAAATGATATACTTGGGTTTGATAGTGAGGGTAAGTAAAGTCGTTATGGTTAAAATTCAAATGTAATTGCATTAATTTTAATAGGCAACGTGGTTAATAAACCAGAACATGGTTCTTTGGATTGGGTAAAAATTTGTGAAAAAAGTTCCAAAGTAATAACATTTATTGATCTTGCTGGTCATGAGCGATATTTAAAAACAACTGTTTTTGGTATGACTGGGCATGCCCCTGATTTTGGAATGCTTATGGTATGTGCTTCAGAAGATGGGTTTTTTAAAAATTATTGGTGAAATTTTTACAGGTTGGAGCGAACGCCGGTATTGTAGGAATGACTAAAGAACATCTTGGTTTAGCTCTTGCGTTGTCGGTACCTGTGTTTGTGGTTGTGACCAAAATTGATATGTGTCCACCAAATGTCTTGCAAGATAATTTGAAGTTACTTGTACGAATTCTGAAATCTCCTGGCTGTCGAAAAGTACCAGTCATGGTTAAAACTACAGATGACGTAGTACTTAGTGCAACTAATTTTGTTTCCGAGAGGTTTGTTATACTTTATGTTTCACTCCAGTTGTGCAATTTCATTTTGGGAAAATTTTAGGCTCTGCCCCATATTCCAAGTCTCCAATGTTTCTGGAGAAAATTTAGAACAACTGAAAACGTTTCTTAATTTATTGACGACTCGCATGGAATATTGTGAAAGTGAACCAGCCGAATTTCAAATCGATGATACTTATTCAGTACCGGTTAGTGAATCAGCTTTTATATAGTAAATCAATTTATAGCGACCTGTCAACAAAACCTTTGAACAGAAGATACAAAAAATTATGTATAGGGTGTCCCAGATAACATTTCCAGTATGGGGACCTCGCTTATCATAAAAGATACAAGATACAATCCGTTCCCGGGTTTGGAACGGCGTCTTCTATAGTTGAGAGATATAATGGTCGAAACGTCAACTCTCAACTATAGAAGACGCCGTTCCAAACCCGGGAACGAAGATTGTATCATGGACAATGGCCGCGAAAGCCTAAAGAATAAAATAAAAGATTGCTTAAATTAGATGAATTATTCTTAAGGATGAGAGGAGTTACAATCTATTTTTAGGAGTGCAAAATTTCTTGTACTATTTCAGAAGTTAAAGCAATAAATATGAAAATGCTAAATTTCTTCTTATAACTTTTTTATGTAGAATGTAACCATTATTTTTGCATTATAGTGTTTTGCATCATTGTACATATTTAGATTTTTCGAACAATTTTTGTATATTTAACAATTAAATATGGCTTCTATAAGAAAGAATAAAGTTTTCGATGGTCTAAAATACATGAAATACTTGAAACAAATTCTTATTATAGAGCAGCATATAGAGATTAAAAAGTCACTTCAAAGAATATTTTTATTTTTCAATATATGAAAATTTAGAAAATAAAGCAAAAAAAATGACAATCAAGTTTTTGGCTTTTCTGAATAACTTCTGAACTAAAATCAAAATAAGCAACTTTTCCCAATTTAACTCGCATACTAGCACTTGAGATAACTGAGAACCCATGTTGAGCCTTGAACTGCATACAATAGGGGTGGGCGATACATCGATATACTTATATCGACACCGATATTTTTTGATATCGACAACAAAAATGGGAGAGGACTTTTTTTTAGTCACCAGCTTCTTTTCAGTTTTAACAAAATGCACAGCCAATGACCTTTTTGTACAGGGTGGTCTATTTTCGATGGCCATACAGGGTATCTCGGTTATTAGCAGAGATAGAAAAAAACCAAGTACGTAGTCTCGATTTATTTTTTCGAGAGAAGTTCATTGCTGTAAACAGATTTTTGATATTATTTTTAATTTTTGAAATGTAGCCAAAAACCGATTTTTGGCACTTTTCAAAAATGTTAAATATCTCGCTTAAACGAAAAGATGAAAAAAAAACTTTAAAGACATTTTTGGCACAGTTTATTGTCCTTAATAAGATAGAGATGTTCAATTGTTTTTTACTTATATCAATACCGATATATTACACCTAACTTTCTTATTTTAAATGGCAACCAAAAGCAAATTATATATTTTTGAAAAGCGCAAAAAATAAGCTTTCAATTTATGTCAAAGCCAACTATGGTTGCCATTTAAAATAAGAAAGTTAGGTGTAATATATCGGTATTGACATGAGTAAAAAACAATTGAACATTGCTATCTTATTAAGCACAAAAAACCATACCAAAAATGTTGTTAAAGTTTTTCTCTATCTTTTTTTGTAAGCGAGATATTTAACATTTTTGAACGGTGCCAAAAATGGTGTTGGCTATATTTCGAGTATTAAAAAAGACATCAAAAATGTTAAATATCTCGCTTAAAAAAAAAGATGGAGAAAAATTTTTAAAACATTTTTGGCATGGTTGTTTGTCCTTAATAAGATAGCGATGTTCAATTTTTTTTTTACTTATACAAATATTGATATACAGTAAATTCTCTCTAAATGCAACATTGTTAGATTCAAATGTTTTTTAAAAAACGCATTTATAGAAAAAAGATACATTTAGAGAGTAAAGGAAACAATTTTTTAAAAATATTTTTAAATCTTTCTATTATACAGGGTGTTGCATTAGGTAAAAAAATGTCTTTCTCTTTAGTATTTTCAAGTTTATTTAAAATTTCACACTTATCCTTAATCGTTAAATTAACTTTCTTCATGATTGATTGATTGACTGTGACACTGACAGTTTTTACTACGGGTAGCTTGATTTTTGAAAGTTGCGTTTATAGAATGTTTTTGCATATATGGAGTAATGCATTTATAGAGTATGATGCACTTATAGAAGTTGCATTTATAGAGAATTTACTGTATTACACCTAACTCTCTTATTTTAAATTGCAACCATAGTTGGCTTTGACATGAATCGAAAGCTTATTTTTTGCGCTTTTCAAAAATATATAATTAGCTATGGTTGCCATTTAAAATAAGAAAGTTAGGTGTAATATATCGGTATTGACATGAGTAAAAAACAATTGAACATCGCTATCTTATTAAGGACAAAAAACCGTGCCAAAAATGTTTTCAATGTTTTTCTGTATCTTCTTGTTTAAGCGAGATATTTAACATTTTTGAAAAGTGCCAAAAATCGGTTTTTGGCTATATTTCGAAAATTAAAAATAATATCAAAAATCTGTTTACGGCAATGAATTTCTCTAGAAAAAATAAATCGAAACTATGTATTGTTTTTTTTCTATCTCTGATAATAACCGAGATACACTGTATGGGCATCGAAAATAGGCCACCCTGTACAGGGTTTTTCTTAAGTATTGCAAAAAACTTTAGAAGGCGATTCTTTATCAAAAATTAAGGGGGGTCTTTCATATTAGACGTCTCCTTTCGGAGTTCTAAAGGGGAGCTGTAAAATTAGGTTTTTATTTTATTTCTCAAATTTGGATAAATGTAGGAGAATGATATCTGGTAGATGTTTTATGCTTATTGAAAGGTTTCCCATAGTAATATTTTTAATCATCTCCCTCCTTCACATGGGGCTGAAAAGTGCGACCCCTGTTGGTTTTTTTATCAGAATTTTTTGGAAGCTTAAAAATTTGTTTTTTGAAAGCTTGATTTATTTAGAAACTTTTTGTATTCTATAGTTTTTCTTGTAAAACCTACCGTTTTTGAGTAAAAAATAAAATAAGTAAACATGAACCATTAAACATTCCAACATAAAACGATTCATTTTGGTGGTTGCCATGGTTTGTTTATGCTCATATTGGGTAGCATTGACGGGCGTTATAGCGTTGTCGCCGCGTAAACGTCAAAAATGAATAACATCTGTCAATAATTCTACCCAATATGAACATAAACAAACCATGGCAACCACCAAAATGAATCGTTTTGTATTGGAATATTTGATGGTTCGTGTTTACTTATGTTATTTTTTACTCAAAAACGGTAGTTTTTACGAGAAAAACTATAGAATACAAAAAGTTTCTAAATAAATCAAGCTTTCAAAAAACAAATTTTTAGTTGCAAAATTTTAACCAACCAAACAGTTCTGATAAAAAAACCAACAGGGGTTGCACTTTTCAGCCCCCTATGAAGGTGGGAGATGATTGAAAATATTATTATGGGAAACCTTTTAATAAGTATAAAACATCTACCAAATATTATTCTCCTACATTTATCCACATTTAAGAAATAAAATAAAAACCTAATTTTTCCGCCCCCCTTTAGGGGGGTGTAACTCCGAAAGGACACGTCTAAAGAAAAAAATGTATATGAAAGACACCTGTTAATTTTCGATCAGGAATCACCTCCAGAATTTTTTTGCAATACTTAAGAAACACCCTGTATACATGTGAATATTTTGATTCCAACAGTTTAAATTATTAGTGCAGTAATGTTTAATTTTGCTAATTTCTAAGCATTGCATGTTTTTACATTATAAATATTCAATTGCTAGTACTACTCGTTAACAGAGTTATTGTTTATGTTGATACAATTAATTTAAAGAAAGCTTCATGATTGACCGATTCTGATAGTTTTCAATATTGGTATTCATTGTAGTCAGATTATATTGGGAAACTGCTAACATAAATTGTCTGTTGTGATAATGTGAAGGTTAAATTTACTGATTTATTGGCATGTTTTTTGTTTAAGCACACTTCTATTATAAATAGCTTTTAAATTGTATAATTAAAACCTAACTCACCACATCACGTAGTTGTTATTAAATGGGTTCTAGCCAAAGTTTTGAAAATAATGTTAGGATGCCTTTTTGAATACTTAATAACTGGGGCGTTAACTACTTTAGTTTACATGGTTCGCATTATTTTACTTACAAGTTTAGTGTTATTTATTATACACATGGGTTCCCGAGGCAGGCAGAGGCTGAAGCCAAGCGATTGGTGCAAAGGTATATGCAGCGTACATAAAACAAAGAAGATTGTGCCACTGATAACAATTTAATAATTAGTAACAATTATCTACTCACCGGGGGGAACCCACCCCCGCGTGTGATTCTGGATCGCCAGGGTTAATATAAGCCCATCACCATTTTATAGTAACACAAATCTCCAATAAAGCCAAGCATATAACAACAAGGTGGTCTCACTCGCACACAAAGCTGAAAGGCAAAGCATGGCGTCCCACGCATTATATAAATTAGCATGTGTATCAACATACACCCTGGATCTAGTCCAGTACAACTCCTGGACAACACTCCGGATCAGCAACCTGGACAACTATCAGACTCTCTGGTCACGTTGGGTACCGTTGGCATGCTTTGATGGCACCTGGGTGGACACTCCGGTGTACAGCCGGATTCCTACGCTTACTGCGCCTCATCACCCAGGTGTACCCTCATGGGGCGGCTACGGCCAGGTGTGGGCCAGGACACACAGCATAGACCCACCACCCAGGGGCACCCCCCATAGGGCAGCTACGGCTGGGGGTGTGGGCCAGGACACACAGCATAGACCCACATTCCCCAGCACTCTGTATGGAGAAATGGAGAGAAATTAGCAGCATGATTAGTACATTACCAAATGATTGCAATCCAAAACACAATAACACAAATAAACACAATAACATAATATTCCCCAATAACTGCAGTGTTACATAATACTCTATCTAATATAACTGTATACTGCATGCACTACACAATGCCAACCCTTTTTATGACCACATAGCATCACATACACGTAACATGTATAATTCTAACAAGTTATACTAAGGACTGTCGAATATGAACTGTATAACTCAAGCACCCCCGCAAGGGGTTGCGTCTGGCCGATACATAATATAAACAGTTTTGGGTCACTTTACCTGCCTCCAACGAAACCAAGAACTAAAATGCAACATACTATCTTTGCTCAAATGTAACATATGCTTCAGTGTATAATGAACGTAATTATTAGCATCTTAAATTCAATAACTAATTTATCTTAGTTTATCGAATATCATAAACAGAAAATAAAGGTAAAATACCTTAGACAAAAATATGAGCCTTTCAATAATTTGTTTTAATTTTTAATATTTATAAATTGTGCAATTTTTGTTACTTTATTACTGTGTTAAATCGGATGTTTAACTAATGATTCTTCATTCACATTACTAAAACATAAGCAATGAAATCTGTGAAGCTTATTAAAAATGTCTTAAATTAAAGTTTTTATTTAATTATTAAAAATATTCAAGTCTTTAGTTTGCTTAAAATAGAGAGTCGTTATCATGACTGGTTAAACCGAAAGTGTTCGAAAATAAAATATATAATGTACAGGGTGGGCAAATGTCGATGTTTTCATAGGGAATCTCGGTAACTATAAGAGGTATCAAAAAACGGACTGCGCATCCTTGATATCTTTTTTCGAGAAAAAGTTAATGAAGAAAACTAAAATTGACTATGCCACTGCATTCCTATCAAAAAAGTGCCTGTAGAACGTCAAAATTATTTTTGTTAATTTTTATAAACAAGCGAAATATAGTCATAAAACGAAAAGTCGAAAAATCGAGTTATTGGCGATAATTCGAAAACCAAAGACGATAACCAATTTTAGTTTTCTTCATTAACTTTTTCTCGAAAAAAGAGATCGAGGATGCGCGGTCCGTTTTTTGATACCTCTTATAGTTATCGAGATTCCCTATTAAAACATCGAAATTTGCCCACCCTGTACATAATTTTTTAGTGCTTGTTTACTATGCATTGATTTTGTTTTTAGGGTGTTGGAACTGTGGTGTCAGGTACAACACTTAAAGGTGTAATTCGATTGAATGACATTTTAATGTTGGGTCCTGATCCACTGGGACATTTTCAGTCAATTGCAGTAAAAAGTATTCATAGAAAACGAATGGCTGTTCGTGAAGTTAGGGCCGGACAAACAGCAAGTTTTGCTTTAAAAAAGGTAAATATGTTATTTTGTTTAATTTTTTATTTACCATTACGAAGTAATACTTTGTGGAAGAAACAATTTGGTGTTTGTTTGAATTGTCTAGATCAAGCGTTCTCAGATCCGTAAAGGTATGGTGATGGTTTCACCTGCAGTTAATCCGCAAGCTTGTTGGGAGTTCGAGGGTGAAATTCTTGTTCTGCATCATCCTACCACTATTAGTTCAAGGTATCAAGCCATGGGTAAGTGTTAATTATAATATTTGCGGTAACTATGAAATATACAGGGTTCTCGTGTTTCGAGGGCCACTATGGGGATATCGTAAACGGTAAGAGTTACGACTTCGATTAAATTAGGGCAAAGTTGTATATTCAGGTGCTTAATAATTTGATGCAAACAGAACTTATCTAGCTTTTTTAGTTTTTGAGATATGGGGGAAAAAGTAAAAAATAGGATTTTTGTTTTTTGCCCTTAACTTTTTTATTTAATGTCGATTTTTCTTGTTGTTAAAACTTTTTCATGGCCACTTTTTGCAAGGAATCAAAATCTCCAATTATATTTTCCATGCGACGTTTCGCTTTTTGTAAACCATCATCAGGTCAATTTTTTCTTTTGGACGCTATATCTGATTTTAACGCCAATTTGTAGAGCATTTTATTCTGTGCTGATTAGGAACTGTTTTAATTAAAATATTTGTTTTTGCCATTTTTAACAATTGTTTGAAAAAAGTGCCAAGTGTTATACATTTTCGAATTCAGAATAAAATTCTCTACAAATTGGCGTTAAAATCAGATATAGCGTCCATAAGAAAAAATTGACCTGATGATGGTTTAAAAAAAGCGAAACGTTGCATGGAAAATATAATTGGAGATTTTGATTCCTTGCAAAAAGTGGCTATATAAAGTTTTAACAGAAATGAAATTCGACATCAAATGAAAAAGTTACGGGTAAAAAACTAAAATCCACTTTTTTACTTTTTCCCCAATATCTGAAAACCTAAAAAAGTTAGATAAGTTCTGTTTGCGTCAAATTATTAAGCACCTGAATATACAACTTTGCTCTAATTTAAGCGAAGTCGTTACTCTTACTGTTTACGAGATCCCCATAGTGGCCCTCGAAAAACGAGAACCCTGTAGAGCAGGGGTCGGCAACCTTTTTGATATTCGGGGTGAATAGCTAACTTATGACAAAGGGCACTTTTCATTTATTTTCCAAGCTAAAGTGCAGGGATTGGCAAATAGGATTTTGATCAGTGTGCTAAATATTAAAACTAGTTAGGTTAGACCGCTAGCAACTTTATCCAAACTAGTTAGGTTAGACCGCTGGCAACTTTTTCCAAATTAGTTGGGTTAGACCGCTGGCAACTTTTTCAAAATTTGGTTGGGTTAGACCGCTGGCAACTCTTTCAAAATTTGTTGGGTTAGACCGCTGGCAACTTTTTCAAAATTAGTTGGGTTAGACCGCTGGCAACTTTTTCAAAATTTGTTGGGTTAGACCGCTGGCAACTCTTTCAAAATTTGTTGGGTTAGACCGCTGGCAACTTTTTCCAAAGGAATATCTCATACCATTTTAGCTAGTTATGGTATAAAGATATGAAAATTTTCGATATTTAAAGATACTTAGCATGCCGTCGAAAATCTCTCGCGTGACACCTATTTGCCATCCCTATAATAGTGCGACAAACAGCGCGTCATTGGGAAAGTGGTGGGTTTACAAGTTATTTTACGTTAGTGGCGGGCACTTTCAAAATGCTTCGCGGGCACCACGTTGCCGACCCCTGCTGTAGAGGCTCAAGTATCTAGGTATTTGAAAAGAGTTGTTTGTTTTAAATGCATATTTTATTTTGTAGTTCATTGTGGCAGCATAAGGCAGACAGCCAGTATTTTGTTCATGTCCCAAGATTGTCTAAGGACGGGCGATAAAGCTTTAGTTCACTTCCGTTTCATTAAGCATCCAGAATACATTATACCAGGCCAGAGGATGGTATTTCGAGAGGGTCGAACAAAAGCTGTAGGGAACGTGTTACGAATTATTACTCAAGCATCTTCTACAATGCCAGGCAGTAAATCGAAACCAACAAAACAGCAACATCGACAGGCTCAGCAGTCAGCGATGCACGCAGCTGCGAGTGTGAATGGTTCTCCGCAAAAAGTAATACCATCAAATATCAAAATTTTGTATGCCATTAATGGCATTATTTTAGAATCTACAAGGAAATAGCAATAACGTCGAATTGGAAGCTGGGGAAAAGTCAGAGAATCTTCAAAAAACTGGTGGAGCGGGTAATATTAAAAAGGGCCGCAGTAGAAGAGGAGGTCGTGGAAAAAATAACACAGCAGGTAGTAATGTATCTAAACCATTGGCTGATGTAGCAAACATTACACCTATTTCCATGAACAACCGCACAACTACTAAAGTTCAATAAGGTATGGTTGGTTAGTGGTGTAAACTCACAACATGTTTGTTCTGCATGTTTCTACCTAAACAAAACAGTATACTTGTGATGTTTTTGATCAAATTAATGGTTTATTTCAGTTTTTGTTCTAATTAATATTAATTTTATAGAATTAAAAGAATTTCAGTTGGGTTTGAAAGAATGGAAATCAATTCCTTTAATTTAGTTCGTAATGTTTTTAAAACATTCTCTACACACTTTTATCATGTGCACTGCACACATATCTGTTTTTAAGTTTACGGTAACCTAAACTGGACCCTTTAAAAAAAATCCTGAAGAAAGGTGATATTGGTTTTTTAATATACGCTCAACTTTTTACTAGATCAGTATTATTCTACTTTTAATTTATTATACAGGGTGTTTCACTTTTCCATGGGACTATTGCTATCTCTGTAAATAATGAAAATACAAGGTTGGTTAAGTGGGACAAAAGTTAGCTATTTAGGAGTGTATTTTAAGCAAGATTTTGTTTTGTTTAAAAGTTCCATAGCTTGCGTTTTGCGTGATATAACGAAAAAACCGAAATCGATAAAAAAATTTAAACAAATATCTCGGCTATTGTTGCAAATACACAAAAACGCCAAAGAAAAATTGTTTTGTAGATTTTGTTTGCCATAAGATGGCGATAGTCAAATTTTTTTATAAATTACGGTGCGAGATATTTGACAAAACAACTTTTTTAAAAATAGCAATCGTAGTAGGTGATAACTTAGATTTAAAGATTATTTTTTTCTCTTTACAATAATAAAATATTTTGTATGTCTATTTTCAAAAATAAGCGAAATAACCCAAAAAAAAAATGCAAAATCTTAACATAAAAATCAAGATTGCCATGGAAAAAAACAAAAATCGATTTCAATTGTTTTATTTCGAGCTTTGCTGGTCTATTATATCACTTTTTAAACAGTGATATTACAACAAATGTAATGCGAAATTAAAATAATCATACTAATAGTCATAACATGAATGTATTTTATACCTCTTATGGTCACGGTCACGTGGTTGTTCCGCTCGTGCGGAGACTGCTATAGGGGGGTTGACCCCCTCTTCAGTCGCAAGAGGTACAAGGATAATGGGTAGGGATGTGGATAGTCAAGGATGGGTAAGGATAGGTGGAAGTACAGCCACAGCATTTTCCTTAACCATAGAGGAAACCACCTGAAACCTCTACAATGACAGTCGGCCCTGGGAATCGAACCCAGGACCTCCCGATTACAAGTTAGGTTGTTTTACCAACCAGCCACCAAGCTCGGTATACCTCTTACTAAGACATTAGCAAATAAGGATTTAAAATATTTACATATGTCGATTTACATTATTTCCAGTTAACACAATTATTAAAATAGACAAGCAAGGGTTGAAATAAAACAATTGAAGTCGGTTATTGTTGTTTTTCCATGGCAACCTTGATTTTTATCGTAAGATTTTGCTGTTTTTTTGGTTATTTCGCTTATTTTTGAAAATAGACATACAAAATATTACATCTTTGTAAAGAGAAAAAAATAATCTTCAAATCTAAAGGCCCATCCCCATTATGCCGATATATGCCAACTGGCAATGCCAGTTGGCACTGCCAAGAGTAATGTGGACGTTGGTTGGCCTATGCCAGTTGGCAAAATTGTGCCAACTGGCATGCCAAGCGGAACTGTGGACGCAGTGAACTGCGTGCGGTAGCGGAACTGGCTTTGCCAATTGGCATATATCAGCATAATGGGGATGCGCCTTAAGTCTTCACCTACTACGATTGCCATTTAAAAAAAAGTTATTTTGTCAAATATCTCGCACGGTAATTAATTAAAAAAATCTGACTATCGCCATCTTATTGAAAACAAAATGTACAAAACATTTTTCCTTTGACGTTTTTGTGTATTCGCAACAATAGCCGAGATATTTAAGTTTAAAAATTTTGATCGATTTCAGTTTTTTCGTTATATCACGCAAGCCATGGAATTTTTAAATAAAACAAGATCTGGTTTAAAATACTCCCGTAAATAGCTAACTTTTGTCCCATTTAACCAACCTTGTATTTTCATTGTTTATGGAGATAGAAATAGTGTCCCATGGAAAAGTGAAACACCCTGTATAATTGAGGAATTAAAAGTTGCGTGATACATAGAATTTTACTTAATAATGTGAATATCCAATATGTCGTTTTAGAATAAAAATTTGAAGAAATAATAAAAAACATATGGTTGATGGTTAGCATTCCATAACATAAAAATGTACGATTTCGTGAGTTTACTTTTTTAATCGAGAGATATTATAGTAATCCCGATTCCACAGGTACATAGGTGTGGCCTCAGATCTGCACGAATTGTTGGTACCAGTGGCGTAGCAATGGGTAGAGAATTGAGCTGTTCTACACTACGACTAACACACGAACGATAATGGACGGCACTGAACAGTGGGAATCACGCCGTTGAACGTAATAGACTCGCCCGCTTATTTTTAACGTTCTGCGCATTATAACGTATGTGTGCCTGTAGAATCGGGCCGACTATAAGGGAAATCAAAAATATTGTTAGTTGATGTGAAATTTAAAAATGTGTTTTAAGTCAGTTCAGAGTTGTGCACCTTTTTGTCCGTAGAGTCAACGCTGTAGCTCTTCTGTAGAGTTTCTAAGAACCTTAGAGCGGTGAATTTATTTTGGACAGACTGTATTTTAACTTTTAATGTTACTGTACTGTTGAAGATAAAATTTAAATATATAAAATAAAGTGCTCATTTTAGTAAGAAATACTTTTATATTTGACTTAATGTTAGTTTTTTAATAAAATCTATATAAAAGTTTTTTTATTAACATTTCCGAAGTTGTTGCATAATTTAATGCTTTCAACACGTTGACGGACACTCACAATATGTGAAGTTCAAAAATTGACAATAAATGTTTCACTAATCACGCACAACCACGTGGATTGGAATAAAAGGGGATGGTAAAAGCTGCCAAATAAAATCAACTTTAAGAAAACTGTTGAAAATGTGACACAAGGCTTACTGTTGAAAATGTGACACAAGGCTTGTAGTAGTATGCTAGTAAACCCATATTCAGACGGCTATTAGGGATTGTAAATTTACCGACTTTTTGAATTACCGGTAATTCGGTAAAATTTTCAACCAAAACCGGTTTACCGGTAATTTACCGGTAAATCATAATATTATATGTACACATATTGTATATAGATATAATTGTTTTTTTTTTTAGATTTTCGCGGTTACTAACATTTTTAATATAATTTTCGGAGTTTATCCGCGTATCCCTATAGGGAGAGCTTGCCAAAACGTCGAGCCAATTTAAATATTACGCGGATAAACTCCGAAAACCATATTAAAAAAATATATATTTATTTAGTATGTAACTGATTGGGATAGTTGAAGCCTAAACTATCACAATCAGTTTCATACAATATATCAGTTAAGAGCCATCAACTTAAATTTTTTTATGTAATAATAATAATATAATTCAATATAAAATAAGAGTACACAGGTTGTTCTTTTCCATGGGACACTATTGCTATCTCCGTAAATAATGAATATACAAGCACAAGGTTGGTTAAATGGGACAAAAGTTAGCTATTTAGGTGTGTATTTTAAACAAGATCTTGTTTTGTTTAAAAATGCCATGGCTTCCGTGATTTAACGGAAAAACCGAAATCGATCAAAATTTTTAAACTTAATTATCTCGGCTATTGTTGCGAATACACAAAAACGCCAAAAGAAAAATGTTTTGTAGACTTAGTTTGCCATAAGTAGACGATAGTCAGATATTTATTTATAAATTACTGTGCGAGATATTTGACAGAGAAGTGAATAAACAATCATATTCCATTTGTATCTATTTTCCCCTTATTTTTTCTCCTTGAAAATAAGTCAATATTCTTTTTTGATTATTTGATTTAAAAATATTGTAAAATTACCGGAATTACCGGTAAAAAATTGGCAAATTACCGGTAAAATTTGAAGAGACTTTTTTGCGATTTACCGGTAAACCGGTAAACCGGTTTACCGGTATTACAATCCCTAACGGCTATAGCAGCAGTGTCTAAAAACGACTGTTTCATTTTGGACGGCTATAGCAGTCATGTCATATTTTGAACTTGGCTTTGACGGCTATAGACGCAAGTGTCCGTCAACATGTTAATAAAATTAGATATTTATTTTTTTGATATACATTTTGCATACATCACAGTATATTTAAAAACATTTTAAATAGTTTTAAACAGGATTGGGGAAGCTTTATCTAAATAAAGATTTTAATAAATTTAATAAAATTGTTAAACAGCCATTAAGTATGTCAATTTGTAATAAAAATGTTCAAAAGTAGTACTTTTAAATTAAAACTTAACCAAAACATATACCACACAATAAAGTTTGTGAAAAAAGCAACTTGAGACCAGTCTTAGATAAAAATTTATTTACAATACATTGCATTTCTTACATAAAATTTAAATCGGTTTATTTCACATTTCATAATCAATTTTACTTACAGGTTCCCTTCCATACACAAAAGTTGGATGCATATAAACAAAGTGCAGAAGTACAAGAAACAAAATTTGTAATAAAGATGTCAAACTGCACACTATTAATCGAGCACCAGGTTTAGGAATAGTTTTTAGCAATATTAATGCCACCCTTAGAGCACTTGAACCACCAAAAATAATCAGACAAATAAAAAAGAAAAAATTGCTTTCTTGATAATAAAAAAGAGATACTAGTAATGTGAAGACGTGCCCATATAATCCGTAACCGATCAAGCAAATAGTTTCAATAAGTGAGATGGATGACTGAGCCAACTTAGCCATAATATAGGTGATGGTTGGAGCTGATAACGTGTATAGGAGCAGCATCTTTGAAGGAGAATTTATAGTCGAATATTTTAATGAGTGTCCATACATTGTCAAAATGTAGAGAATTATAATGGCAATCGGGGGACCCAAAATGTCTACATAAACTTGTTGGTAGCGTTTGGTCAATGGTGGAATTAATGAAGCTAAAATGCGAAAAAATAGTTTTTGTGGTGAAATACATGACATACCTATTTTATTTATTATGTACAGTTTATTTTTCTCCATTCTTTCAAAACTCATAGTGTGATCTAATTTTCTTTGAAATTATTCATAATTCGTACTTTTGTTGAAATATATTTAAATGTATGACGTTTAAATGAAAATATAAGTTTAGTAAATAAGTTGTTTTAATATATTTATCACTGCCGTTTCCTGAATTCTTCGTGTTTTTGTTTAATTTCACGTTGCAAATTTTGTGAATATTTGAGTAACAGTTTTTTAAATTCTTCCGGTGTTAATTTTCCTTCCAAGCCTTTTTCTTCAATCAGGTTCTTGCCTCTTACAAATATAAGTACCACAATCTGAGCGGCTCGACGTACAGGGTAAGATTCACTAAGCCTTTGAACTAGCTGTTCATTGTTGGCTAAATATCGTAGTAAAAAACGAAATACCATTCTGTCTCTAACAATCTGCTTAAGGTTTCTGTGTTTGAAATGGGTACATGTATCGATACTTGTGTAATAATTCTTGTTTTAAACGTAACTGTGTTTTTAATGCTTCTAAATGATTAAGTTGTTGTTCTTTGCTATACTCTACTCCTGATAATTGGCGAACCTGCAATTGTAATTAATGTACTTAATTGTGCTACGGTATTAAATTTTTTCTACCTGAGCTCTAGCTTGGTCCAATCTTTTTTGTAATTCAAGTACTTTTTGCGAACAGTCTTGTGATTCTCTGCTTTTTGCGTTATTATCGTGATGATCTTTTTCGATGCTAAAAATAAAAATTTAGTGTTATATAAATGATAAACGTGGTTGTTCGTTAATTTATTAATAGTATAAAATTTGACAACTGTCAAAATATCTAGTTTACTAACCTTCTAATAATCTCGTACACTACTGGTAGTATTTCAATATTTAGATCTTCAACCGTAATGTTCTTTTTTGAAAATGTGTTTATTTCTGTAGTTTCCATTATATCATAGCTTTAAAATTAATGTGTAACAAACTTTTTATGAAACAGTCATTAATAGACACGTCGCGTCGGTACAATACACATAACATTTACAATACTTGTTCTGTGTAACACGCCGTGCTTTCACTCACTACGTTTACATTCTGTAGCTTTTGCTTATACGATAACTCACAGAACAACTTAGCTGAAGTTAGGCACAGAATAAGAAGTTAGGTTGTGTTTAGACCAGGGCTGTGGAGTAGGAGTCGGAGTTTAGACGGAATTTCTGGTCAGTGGAGTCGGAGTCGGAAAAAATGTACCGACTTCGACTCCGAGTACAACAAAAAATTGCGAGGTGGTCCTTTCTCCTTTGCCACAAAATTTAAACTTAAATTTTAAATAATTTCACTATAAGTATTTCTTTTTCTTTTTTATATTACATACACCATAAAATGTCTTAGTATTTAATTTTGTCGGAGTCGGAGTCGACCTACCAAAATTGTCAGGAGTCGGAGTCGGAGTCGAATTTTTTTTTTACCGACTCCGCAGTCTGGTTTAGACTGGGTTCTGTTCTGTTTTAAAAGTAGTCTTGTCTCTTATCTATGGTCTTGTCCATATCAACCCTTATATTTGGAATTTAAATAGGCCATAGCCAACTATAGCTTCCATTTAAAAAAAGGTAACTGTGTGTCACAACTTTTTAACGGCGAGCGTAAAACAATTTAGTATCATCGAAGTACCTATACATAAAAATATCTAAAAATAATCTTTATACATTTCTTCGATATTTGCAACAATAACGGAGATATGACATTATAAATATGACAAAAAACACTTTTTTTAATAACTCAAAAACCGGAAATGATAAAATATTTTTGAAAACGATTCTGAAGTTGCCTCAAAAAACTGCACATTTTTGGTAATTTAAGCGTTTCTCTATCTTGAATATTAAGCGAGATACCCATGTAATACCATCGAATTTGGACCACCCTGTACAGTAATGGTCATTTACAATAGTCGTCGTAGAAAGAGTTTTTACTTATATTCTTTTTATTTAGATATTATTTTTGTACATACACATATAACAATATACTTGCATAAACAATTAATAATTCATAAACACATACAAGCATTTTTTTTTAATGCCAATTTGTATACAACATATAACAGAAACCTATTGTAAATAGTGAAATCTTTCAGATTTGCTATTTCATTTTGTTGAAACAGTATACAATAAATTATTGGCTCCATTCGAGCCTCACTGAAACTACCTAAATAAAAGGATACAAATTGTTTTTTCTGTTACATATTAAAGTAATCTGCAAACACTGTACATACATTACATTGTTTATTAAATAGTAAATGCTCACATTAACAGATATACACTATAAGCATTTATATTTAATCGAGTTAGCCCATTATTATTAAGTTTTATTTTGCAAAAATAGTGGTTGCACTCAGTATAGATTATACTATAACAATTTATTATTTATCAAAACTTTGATATTTAGGATATAGTGACTTAAGTAAAGTTTTTATCTATTTGTTGTCATTAACGATGTTTACATAGATTTAACAGTCATATCAGTATAACCATATTGAGGACATTCGTTTGATGGAGTATGAACATCTTCTTTTTTTTGCATTTTAATTGGAGTTTCATAGCCTTGTGTTCTTTGATTGCTTAATACATTTACTGCATTTTGAGTGTCTATTTGTTCAGTATGTTCTTCTTCCGTAGGTAAAAGTTTATCAGATTCTCCGCATTTTACATACTGTCGAAGTTTATCTAAGTAATTTAATGAGTCTGAAGTTGATTTATTTTCGATGTCTACAATTTCTCCCTCATCTGTGAAATAATAAACTGTTAAGAGAGAGATGATAGATGGATGGTTAAATTAGCAAAAAGTGTGTTATTACGTGTTAAAAAAGTTAATAACTTAAAATGTAGGTTCTATTTATAACTTTCGAATTTTCAACAGAGAATATATAAAATTTGGTACTGTGACGCTTTGCTTGGTATCAATTATTTTTATTTTGACTTCAGTGTTATTTCATTTACTTTAAACGAGTAACATGAAACAAATACTAACTTTTCATTGTAGAACACACTACTCGTACGCAAATGTGCTTATATAAAAATGAATGACAAGGACAATAAAAAGGCCTAACAACAGGTATCAAAATCTTGGTACAGTCGCGTTTAAGTAGTTAAGAAACAACCACTTTCTTACTATGTAATAATTGCTTTAGATCTGTGTATTACGTAAAACAACGTTAAAGGGTCCAACCCTATTATAAAGATGACCACGAGCCAAAGTTAACAATGAATAAAATAGTAATGACTACTCTTCCCCAACAGTGCGGCTGAAGTACTGTACGGTTTGGTCAGGTTTAAGCAAAGGTCTTCTCGAGTGGCGCTGTTAAATAATTTGACAACCTGTTTAGTTTTTAAAATGAAATGAAATAGTCAATTTATTTATTTGTTGACGCCATACTGGATTTTTATTATATCAGTTGACGAGTTTTACGGCAAATACAATGATATGAGTTAAAAAAAAAAAACAAAAATACAGGGTGATTGAAATTCGAGTTTAAGCATGGGGATCTCGCTTATTATAATAGCTGGGGTATAGGTTTAAATTTGGCAAAGTTGCTAAATTTGGTTCTCATTAATAATCCGAAGAGAAATTGGAGATATCTCAAACGTTATCCGAGAAAATTAGGAAAAACCGGAAAATTCGATTTTTGAAAATCGACTATAACTTTTCAAGCCGAATCGGAAGGGGGTTACAAATTTTTCCTAGATCGATTCGTTTTTGTTTTATGACAACCAACTTTATTTTTTTTTATGGGCGCAATTTTTGCTATTTACATAATCAAATAGCATTTATTTTTCTGAATCCATTGATGTATCACACATGATATTTTACTTCTTTATTCATTGCCCAATTTAAAAAAAGAAGTTTTTAAACAATAACCATTATAAATCAGGTAGGTCGGTCGTCGTAGTTTATGTTGTTTCCATGACAACCAATCAACAAACTAAAAGATATCAAAGTCTATGACTTGTCATCATAATAGATTCGTAAAAATGAACTTTAATAACGAAGAAAAACGCGATATGCTGCGAATTTTTTATTCATAATAGGAATTCTATATTGTCAAGTCAACGATATGCAGAAACATATTCAGAAAGAACACAATCCTCGCACAAATATTTTTGTACGTTAGACAGAAACTTAGGAAATATGACACATTAAACACAACTTTAAGTAAATTTGTATAGGTAAAGCATGTGATAACGTATAACAAAGCTTAAAAAAACGGTATAAAAAATTCACCTCATATCGCGTTTTTCTTCGTTAATAAAGTTCATTTTTACGAATCTATTACGATGATAAGTAATGGACTTTCATAACTTTTAGTTTGTTGATTGGTTGTCATGGACACCACAGAACATACACAAGCGATGGACACAACATAAACTACGACGACCGACCTACCTGATTTATAATGGTTATTGTTTAAAAACTTCTTTTTTTAAAATTTGGCAGTGAATAAAGAAGTAAAATACCATGTGTGATACATCAATGGATTCAGAAAAGTAAATGCTATTTGATTATGTAAATAGCAAAAATTGCGCCCATAAGAAAAAATAAAGTTGGTTGTTATAAAACAAAAACGAATCGATCTAGGAAATATTTGTGACCCCTACCCGATTCGGCTTAAAAAGTTGCTTCGGCAACGTTTTTACACATTTGAAATATTTCATACTTCAAAGGAATTATAGACGATTTTCAAAAATTTTCTCGGATACCGTTCGAGATACTTCCAATTTCTCTTAGGATTATTAATGAGAACTAAATTTAGCAACTTTGCCAAATTTAAATCTATACTCTAGCTATTATAATAAGCGAGATCCCCATGCTTAAACTCGAATTTCAATCACCCTGTACAGCGCGTTTCGATTTGGATCGGCTTAACTAATAGAACATTATTAACTTAAATTTTTGAAAGGAATGTTACTGTAAAAACGTTAATAATAATATCTTAACCGGTTTCCAAGAGTCTAAAAATAAAATCTAGATATTATTAAACATTTTGTTGTAACAATTTTATTCCAATATCAGAACGGTTTGGCAGTATATTTTTACATATTTTTGAATTTAAAATGTAGGAGTGTAATAAGATGTAATTTATCTAATTGAAGACAAGTATCCAGATTTGGTAAAATTATTTAAAATATACTAGTAACCGTGCGTTTTTCATTTAAAATTGATGTTTATTGATGGTTTTCTGAATGTATCTATGAATGTATCTCACAACAGTGTGAATTAGTAGCACTATTTTTTTTATGTTAGTCTATGTGTGTAATAGTAATATATGAAAATTGACAACCACTATTTAATTATTTGTAGGAAATTTTGGTGAATTTTTGTTGAATGAAAACATTTGTAAACATTTAGCGAGTCCTTTTATCTCGAGAGATGAAAAAGTGAATTTTGTTTCAAATCTACTATTTACCGACGTTTTTTGTCAATCATAATAATGTAGTTTTTAATCATCTTAAACGTGTTTGTTTCATAATATGAGTGTGATAATATTTACCTTCAATTCCTTCAGAGTCGTTAAAAAAATAACTGCGATTGTATACAGCGTTTCCACTAAGATCTAAATAATGAACTTCATCACCTAACATTTTTTCAAACTTAAGCGACAAATCACAAAACGTAGGTCTTTGGTCAGGATTATTGTGCCAACATCTTCTCATAATTTTGTACCTGTAAAAAAAGGAATAATTTTCCACTTGATTTTTAGTACAGGGTAACTTACAAAGCGGGTGAACAATTTTCTGGTCTTTCCATTCTATAACCAGAACGTAGCAGATGAAAGAGTGATTGTACAGCTATCCCTGGATATGGCGAAGTACCTAGAGTTACTAATTCCCACACCAGTATTCCAAAACTCCAAACATCTGACTTATTGGTATAGATGTGGTCGGATAGTGATTCAGGAGCCATCCATTTTACAGGAACTGAAATAAAAATTATGCATGTACCTTCATACAGAGCTATTTTTTATTAAGCATGTTCTGATATTGTTTAGACAAACTAATTATTTTTATTGTCTTACAATGATTTTGAAACACACATTTTCAGTTTATGATCTGATATGTGATATCGATTAATTTAAACCAAAGTGTCAGCCACTCCACACCAGTACCTAAAGGCGCATTATCACGATTCGAATTTAGCTGATGAGCTTGATTGACTAAATTCGATCAAGTTTTCATACGTAAATAAATTGAATCGATAGCTACAAATTAAATGAAGACGGATGAAATTGTTTGTGCGGGTATAGCAACTATTTCTGATTTGTTGAACGAAAAACTAAAAAAAATATACTCGGTTTTGACAGAAGCCGTAAAAATTCCGTTTTTCGGTTAAGAACTGCTTTTTGTAAAGAAATTAGTTTAACGTTTCACAAACCCTCTTGAGAGAAGTGAGCTCCCGTTAGTTGTGAACAGCGCATGCGTGTAAAAATCCAAGTGCTAGTGCATGTCTTAATTCACGTACTGTTTTGACCGTACACTGACTACTTAATGTATTAATTTTGTAACAGATGGAACCAGGGCTTCGAACCGTAATTTTTTTCGTTTCGGTTTTCGTTCCGGTTCAATTAAAAAAATATATATCGGTTCGGTTCCGGTTTTCGATCCAGAAAAAATAACGGTTTTTTCGGTTTTCGGTTCAGCTCCGAGTGATTACTTTTTAAATTTTTTAAATGTTTTTATTTGGTATAATAATAAGGTATAATCATTGGAAATAGGGAAATTTTCAAGTTACTCTCACAAAGGTAAGAAAAATGATTTTAAAAGTTTTGTTGTTGAAAACAAAAAGTAAATTACATGCCATTAAGTGTTCTAACAAAAAAAAAAAGCAATTTCTAAAAACAATGTCCATAAGATGATGGTCAATCAAATGTATTCATTCCTGGAAGCGAACGCTGAGATTTTGCATGGCACTTTGAAACACTTCCATAGGAATTGCAGCGGTTTCTTCTCCAATCCTCGTTTTCAACTCAAGGATTTTCGTTGGGCATGTGGTGTACAGTTTGCTTTTGAGGTGGCCCCACAAAAAAAATCGCACACAGACAAATCTGGTGATCTTGGGGGCCAATGAATGTCGCCAAAACGTGAAATTACGTGGTTACCAAAGAACTGTCGAATGGCTGCCATTGATGATCTGGCCTAATGGGCCGTGGCTCCATCTTGCTGAAACTAAGGATTATGAAGATCGGGAAAGCTTTGAAGTATTCTGCTACCAAAGTGTTGAGCATATCAACATATCGTTCAGATGTTACTGTCCTTGCATTTCCTCTCTCATCCTCAAAGAAGTAAGGGCCAATCACACCTCGTGTTAAAACGGCACACCAAACTGCGACTTTTTGGCTGTGTAATGGTCGTTCGTGCAATAGACGTTCGCTTTCAGGAATGCATACGTTTGAATGGACATCGATTTTAAAAATATTTTTTGTTTGTTAGAACACCTAATGGCATGATTTTTACTTTTTGTTTTCAACAACAAAACTTTTAAATTCATTTTTTTTACCTTTGTGAGAGTAACTTTTATTAAACGAAACATATATAAACCAAACGCGCGAGTTTGTTGAACATGTACCGAACCGTAATAAACCGATATTTTTTTTCCGACAAAAATAACGTTTTTTTCCGGTTTTCGGTTCAGTTCTGGTTCGAAGCCTTGGATGGAACAGTCGACTAAACCGTCTGGTGAACTATCAGAGACTGTACTGGAACGCAATATTGATACTGCGCAGAATCCTGATAGTACATTGGATCGTACACAGCCTTGTTGGAACAAATCTATAATTTCTAAATCTGACATTGCTTGAGGCGTTGTTGTCCTTACCTTAACCACATGATAATAGGTGCGTTCGGGACGTACGCTCTTTTTGCTTTATTTGCTCCACAGCGTTCGGGACGCGACTTTGGAGTAAAAAAGATCGCTCCGAAGGGCGTTCGGGACTGCATAAGTGGAGTAAATAAATCTACTCTAATTTGCACCTCCTCTGAAGCTGGGGCAAGCTGAGCTCGCGAAAGAAGACATGCGCACTACGGATTGTCTACGTTTGAATTCTTTGAATTGCCAGGTACAGCATAAGAATAATAAGATACAGTTAACATCCAGGCTTCTTGTTATTGTGTTGCATTAGTTAACAACAATTTCTTGTGAACAGTAATTAACTTTCGATGTAATTCCCTATTATTAAAACAAAATTTTGGGAAGGTAAATGGTTTCATATCATGACATTTTACATCAATTTTATAACCAAATAATCTAACAAATTCGAAGCAATACAATTTGTTGCTTGTTTTACTTACAATGATGTCTGATTAGACCGGTCTACAACAAAATAGTGACACAGCTGTGATAGTGAGGTTACCTTTATATTTGAAATATCCGCTGATTTTCTGCACTTATACGTCCCGAACGCACAAGATTTACTCTTGGAGGCTCTGAGACCACGTGATTACAATCTTACTCCAATCCTGTCCAATCCACTCCAATCTGAGAGCGTGCGTCCCGAACGCACCTAATAAACATTCTTGGCTACCCTGATAATCACACTTCAGGTCAAATAATTGGCAGTCGACTTGTGAACATAGCTCACATCGCTCAAGTAAGGTTTAGGTAAAAATTCAGAGTTCGGTTTCAATTATTATATTTTGCTACAAGAATTAAGCTTAGGTTAGGTTTTATGTTTTTGTTTCCTACTTATTAAAATTTTATTTAGTCATGTAAATTAACTGAAAATATCCTCCATAATGTACAGTCGTGAACAAAAAAATAAAACATGATTTTTTCATTTCGAAAATTCAGATTCGCATCTGTGCGTTTTTTATTGGATTATTCATCGAATATGCGATAAATATTGAACTTACGTCGTTAAAATAGTAATCTAATTTAAATGTTGAATAGACTCTGAAATGTACGGTATATGAAATTAAAAAACACATTAGCTAACTTTTAGAGATATGTCGTGGTGGCTTGTAAACAAGCGGTTAGTGTAAATACACACTTAGGTGCACAAATTTAGCATTTGAATTTTAGTGCTTTAATAATGGAAAACAGTAATTACCTCTGCCTTTGCTTCGTTTGAAATATGCGTCATCTTCATAGACGTCCCTTGTTAGTCCAAAATCTGATATTTTACAAATGTTTCCATTGGCTATTAAGATATTACGAGCTGCAAGATCTCTGTGAACAAGCTAAAATCAAAGGTTAATAGCTTGTAGTTGATTTGTCGTTCCTTTTGTTGAATTTTCGACTTATAATATCGAAAATTCCCTTCACCTGTCAAATTTGCGTTTTCAACCAATCACTAATCTTAAATCTTTTAGAGACTACCAATAGGAGCAAAATTACACGGTAATAATTTTACATTCCTCTGCCAGGAGTTGATCCTCCTGTCAAATTTGCGTTTTCGACCAATAACAAACTCAGATTTCCTTTAAACGGCCAATAAACATAATCATACACTGATAATTTACTTTTCGCAATTAACAGATTTTCATGCGTTTATTGGTCGTTTCTAAGAAATCTGAGTTTTTGATTGGTGAAAAATATAAATTTGGAGAGGGAATAAGGTATTTTGGTCTTGATAATTTTTTGACAGATGTCGGCGACCAATAACGTTACTTTAATATAGATGAAACCACACCCCTGACACACCACTCTGACAGTACTTGTAAAATTTGACATAACAGATTATGTATGTACCTAAATACTATTTGGTTCATTAATTTTTATTAAAATATAATTCTTGAATTAAAAATTAGTTATAAATGATCTATTAATAATAACAATCGCAGTAAGTAGTAGGTATACTTTAATTTATCTAAATTAAACAACATTTTAATTTGACAGATAGGTTAGGTGAAGGAAATTTTCTGACAAAATATAACTCGTGCATTGCAAATAATCTATAATCTATAATGCAAGTTGAAGCAGAAAAAATCACGAGTGCACAAATTGAAAATACATAAAAGATAAACTGTTGTTACTTTTCATAGCTTTTGAATAAAAACAATTAATTTTATTATGTAATTAATATCCGCTTAAATTCTAAACTTATTCAAATGTTAAGTTGACACTTGGTTACATTTTGGCACTTGTTTTGCATATGCACGGCCTACTTCGGTGCATAAAAATGCAATTAAATGGCTACTTTTTTAAAAAGTATTGAATATCTCAACAACTACGGGGTTTAGACATAGGACACCCTGCATAAAAATTGAAGGGGAGAAAAAATGCCATCGAACAGCATAAATAAACAAGGGTGTTTACATTTGAAAAAAATGAGTTATGTCACTTTGAAGTTTGGAAAGTTTGGCATTTTTTTGTGAACACCCTGTATCAATAAATTTAATTTTTTTATTATTAATATGTTGCTCCCTAACCGGACTAACATTATTGTTAAAACTTATTTCTTAACTTCAAGAAACGAGGTCGCTACGATTTTTTAAAGTTAAGCCTGCTTATGTCAGATTTTTCGGAAAAAATTAATAAGTTGGCAACACTGTCACAAAATCAAAAAATGAAAAGACATTCATGTAGGGGTTAAAAAAATACATTCGAAGACCTAAAAATATACAGGGTGTTCCATTTAAAAAAATCTTTGTTTTTGATATAGCGCGAAAATGGAACACCCTGTATAGTTGGAAATAATTTAAGGTCATGTAGTAAATTACCACAAACAACTTTTGTATGAAACTTTTTTTTGTGAAATTGTTACAAGACGAGATATTGATCCGTTACGTTACATTTTGGACACACTGTATATTATAACTGATAATTGAATAAATAATAACTTTGTTTTGGAATTACATAAAAATTAGGTGAAATGAAATAATATTATCTTTTTATACTATATTTATGAGAGTGTTTTTTATCCGCCGGTTATAGTCTTTATAAAATAATACGTTCATTTTGTTCCATTGTAAAAAAAAACAAGTGTACAGTGTGAGATGAAAAATCGATTAAACGCCTGCGGTACATAATAATATATATTGTTAGCGTCGCTTTTTTTGTGTACAAAATCCCAAAATAAATTTATTTGTAAATGAAATACGATAACATAAAAAAAAAATGTAATGTTTGGTAACATAAAAAAACCTTTTGGTTTTTTTCTTTGTTCATGAACGGATATAAAAGTAAATTTTCACGAAGTTTTTAGTAGAATATTGTGAAAAATATTAACTGGAAGGATTTGTTTACAAGTTGTGAAAACGAGTTACAAAAAGCGAAGAATCGTTTTATTTTCTACGCGTAAGAAGGAACAACAAAGAGACGTTATCTTTCGTTTATCGTCGTAAGTTTCTTTTAATTCTGGGTTCAAGAATTTCATTACAAAAATACCAAACAGTTCTTAGAAAATATATTAACTCTTATCAGTTTTAAGGCTACTAAGTTTCGTTACATCAGTTAAGATAAAAAGAGCAACTGTAAATTACCTTGATTTCGCTTAAATAAGCCATTCCATTAGAAATCTGCCATGCGAAAGAAAGTATATCCCGTGGGGTGATTCTGCAGGTATTGGGTTGGTCATAATGCAGTCTTGGATTATCCGATTCTCCTGATATGTCAGATGATAATCGAAATTCGACATTTAAATGCCGACATTTTCTTAAGAAGCTCCTGCTCAAAAAAAAATTGAAGTTAGTAGAGAAACGAACGTTCATGATCAATACCGTAGACGAGGATGTAAAGGTAAGTTTTTTTTTTTAAATTAGCTCTTTGGAGTGGTGGTCCAAATTCGATGGGATTAGATGGATATCTCGCTTAATATTTAAGATAGAGAAACGGTTAAATTACCAAAAATGTGCAGTTTTTTGAGACAAACTCCGTTTTCATTTTTTTTTATCATTTCCAGTTTTTGAGTTATTAGCGAAAAACTGTTATTTTGTCATATTTATAATGTCTTATCTTCGTTATTATTGTAAATATCGAAAAAATTTACGAAGATTATTTGTAGATAGTTGTATGTAGCATTTGATAGCATTATAACAATTTTTTTTACGCTCTCCGTTAAAAAGTTATGATACAAATTTACCTTTTTTCAAATGGAAACTGTAGTTGGCTATGATTTATTTAAATTCTCTATTTTTGTCTCATTCCAAATATATAAGGTTTAATGTATTTATTTTTAATAATACGCAAGTTACGAATGTTTTTCTTTTTGGTCTCGAAGTATAGCCAAAGGATAGCCGTATCACAGAACAGCCGTATCTGGCGTTGTGTAAATTGATGGAATTTCTTTTGTTTTAGTAACCCAGACGCCCAAAAATGATGCTTGAAAATAGTCAATTTTGTAGTCACGTTGGTCATGGAACTGTGCGGGAAAAATTCTCATGCGCGCAGTCTTTCTGAGTAAAACGGCGCAAAGTTTTTAAAAATAGGCCTAACGGTGTCGTAGAAAAACGCGAAAAACGAGAACCTTGTATAACCGGCTTTTCCTCGGAGTCAATTCGAAAATTCGAGAATTTGATGGATAGCTTGCGACTACCATTCTGTATAAAAAGTCAATCGCGATAACAAACTAGTTGCTCACCTCTGCTGTAAGACATTTAAAAAATAAGTATAACCGCATTTTATAGAATTCATAAAAAAACATTAAAAACAAAAATAAAAAACTTTCAGCCTTAGGTGGCTGGCGGGCCGGAAAGTTAAAATCGTCTTGAGGGCCAAAGGCGGCCCGCGGGCCGTAGGTTGTACATGTCTGACTTAGATGCTGACTTCTTTAGCCATTCTATAATAGCTGACTTTTGCTTCTTCTCTATGAACAGAAGAAAAATAAAGACCCCCGACAACACGCAAGCATACACGATATAGCAAAATGAATAAGTGCATGCAGAAAATATTGGAATGAACATTTTAGCAGAATAGTAAAGGAAAGACCCCCCATTACAGGATACCACCTCCCGCGAAACAAAAGACCATTTAAAAGATAGTTGGTGGTCCAACTCGCCAGATCAAAACGTATCCAGTAATTGTACTTAAAACAGGCAAACATATCAAAGAACAATTCGAACGTTGCACTACAACTAAGTTGGAAAACGAGCGAACTTTACCCCGAAATAAAAATTTAATTACTTCGGTATTTAGTTTGCTGAACGGCTTGGCGTTCGGTTCACCGATCAGTTCAGCTTTCGGTGCGCCATTCTGTTGCGCTAGTGTGTATCCACCTTTAAACTTGCTTTCAAATTATTCGATTTTTTGGTACCCGGGTCCCGGGTATTCAAGTAATATCTCGCCGAGATACCCGGTTATTTTTACGCATAATTTTAACGGAAAACTAAAATTAAAATGAATGTTAAGTACTAGTTAACAGATATTTTATTGTTATACTTGTATATATTCATGATGAATAAAGAAAGAACGGTGCACATCAGCATTCTCTAAAATTGACCAGAGGGAAACTTGAGCAGGGTTTCCCAAGTTTGATTGTCGGTTTTCCCACTTTCTTCTTCACCAACATTTGCAAACTATTTATCGGGAGGTCATCGTATCGTTTTAAGCGAGACGATGATAAAGTTCGTAAATTTGTAGTTTCAATTTTTTAAATAATACTCGAATACCTAAACAAAATTACCCGGGCACTTAAGTACTCAAAAATACGAAAAAAAACACCGAGTACCCACCGGTACCAGGTACTCGATATTATTATCATTATTGTGACATATTCTACGCCTTTTTGGATTTTTCAGAACAAATAAAGACTACTACTATGGAAACACCATACACGCCGTATAGAAAATAGTCTCACATTCTGAACATATACTCCTACGATATGGCTCAAGGGTGAATGAGAATTAAATTCAATTTAGTTTATATCGTTTTTGATAATAATAGCAAAACTATTTTTGGTAACTGCAAAAACAATTAACTTTTAAACTTTTCGCTTTAAAAGTTAGTTACACCAATTCTCAACCCACAGAAAACATTGCAAACATACGTACCTTAATGATCCGTGTTCAGCAAATTCTATAATTAAATAAATGGGCCCGCCGGGTAAAGTTGAGGCTCCTAGTAGTTTAATTATGTTTGGATGGGATACTTCTTTTAGAAGTTGGTACTCTGAGAGAAGATCCGCCAATTCTCGTTCACCGGCATCATCTTTTAATGTTTTTACGGCTACCGTTGTGTAACCTTTAAACAATGCCAACTCTTATTTTATCATATGGTATTACTTCACCAGCGCTAAATTACTGATGTACCTGTTACTCAATTTTGAATGAACGTGTACATAAAGCATGGATTATCATTCGTGGCAGATATTGAAATTGATTACATTGTGAGATAATGGCGTTTTGATTACCTACCTGTTACATCTACTTTAAACCTGGAAACGTACATACCTTTGTGTAACTTTAAATAATTATTACATATTAACAAAAGCGTAACTACTGTGCAAGCAAGAATAATCAAGCTTATGGACCCCTAGGACTAGTTACAAAAACTTCTAATCAGGGATGGGTAGTCAGAGCGGAAGTTGTAGAGTCGGGAGTCGGAAAAACTATCAACTCCCAACGTTTTGATTCGGTTTTTATTAAGGATAAAAATGAAACGAAAATGAAAACAAAATAACGATATTAACCGATAGGGTTTTAAAACGAAAACGAAACGACATTTTGTTTTTTTTGTTGAAGACACCGAATTGAAAATTACACAGGCCAGCGATAAAAAACTTTTTTAACGATTTTGCCTAATTCTAATGTTTTTGGGTGTGCTGAGTACGTAAATAATAATAAAAAAGTCGTATCACCAACCATTTTTTCAAATTTGAATATACGGATTTTTGTTGTTTTGAAATTGATTGGTGTTATTTACTAATTCGGTGGCGCTGATTACGAATCTGCTTTTAGTTTTTTGATATCACATCAGGTTTTCACACAAAAGATTTTTTTAATAAATTGGATCGGCTACGCCAGATGTGCAGGTACGACGCGACGTCTTGTAGACCCGAGCATATTGTTGGTCCGAAGGCTAGTTACTTATTACCTGATGGCGCCCGGTTTCCCGGATTTGTAACAGTTAGAAATCAGTCAAAATACAATAATAGTAGATTTATTACTCCTTTAAATATGTACCTATGTATTATGCAAATAGTATTTTGTTTAAATATTTTTAAAAATAAACTACTAGAGTATATTTTTTGTTTTTTGAAGACACATTAATCTGTTTTTTCAGTTTGCTGAAAATCTGTGTGTTATTGAATTCAGAGCATGTTATATGCTTATATAAGAACAGCAATTTTAATATAAATTACACAAATAGTTTTTTATTTAAATAGTTTTAAAATTAAATTTTATTGTTTGAAAACTCATTAATCTGTTTTTCCATTTTCCTGAAAAATTTGTTGTGATTGCAAAAATCTGTGTGTGCCATTTAATTCAGAGGATGTTATTTATATAAGAACAACAAGTCTAATATAAATTATATAAATAGTTTTTTTTGAAATAGTTTTGAAGTAAAAAAATATATTTTAGACTTATTATCTTTTTTACAGTTTGCTGAAAAACTTGCTGAGATAGCAAAAAACTGCGTGTGCCATTGAATTCAGAGCATGTTATATACTTATATAAGAACAGCAATTTTAATATAAATTATACCAACAGTTTTTTGTTTAATTAGTTTCAAAATTTTTTTTTTTTTTTGGAGAATCATTAATCCGTATTTCCATTTTGTTGAAAAACTGGACGTGATAGCAAAAATCTGTGTCCGCCATTGAATTCAGAGCATGTGATTTATATAAGAACAGCAACTATAATTTAAATTGTGTAAATCAATTTTTGTTTAGATAGTTTTGAAATTTAATTATGTGTTGTGTTTCTTTAAAAACTCAATAATCTGTTTTTCCATTTTGCTGAAAAACTTGTTGTGATAGCAAAAAACTGCGTGTTCCATTGAATTCAGCGCGTGTAATTTATAGGGGTCTACAGACCTACTAATTTGTCGGGACAACCGGCCGACCATTCCGATAAATTGTTTAATGTGTAGTGTTTCACCCGACCAACACGACAGTTGGAACGGTCGGGTGACCACTGACCAGGCCATCCAACAAGCCAACGTCCCCACTACATTCCTTTAGATAAGGACTATTAAACCGAAAATTTAACATCAAAATGAATAAAAAGCTATGACGTTTACGCTGTGTTTGTGTTGGTTGGACTGATCGGTAGGTGTGTAGACAACACCCAACTCGGAGTTCCCGACTGTCGGCCCCGACAAATTGCCTAATGTGTAAGAGGCTTTTTAGTAAGAACAGTTATCAAAATTAAAAAAACCTTCACAAAGTTCTGAAATGTCGGCCTGTGTTATCAATACCGGTTTTCCTTAATATTCTTCAATGTAGTGCAATAATAAAAGGAGTCGGGAGTCGGAATCGGTTAAAAAAAAAGAACTCGGTAGTCCAGAGTCGGGAGTCGTTAATTTTAATATTTTACAAACGTTGTCAGGAAATTCAAAGTTTTGTAATGTTATACGTTTTGATTTTGTTTTATATTCATAAAATTCTGATAACAGATCATAGAAAAACAGTTGAAAATAATTGTTTTTATTAACGGGTTGCCACCGAAAGCTAACCCAAACTCAAATAAATAATTAATGAAAAATAGGTGAAAGAGACCCACAGGCAAGAGTTTCAGCTGCGCCACTGCAAATCAACTATCCCTTTTATATTTTCAGTTTTCGGAAACGACGAAAATAAACTAAAGAGACTACGTAAATGTTAATAGTTAAACGGATCACTAAACAAGAGTTTATGGACGGCAGCACTTAACTTGGAATTGCGGCAATATTTCTACCTTATAATTTTATTTGAACAAATTGTAAACGTAACAACGACTGAGTTTTGCGTGTCTATGCGGAATTTTACTCCCAATATCCTTGTAAGGTTATCAATTAATTATTCCATACATAATGTTTAAGCAGAATTCGTCTCAACATTTTTGTTAATTTAAGGGAAATTGAGAATTAAATAAAAATTAAATAAAAATTAGATAAGTTGTTTACAAATAATATAAAAAATAACTTTTATTTTCAATAAAATCTGTTTAATTTGAAATTCAGGGAAAAAAGATAATATCTCTTAAATACCGTAGTACACAAAAAATAATTGGTTATTGTTGTTGTATTTTTCTATGCACACACGTACAGGGTCCCACAAGGTATGCCTTCGCTAATTTTTGCATAAATCGAATGTTTAGGACCTAAATAAAACGTTTTTACTGATAATAACTTTTTTCATGTGTCCCTTGACATCAGAAACAATTGGTAACTTCGATGCAGTAGCACAATATTCAAAAGTTTATTTTGCATCTAATTAACAAACTTTAAACGTTTGAGTCAATTAAGATTTTAAAAATATTTTGTATACAGGGTGTTGACTGAGAGTATCGTACATCGGACTTTACTATGCAAAATTAAATCATTGGAAATATTAGCTCTCCTGATTGTTTTACGACAAAAGTGAAAATATGAAACTTGTTCAGAATCAAAAACTAGGCAAGATTCTTTATTTACATTTTTAATTTGGTTAGCAATTCCGCGTTCTTTAAGAACAATAAAGAAAAACGTAATTTTATGAAAAAAAAAATGCGCTTATAATTTTATTTATGCGTAAAACATAATAACTTGTTTATTTATTATCGTATCTCAGCGATGTTTTTAAAAAATTATTTTCTTTGATTCGCCGCATCGCACTGTTATTTTCTGAATAATAATGCCAACAGCACTTTTAAACTTTGGATCACAATAAACTTACCTTCCTGAAAGATTTATAGCGCTTAGTCGTATCTTATTTTATAAGTTTATTGTGTCTAAATTTTAAAAAGTGCTGTTGGCATTATTATTTGAATAATAACAGTCTTAAAAAAAGTTTACACGTTGTGACGTCACAAAGATTTTTATTTAAAAGGGCGTATCTCTGAAACCGTTAAGGATATCTGAGTTCTGTCTGTTGCAAAAACTTCGTTAATATTTTGGTACAAGAATAATTTTTTACACAGTGCAATTTGGCCAATAAAAAAAAATATTTAAAAAAAGTTGCCGAGATACGATAATAAATAAGCTATTTATTAAGTTTTACGCATAAATAAAATTAAAAACGCATATTTTTTAATTTCATAAAATTACGTTTTTCTTTATTTTTCTCAAAGAAAGCGGAAATGCTAATTAAATTGAAAATGCTAGTAAAGAATATTGCCTAGTTTTTTATTCTGAACAAGTTTCATATTTACACTTTTATCGTAAAATAATTAGGGGAGGCAATATTGCAACTATTTAATTTTGCATGGTAAAGTTTTATGTATGATACTCTCAGTCAACACCCTGTATACTTAGGGATTCAGAATAAATTAAAGCATCTTAACTTAATTTACCTAATTGTCCAGATATGTCCAAAGCTTTCGCTCTCAGCACTCTTCCGAATTCACCTTCTCCAAGAGTTTGTTCAATAATGAGTTGACTCCTGGGAAACTCCCATTTCGGATCTGGCTACACGTTGCATAAAATTACACAATATAATTAAACCTATGGGGACACAAAATATTTATAATATTATGTCTAAAGCAACACGAAGAAGGTTAATGGTTCTTGTTTTCTTTAACAAGAACGGCTTAAGTTACTATACAAAGTTAACACGACTAAAGTAAATACTTTCTCATCTACGAGAACAAGCTTCAGATTCTTGGAAACACATACTTTGTTCCATACCTAAAACGCGCCAAGCGTAATTATACAGCTTTTCGTGTTTATTATATCATTAGCGACCTTTTTTTGTTGTGTACTTATATTAACTTCTAATCAAGCTTTATAAAATGCGTAAATGGGTGTTTGTACTGGGTGGCAAAAATTTAAATAAAACGGTCGTTGAAGATCATTAGCTATTTAACAGAAACTATTTTTAAAACAACACAGTGTTTTAATTTTGTGTAACAATAATATGCAATTTAGTTTTTTGATTCCAAACAAAAATTTCTTTTTAAAATGGAAAACTTTTTTAAAACCTAAAGTCAAAATTTTGATGGTGGCTGCTGACCGATTAAATTTCCATAATAATATTCTGGGTGTTTGTTTTGATCGGACCATGTTGAATATAAAATATGAATAAGTCAAATTTTCAAATGCAATTGACTATAGTTTTTACATTTTATTATAAATAATTTAATTGTCTTTAAAAAACAATGAATATATTTACTCTTGGCCTGAAACTAAATTTTTTTGAGATATTGCTGTTTTAATCATATAATTTATAGATAAAATAGAATTAATATGGAAGTCTTTACAAAATTTATAAAAATATTTAAAGTATTAAATATTATTTTCCTCATCTGTATTAGCTGTAACTTTTAATTAAATTACCATATTACTACATTAAAAACAATATGATTGTATCATGATTGTTCAAAGGAGAAAAAAATATTTGAACTACTGTTGGAAACCTTTGCTTCTGTTCTTAAATTTTTAAAACACCGTTGAATGGCCTAAAAAGTATGGTGTTTTATTAAAATGTTTAAATTATTAATGTTTAAAATTAGCAAATAGACCAATAAAGACAAACATTCTGTGTATTATTTAATAAATTAAATTAGTCACCATTTACTACATGAGAGCTTTTAATAAAACTGCGAAATTATTTAATTAAGAAAATGTCAATTACTCAAATTGTTAAATATTAATAGGATGGTAAAGTTCTGCGATGGTCTTGTTTCAAACAAAATATAAATTACACAAATATGTTGATTATAGGTAGAAAAAACGCAATTAGTCTTTAGAAAATAATAATGTTTTGCAAGATAAACAATGAACAAAAATATATTTTTTTTTCTAAAGCAACTAAGTTACGTATTGGTTCGCGTCATATGTTCGCGTAAACAAGGGGTGGGAAATGTCCAGTTTACGGGCCGCATAAGGCCTGCGAAATCATTTGGTTTGACGCTGTCATGTTCCAGCCATCACATTAGGGGCGAGTTATTATAATTGATTGTTTGGCCAAATACAGATTGTAAATGAAGTGTGGTACACACCCTTTTTTTTCTTTAGTTTTGATTTAAGAAAAATGAAGTTTTAGACATATGATATGTACTAAGAACCGGGTTTTTTGAGCACATGCACACAATTGTTCCACTTCCGGTTTCGCCGAAAATGACCCCAATTTTGTTATTTCAAATGGAACTCCCTGTATATTTTTACATTTTTGGAAAGAGGAAGCGATTTTGGATACAACTGCACTATTTTGGTTAATTTTTATAAATCCAAATAATTTTAAAACCAAAATTTAATTTTTTATTAAGCGTGCCGTGAGCCGCATAAATTGATTTTTATTATGTCAACAATTGTCCAAAAAACGATTTTGTGAATTTCAAGTGACATTTAAGTTACTTTAATCGGCTTCGAAGGTTGCGGAATCGGTTTTTTGATAAAAAGCCAATTTTTTTCAATGGAATTATGATGCTACAAGCGGTAATTTGAATGGAGCATCTTCTAACGAATCCATCGGTACCAATTATCCACAGTCTACTGCGATTAACAGGATCTCTTAATAAATCTTTACAATAATTTGAACGATTTTTTTTATACGGAATTGATAAAGATTTTCCAGCAAGCGCTTTTGCAGAAAGATCATGAAAAAAGCATTTTCAAGTTTGTTTTTTTGTTAAGAGGTAGGATTACATTAACTGTAAAAGTCGTGTTTTCGTTTAACCTTTTTGTACGTATTAACGAGATACACCTTTTATCTTAGATATTCTTTAATCCCTTTATCGAAAAATACATTTTCAAGGAATTCAAAGTTTCTTGGTGTTTGAACTTCCTAGAAGACGGAATAAATTGAAATTTAAAGGGATATTAAACACCTAAGAAATTCGACCAAAAGTGAAAAGCGGAGAGAAGAAGTTGTATTAAATTTAGCTTAATGGCTAACAAGTTTAAAAATTGCATTAATAAAACAATTTGATAAGAAAAACCAGTTAGCCCGCAGTTCGATGTTAATTTTTAATGTAAGATGTGAAGTAATTTAAAACAAGACAAACATTTGGTTATTCAACGGAATATCGAATCATTTAAATTTGACAAACATTCAGAACGTGATTATTGCTCGTTCTGGAGTATTTAATAAGACGAGCAATTTAGAGGACATACGAGAACATTTCCGCTAAAAATAATCTTTATTTTTTAAATTTACTTAGATATTTGGAGATGTAATAAGTAAATAGATTCGGTACATTTATAATACACTTTAATTTTCGCTCCATTATCTCTATCAAAAATTAATTTTAACGTTAAATAATACATTATACTATTAAATGCATTCTTTTAAAATACCTACAAATTTTAAAAATTTCAAAGAAAATTGTTTAAAATATTACTTAAACATCTGTAAGTAAAGTGATGATTTGTATATTTAAAATTTTGTAACGCGAAGTAAAATAATGAGTAAATTATCTTTTGTTTTCAAACTCAACTCACAAGGAATAAGCTAATATTAATTAACAAAGTTCTGTTGTTATCGCCAGGCGAACAAAAAAACATTTTGAACATACCTAAAGACGGTAAAATAGTTCTTGATCATTGCTTTTTATTTGTTTTAAAACACTGAAAACGAAATTTACGTAAAATGAGCAATAATTAAAATATTTTAAATGCTGTATTTTCATTATAAAAATACTCTGTTAAAGGAATAAATTGCATGAAAACATATTGCGTTCATGGGTTTCCTGGCCTGGTCATTGCCTTGATAATTTATCAAACAAATTACGAACCTAAATCACAACGTACATTTATGAAACGTAATCGTATGTGACTATTTCACATTTAATTACACGCAATGTAAAATGATGGTAACTGAAATTGATTTATAAGAAAACGTTTGCTTATGTTGGAATACGCTTGTAGGTGATGACCTTTAGTTTATTTATATCAGTGGTTCACAAACTGTAGGGCCAACGCCCTGGGGAGTTGCGGATATTTTAAATAATCCAGGCAGGCAAACCATTGCCAACTTACATACATATTCTACTTCACTACCTCTGTGTCTGCTACTTATATGACCATCCCAAGTGACTTAGACCCGATTGCATACAAGTTGAACACGATTAAACCTGTGGTTAAACCACGTTAACCCTTGAACTAGTCAAAATCCCAGCATAGTTGACGCTGATGTTGCCTAGTTTTGGGTATTAACTCGTATTTTAGCACCAGTGTTACTTTGTGCAATCAGGCCTTAATGGCTTTTTCAGATAAACGTCAAAAAGTACATAACTGGTGCTCTCTATGAAGTATATCAATAATTATTATTTCCAAACTTACGGTTCGTTAGTTAGCAAGCTAGAATATGAATAGGGTTGCCAGATTTCTTGGTCGTCAAACCGGGACAATAAAAAAAAGAGGAATAGATAGAATTCGTTTACTAAGAACAAAAACAAAAAACAATCTCAGAACTCCACTTAAAAATCACAATACTGACTATATACAGGGTGTGTATAAATTGGCGGAAGCGCTACACGTGGCGATGTTCTTCGTAAAATTCCAAGTCGAAAATCTTGATACAAAAATGTTGAGGCCATAGGAAGCATGGTACAACATTTTTGTATTAAGATTTTCGACATAGAATTTTACGAAGAACATCGTCACGTGTAGCGCTTCCGCCAATTTATACACACCCTGTATATGTATAAGGAATATAGACAACAAAAGTCACAAAAATAATCTCACAAATCTTACATTTTTGCAGAAGGCTTTATTTTCAGTTCAGCCTTTTCTTAATAAAAAGATATTTTTCGCTATATTTGTCGGAAAATTTGCTCTTTTTCTTTGGCATTTTGGACAGGCCGAGAGTCCTGAGAGTTGTAAAGTGTGATCATGGAGCTGGGCGTAAAAATACTGAACAAGGTCGAGACACGCCGAAGGTGGCCGCTACCGGTTTGACAACGCCAAACGTAAGAATCAAAAAGCGATAAACCGGGATATTTGAACGTCCCGAAAGATCTAGCCGGGACACCGGGACTTGGGACTCAAAATCGGGACAATCCCGATTAATCGGGACACCTGGCAACCCTAAATATGAATGAAGTTGGCTGTAGAAATAAGCAACGATAAGCGACATTGTCATTCCCCGCGCGAACTGCTAGCTTGAGCTAGTTTACAGTTTCAACTATTCTGTACGAGTTTTGTTTACTTGTATTCTCATCTACGACAGTAACTTTTTAACTTTTTTTCTCGTTTGTTTGGTTTTAAATGTAAATAAATATTTGTTGATTTTCCATGTATATAAGTAATCGAAATGAAAGGTTATATTGATCAGTGTTAAGAAATGTAATGAAATAATAAATTATTTTGACCTAACTACATAATAAATGGAACTGTTATGTATTTTTTTTTTGTTCAAGAGGCTCTTTGAAAAATTTACTAAGGGCGCCGTGAGCAGAGAAAGTTTGGAAACCTCTGATTTAAATCGATTGCAACCTACGATTTATTTCAGGGCTTCGAACCGTAATTTTTTTCGTTTCGGTTTTCGTTCCGGTTCAATTAAAAATATATATATCGGTTCGGTTCCGGTTTTCGTTCCGGAAAAAAACGTTTTTTTTCGGTTTTCGGTTCAGTTCCGGTTCGAAGCCCTGATTTATTTCATAAAGACTTCTTCATGCGAAATTTATTACCTGTAATTTAATTGCATGATTTGTTAGAGTAGTTGTCATGTCGAAATTTAGATTGAGGGCTTCCGAGTGAAGACTTCGATCAACGTAATCTGACAGTGGAGCAGAAAGGTCAGGTGCATCATCAGAAAACTTCTCTCGGACCGCTTTGTGCACTTGATCAAGTCTCCAGCAATAAACTACAAATCCCAAAGCTGCTAGAAGGAACACGGAACCAGCTACTATTCCTAATATGCAAGTTGTTCCACATTTCGATAAGTCAGCACCTGCAATCACTTATAATTTTTTAGTTAAATATTTATTCACCTAATATTACGCTACTTATAAGAATATTTGTCAAGTAATATGTAAGTTATTTAAATAAATAATAATGCAGTTTAATATGAACATGTTGTGGTCGTTAATCAATAAATCGACATTAATTTACTAAAAGTAAATTGGGATACAAAATGAAGACATCACATTTAATGAATTAATATCAAACAGAATTATAATTCTTACCTACATGTCGACTAACGTTAGGTTGTGCCAAGGTACCATTGTACAGAACGGATGAAGCGGTTGAAAAACTGCTGGTTGTGATTGTTGTAGTTGTTTTTTTATTTTTGATAGTTTTAGCTGGGCTTTCACAGCTGCATGCGAACCTGTCACACGAACATACGCCGCCTCCGATATCCAAACCCCTTCCTGTTTTCGGATTAATTTTCAAGGGAAAACTTACTTGTCCTGTAAAAATTAACAAAATTCGCTAAACTCCCGATTTACGAACTTTCGATTTACGAAATATCGATGATACGAACAAAGCTATTTTTTGTGCAAAAATAAATAAGTGAGTTCTTATTGATATGAAAAGAGGGACAGAAACAAAAACGCTTTAGGTGTCGCAATTGTATTACCGTATTAGCCCGACGCCCGACTATAGGGCGACCCTGATTATAAGGTGACCCCTACTTTTTAATTTGCTTTTTGGAGAAAAAAAGATTTCCCTCACCATTATAATATTACTCGAATATAAGGCGACCCCCCTATTTACGTGTCGCCTTTTTAAATAAAAACCTCGCCTTATAGTCGGGCTAATATGGTATGTCGACTGTTATTTGCAGTCAGTTACTAAAATTTTGAAGTTATTCTTTAATTATACGCACATCTTTGGTTATTCCAAACATCTACAAGCAATAAATCAACAACTAAAATACATGTGACATTCGAAACTCAGCGTTTTATTATACAGGATATTTCAGTTTGACAGTCGCACCCCTATAACTTTGTTATTTTACAAGGAAAGCCCTATTAACCTTATATTTTTGTAAATCGTGAAAAATTGTCTATCGAATGTTGTTCAAATGTTTTTTTTTTTTACGATGAAATACATCAGACTGGCGATAGACAACTTTTTTTCGAAATTACATGGCATACTTTGTTTATTGATTGTGATAGAGAATAAAATTCCAAACCCGATAGTGCATTAGAAAAATAAGCATATACAGGGTGGACCAAATTCGAATGTTTTACGGGGTATCTCGGTTACCGTAATAGATAGCGAAAATCTGATTTCGGACTCTTGGAGTATTTTTTTGAGAAAAGAACGCCCATGAAATCAGATTTTTTCTATCTGATTCTATTTTGGCACTACAGACGAAAAATGAAATTTCATCATTTTTGAAAATTTGCTGTAACTTCTTTATTTATTAAATTAGAACAAAATGTTAAAAAAGTTTTTTATACGAAATATTATGCTTAATTTAAAAACAAAATGAATTTTTCATAGCTATCTTGACTTTCGAGATATGGAGTAAACTTACATTTTTTTAAATGAAAACCCTAGTTGGCCATGACTTGATGTGAAAGAGTATTTTTTTAGCTTTTCAAAAATATATAGTTTTATATATTTGTTGCAAAAAATAACCAAAATATGGCCAATTTTGTAAAAATTCGATCATAAAGTTGGCTATGATTTCGTAAACAAGTGATGTTTGCAATTATTAAACAACTAAACGTCATTGCCAAGTAAATTCTGCAACAGCCGCTACGTTTTTATCACTTACAAAGTAATATTCTAACATATTAAACTTTTCAAATAGTTAAACTTTAGCCATGTTCACAATACCACAATAAACACTTATAAAATACAAAATAATACACAGATTTGCTTTAAAGTTGAAAATCTTACTTCGAAATGACGTTTAGTTGTTTAATAATTGCAAACAACACTTGTTTACGAAATCATGGCCAACTTTGATGATCGAATTTTTACAAAATTGGCCATATCTTGGTTATTTTTTGCAACAAATATATAAAATTATGTATTTTTGAAAAGCTAAAAAAATACTCTTTCACATAAAGTCATGGCCAACTAGGGTTTCTATTTAAAAAAATGTAAGTTTACTCCATATCTCACAAATCAAGGTGGCTATGAAAAAATTACTTTTGTTTTTAAATTAAGCAAAAAAATCTGTATAAAAAACCTTTATAACATTTTATTCTAGTTTAATAAATAAAGAAGTTACAGCAAATTTTCAAAAATGATGAAATTCCATTTTTCATCTGTAGTGCCAAAATGGAATCTGATAGAAAAAATCTGATTGCACAGGCGTTCTTTTCTCAAAAAAATAGCCCAAGAGACCGAAATCAGATTTTCGCTATCTATTACGCTAACCGAGATACCCCGTAAAACATTCGAATTTGGTCCACCCTGTACATAAAAAAATGTTTGAGAAAAAAGAGTTTAGAAGTTATGTATTATTTTTCAAAAAATCGTTGTATTTGAACAAACAAAACACGATTGCTGTGGTATTAGATATTTTTTAAGTTGTCTAATAGTGTAGTATTATTTTTCGACGAAAAATTATTATTTTGTGGGTATTAAATTGAAAATGTACCTTCTGGCGTTTCATTTAATGCTCACAAAATAATGATTTTTTTGTCGAAAAACAATAAAACACAATTAAATAAGTTATAAACTGTCAATTACTACAGCAATCATGTTTTGTTTAGTCAAATACAAAGATTTTGATAAAAATAATAAATAACTTGTATATCATCTTCCTTATTTTCTTAAAAATTTTCTTATGCGTGCTTGTTTTTTCAATGCGCTATCGGTTTTAGAATTTAATTATCTCTCGTAGTCAATAAAAAAGTATACCATGTAATTTCACACAAAAAGTTGGCTATCGCCAGTCTGACATATTTCACTGCAAAAAAAAACTTTTAAACGTCATTCGATAGAAAATTTTCTTTTCAAAATAACAGAGTTATAGGGGTGCGACAGTCAAACTGAATCACCCTGTATAGATTTTGATAAATGTTTCAATAAAAAATACGAACGAATCTACCACAAAAGAAACAACTGTGGCCTGAAAGTATTTTAATAAATATGGTATACTGTTTTTTTTTTATATCAGTCTGAATAAGGTTTAAGAATTACCGTCAAGTTGTATGCATTTGACTGGACATTTCGCTAACCGCGGCCTTGAGCTAAAAATACGGCGAGCTAAAATTTTTGTGTCTTTATCGCATAATACTTTTTATTTATAAAGCCTAAACTATGTTTTAGTTAATAAACGCTAATGTTGCAAGTGGGGCGCTTGCCGAAATCTGGATATATTTTGTAAAGGATAGAAACATACCAGAATAGTTCTAATTTGTTTTAAAAACAATCTGGATTGAATTAAATAGACATAAAGAACAAAATATGAGCTGGATAAGTTAATGTTAAGCATAATTTCGCGGTGTTTGTAAGTGACGTATGCAATCATTTTAAAGAGGACGATTGAATTACTGAGGTTAGCAACCAATCAAAACTGCTTGTGACGTACTTAACTTAAATTTGAACTGTTGTTTAAATTTTAAACTCTTTGTAAAATATTGAACTATTTATTCACAAACAAATAATTTGGTAATGTGAATGAAATATTTGCGATGTGTGAGGCGACTTCATAGTTTCACCATTATAAAATGTAGTTTTTTAAAACAGCATTGAGTGCATATAACAAATAAAATATTAAAATAAGTGGAAATCTTGGGAATTTTATCAACGAAATAAGTTTGATTTGTTTAAGTCAGTGTAAATAGAGCTTTGTTATGTTCTTAATTCAAAATTCGTCGAGATGCAGATTTTTGATACCTATATTAAAGGGTTTTTATTAGCGCGACAGAATTGGGATGATTCATGACAAAATTAGCATAAACGATAGGAAAATATAATGCAGGACAAACATTTTAAACAACGACAAAAATGTAAGTGAACGACAAGATATTTGGTGTAATGGTAAGAAAGGTAAGTGAACGAAAAATAATTGTTCTAACGGCAAAAATGTAAGTAAACGACCAAATAAGACGATCAGGTTAAAAAATGATGTATTACAAAAAAAAACTTATTACCCCAATTTGCATTATTTAATTAAAAAAGTTTTATCTAACCCTTAACCCAGTGGTTTCCAACCTTTTTGTACCTACGCCCCCCTTTTTCATAAAAGAAAAAAAATTGCACCCCCCTAACTTTTCGTAACAATCTAATTTCATACTTTAATAATTATTTAATGGGCTACAAAACAAATATACCATATTCTGTAAAAACAAAGTTATTTTTGTTTGTTTGTATTCAAAAATAATATTTTGGCAACAGCTGCGAGCCCCCCTTGCAATAGCCTCACAGGTTGGAAACCACTGCCTTAACCTGACCCTCTATTGCTGACCAAATAAATGAGGGTCAGATTAAAAGTTGGTTAAAGTTTTTGTTGAATAAAAAGAAACGTATTAAATAAATAGTATTATATGTTCTAATTAATATGACAGAAGTGTTGTTAAAAAAAAAAACAAAGTTTTTAACTGGTTTTAAACAGGTTTTTTAATATATTGTTTCAATTTACATTGATTCCGACATGTTTCGTCAATATAGGTTTTATTGACTTCCTCAGGGAACTATGTTATATAATGAAGCAATAATTTTCTAAGTTGTTAGACAAGGATGATTCCAGAAAAGTAATACTAAAATAATATATATTGGTGAATAACAAAAAAAAAGAAAAAGAATATTCGACATACACGTGGCATCGTAATTGAACAATGTGTTTTTTACTTTTCTGGAATCGTCCTTGTCTAACAACTTAGAAAATTATTGCTTCATTATATAACATAGTTCCCTGAGGAAGTCAATAAAACCTATATTGACGAAACATGTCGGAATCAATGTAAATTGAAACAATATATTAAAAAACCTGTTTAAAACCAGTTAAAAACTTTGTTTTTTTTTTTAACAACACTTCTGTCAATCATAAAATAACAGGATATCTTAAATTAATCTAATTTATATGTTATAACTTAATTATAATTGTTCAAAACTATAAGTAATTTAAATTTTTTTGTTTGACATTACCTATGGCGTTTTATATGATTTTGTGGTATTTTTTGTAATAAATCAATATACTTACGTACGTCGTAGATATATAATTTACATCTAAGTTTTTATTCCAATTTGAATATATTACTTCCTTAAATATAAAAACTTATCTTTATACTTGAGATATTATTTTTTGTCTGAGAGATAGCATAGTTTGTTGTAAAATTTATCTTTTTTGTTGTGTTAATATTTGTCGTTCGTTGTACCTATTTTGTCGTGTGGTATACTAACTTTGTCGTGAAATTTCCCATTCTTGTAGTGGTATATTTGTCGTTCTGTATTAATTTTGTCGTGCCATGATCCATGATAATATATTCCCATATATTAAGTCAGAAGTTCTTACTTAACCAGTGTCCGTGAAATTGTATAATGAGTTTTAACGAGAAAAAGAGCTCTATTGGCAGTGAATATAAAATAATTTCCTTATTTGGTGGTAACTACAATATTAATTCTCATTATTACATTAATTCTTAATAATTATTGCTACTTACTGGCAAAAAAATTTATTTTGTAGGAAATTTTTTAATTGTTTTAATTAAAAATGTTTGTTTTTTACTTTTGTATAAGTTTTAATGTTAGTTTTAAGACTTATGTTATGCAAACATTATTGATTTTAGTGTTCCGTAATTTTCTTTTACATAAAGTGTTCTGCGACTCCGAAAAGATTAAGAATTACTGTCTTAAATGGCCAATTTCCGATAACAATTTTCAAATGCTACAGCATTTGTCAAAAATTTAATATTATTTTAGTTTACCTGTACAATCTTGAGGACAAATAAGCGGATGCAGTTGTTCTAAGGAGTCGCATATTCCATCTGGACATGTATCTCTATCAGGAGTACATGTAGCATATAGGTGGGTTGCAGTATTTCCTGGATTACGATCACCGCGCCACATGCATCTTTCAGCTCCGGTTGATATTCTGCAAATACGTTGTAAAACACAAGATTTAATCGTTTTATGTGATGCCAATAAAAAAGTCCAACGATTGACAAATAAAAATTTATGTTTACACAAGAAAAGATTAATTCTCGTTCTGTAAACTTGACAGTGAATGCAATGTTTAGCCAATAAGTTGATTAAATGCAAATTTATTTCGAAATATGATTACTGGAGGACCAAAACACCCTAGATTTGGTGCCCTAATTAATTTTTATAAGAATAATAATAGGCGAGGTATTCTAATCAAAACGAATGTTGCTTTAATTTAATTGCAAATTTGTATACGGATATCTTAATTTAAAGGCAGACATGATAAACTGTCTATTCCACTATATTTAAATTTTGTACACATATATAACAAATATAAAAACACTTATTTTCGTAAAATTAAAAAAAAAAAATCGAATAATATTTGGCCCGATTCAAGTTATCTGATATTTGAAAATAAATATGAAAATAGAACTCAAAATGCTATGAATTATTGACCATTCAACCGAGAGTGTAGAATTTGTAGTAACCGAGAGTTAACAACTGAGATATTATTCATGTAAAGCAGGCCCGTGCAATTTTTTAAGCCAAAGGGCCAATTGCAAATTTTATCAAATTGTAACGAGCCGTACGACTTTCCTATGGATATGGAGTTTCTTCCAAGTGTGAAGGGTCCGGAGAAATTTTAAAACAATTTTTTTTTCGCGCATAAATGGTCTATATGAGCAATGCAGTGACATAAAAAGAATTCCCTAAAAAATTCGGTTTCAAATTTCTTAGTCACAAGCGATTTCCTTAATTTTTATTTCTAAATCGGTTTTTAATACAAAATAGAGATTCTCCGCTATTGTAGTTTCCTTCATCTTTACCAAATCTTATAATTCTTCAGTAACATTTAACTTTATATCTACTTTACGAAAAAAAAAATACAAGTTGAGTAGTATTACAGTATTAGATACATCAAAACAAAGAGAATTAGATAAAACATCATTAGCAGTAAATTTAATAGTTAATATAAGGTTTTCTGCCATTTCATCAATTTATCTTACCACAGTGAATCTAAACAAAATATTACTAGAAAAAAGCTTTTTTCAGTGCAAATAAAGTTCACAGCCATTTTAATACATTCTTTTATTAAACTATAATATGTTTAGTTGAAATATTAAAAATTTCATAAACTATTGTTGTGGGGTTTTGTTGTTTACACGCATTTTTGAATAAGTTTTGTTGTCCCGCTAAGTTCTCTTTCATTTCCATTATTCTTTCTCTTCTTAAATCACCTGTTAATTACTCATATTTTTAGCACTTTTTGACATGTAATGACACTTAATGCTATACTCTTTAAAAACAGCAATGCTTGTAATATACATCTACTGGGCCGCGGACCGCATAAAAATGTCAGGGGCCGCTTACAGCCCTGGGACCGTAGGTTGCACAGGCCCGATTTAAAGGCTGTCGAAACAAAGTGCTAATCTTTAATGCTAAAATAATATACATTTATTTGCCACGTTTTTGATAAACATAAAGTGAAATTGCTTGAAATGAATTAATTTTAACCTTGGTTAAATAGGGATGGGTTCGGAAAATCAACTAATTAAGTTTGAATTTTTTATTTGAATTGTTAAGGCAATTTGTTAAAATAAAGCTTTGCTCTCAGCATTCTGTATCTTTAAATTCGCTCAAATCGAACAAACGAACAGTGAATTCGCGTATAATAAGGAAAATCTGCATTTGTGACGTAATTTTCTAGTCATATTTCATTTTTGACTTAAAATTTTGTTAATCCCATTTAAATGAATATTTTTCAGTTCCTAGGAAGGTGTCATATTTAATTGAGTATCTCTTAGTAAATTGTGGATATTAATATCTGTGCTCTTTTGCTGACTACTATTTATTGTTTTACGCTTACTTAATAATATAAAATATTTTTTAAATATCTCAATAAGCCATAAAATTGGAGAGAATGCTTGCGACGCATAATCACCCTTATATCTAAGTGGGCACTTGATAGAATATCTGAATAAGAATCTTTTAAATACCAGTCGACCGTCGAAGTTACTAAAAGTTATTAGAGTATTAAATCTGACCTTTAACGAAACCTAACGGGAGAATTTTAAAAACGATAGTGGACGAAAAAAGCTAAGATCATTTTAAAGTAATGTTTTAAAGCTTTCTAAATGACGTAATCCATTAAGCTTTACAAAAACAATTATTGTTATCCGAGAAAAAAAAAAGTTTTTTTATCTAGGCATTTTGTATTTTATGAGTGATCATTTTTTCTCAGTTTTGAAAAATTGTTACAGTATGACACATGAATAAAGCACAATGGGACGATCTTGATTCGAGTGTGCGACAAATTTTCTAATTAAAAACAATGATTGATGAATGTTTAAGGTTAAGGCCTTTATATTTACGGAATTACGGAACCCTAGACCGTATGTTTAAGTTAAGTAAATCAACTATTCTTAGAACACTTCACTATTAAGTTCGTAGAACCAGGTATAGTTAAATAATTAATTGTTCAAAATTAATGTTACCTTTGTTCGACACTCACTGCTCCACCTGTTGATAAACCGCAAGTTTTTGTGCATTGTTTCAGCGTCTTACTCGCCGCACAAAAGCCCCAGTTTTTAATATCTGAACCAACTTTAGTGCAAGTCGGTGTAGGTTCATCGATCATTATTATAGAAATTTCATCCGTTTGTATGGAGCCATTGTTGCGCCACTGGATCGTCATTCTGTGAATTTCACATTTTATTGTTTTAGAAACACTCATACACAAGCTTTTAACGGCATTTTAAATCAAACTTACCGAGAAGAGTGCAGATTTCGTAGAAGTTTTACATCATGAACATATACAATTCCTTCGAAGGTTGTTCTAAAAGCTCCTCCCGAAGAATCATGATGAATTTCAAAATCTTCGTGATGTTTTTTCATTTTTTCTGTTACAGGTTGTGTTACTCTAGCTAGAGGGGCTGTTGTTCTGATGAAACATTAAATTTAATATAAGCTATTCACTAATTCTATAGAATAGACGTATGAATATTTTATTTTGAACATGAAAATATCAGTGAATAAATCTGAACCTAATGAGCACGGACCAAGAACGGAAGGAAAACGTAAATGAAATTACAAATTGTTTTGTAAGAACCAAAACGGAAATGAATACGAAATTAAAATTTTTCATTCAAGATTGAAAACGAAATAAATAATTTCTTTTACCGGTTTTAACCGATCTTCTAATGAACTTTAATAAATTGTTTACTGTAAATGTAAGTAATACCTTTTTCTTTTTAATTTATTCCGACAAAATCGAATTTAATTCAAATGCATAGTTTTTTAGTACAAAAATAAATTTAAAACGGCACAAGCTTTATTATCAAATATAAATCGTGTGTACATGTTCATTAAACAAATTGGGTTGTGATTTTACACCGGACGGGCGCGAAGTCATTTTAAATAAAATGTACAAATTTTATTTGAATATCTGTCAGTAATGTTTAGCAATTAGTAAATTTAATATTGCAGTTCGCTAGTCCAAAATATGGCGTCCATAAAGATTATAACCTATTATAACATATCGCCGTTTATAATTTATTGAAGGCCTAATGATTGCTAAGAAACAGAAACAAGAATATAAATGGACTTTAAAACTCATCACAAACATTTACTTCCATCACGTGAATCCCAAAATTACAAAATAACCACGCCAAATTGGTCTTTAATTACATATGAAGTATTTACAATCATAATCGAATATTCGAATAATTTGGGTTTCATCGTATTAATGTTTATGTAGTTAAAACGGTATTAAACGCATTTTAATTTTGGTTTTGATGAAAAAGAAACTTTTGTTGTTGGTTCCGATCAGAAATGAATGAAATATTTCGTTTTTAGTCCCTGCTTAAGAGTAGATATAGCCAGCCAACCTGTGTTAAGTTTTTACGAGGCGCGTCCAGAATATAAGAATCAATGATGTACAGGTACATACGTAGTATGAAAAAATATACACTTTTTGGTTCCCAAGCTTAAGTAAATCAATGATGATTGATGAAACAACGTTTCTTCCGTTTTATTAGCAGAACATTCGAGATTTTCTACTTGACTTTTGACTGTGTATCTTTACTATCCAATCTACCACCTATGCGGACGGCAGAGATACTCGGTTTCTAGTTTTTGGACGCACCTCGTATTTGTTTTAAATCTATAAATTTAATTTATGACCAATAAAACATTGATAAACTACTAGGGATTTGTTTTATGGACTTTCAGAACAATTTTTGTATTAAAATATGTGTTCTGGTGAGTGTAAGCGCTGTTAATGATAGAAAAAATATTGGTTTAACATATGAACTCCAAAATAAAGCGTTCTTGTACGTGGGTAGAATTTTATTATATCAATAGCGTCCAGTAATTTGCAATTTCATTTTATGTACATGTAATGGATAAACGGTGTAATATCGAGTAAACGAAATACGTTGAAATGATAATGTCCCTAAATTTAATATTGCAAAACTTAAATTTGTGTTCAAACTTTAAAATAATTATATTACCAACGCTAATGGTATATTTTGTCAGGTGAACCAATGATGGACGATTTGAAATCTTAAATATTTGTTACTTATGTACAGGGTGCACTAAATAGATGGAACCCTCCTATAGGGATCTCGTAAACGGTAAGAGTCGGTTAAATTAAACAAAATTATTCTATTATAGAGAGGCACTCAGCGATGCTTTTATTTTTTGTTTTGTATATTTATTAGGAATATTAGGAACAATATTTAATTAAAATACTCTAAAGAACCAATATTCTATCAAATATGAAAGAGTTAGAAAGGTTGCTTATTTCAATTTTTTGCGTGAATCTAGTTAGCCACAGATTAAAAAAAAATGAAAGCATCGCTCTCTAAAATAGGATAATTTGGTCCAATTTAAATGACTTCTCTTACCGTTTACGAAATTCCTATAGTGTCGAATAGTCAGTGTCAAGTCTAATGGCGAGCGGTGGGGATGTTTTCGTGCAGTAAACGCTACAATATGGGCCACGGCCATTAAAACCATGGCGGGTACACCAATACAACTAGGTAAGTAGTTGTGTTCAGTTTCAATTATTGTGTTTAGTGCGCACCCCCACCGCTCGCCATTAGACTTGACGCGGACTAGACTATATTTGACGCTCTCTACATCTATATGAGACGGTACTTTAAAGTAGCAATAAATTGTATTAAAAAATTCAAGTTTTCAACGTTATTTATTTAGGGTGACTTTCATTTTACTGCACACATCTTGGTCGTAGGTCGCCCATCATACAGTGAAACATACCCATGGTTACTTAAGACTAGAGTTCCAAATTCCCGACATTTGGAACCTACGGATTCGGTGATGGTAAATCGTATTTCTCGAAAATTTCCAATACAATCTTTTTTAATTAATTGTCATAGAACACCAGAAATAATAATTTGATTAAGCAGAGCTAAAATTAGCTGGTCATGTGATAACCGATGCTGGTGTCGCGCGTGCGTGCATGTCTGAAGGCGTTCTTTAAAAGTAGCTCTGGGAGTTTTCCCTGACAGATTTTCCGGCAGTGCTGGCAATGTAACCGTTGGATCGCGATAATTAGGAAAAAGGAGATACATTGCGAGTAGTACGTTTATTTTCCATTTTGTGTAGGTACTAATGGATTCAAAGAGCAATTTTCCTGATTTACCGACCAATTTTTTTTGGGGTTCGAGTACGCGTAAAAATTTTCCGAGAATGGGCGGAAACACTACCTGAGACACTTAGCGAATTCTTTGTTGAAGTCTGTCGATGTCTTGTGAAAAAAATTTCGTATAATTTACCTTTTAAGTATCTCCGTAAGGAGAATTCGCATGCTGTCAGATCTAGTGATCTCGTAGGCCATGGAATATCTCCGTGCCTGAGAATAATGCGATTCGGAAACAAACGTAAAATTTCCATAGATTGTCTGGTGTTTTGAGTTGTCACACCGTTTTATTGAAACCATGCGTCGTTTGTGAGTGCTTAGCAAACTCAGGCGTCAAAAAGCGCTCGAACATTTGAACATATCGTCCTCCAATTCATTACTCGTTACTCGTTACTCTTATGCAATTTCTATTGTTGTTCTCAGTAAGAAACTGCTCGCAAAAGAATTGGGACATATTGCACTGTGTTATGGACGACTTACGGCCAAGATCTGAACAATTCGTCCATGAAGTGTTCAAAACTTGACAACTTTCTTAACATTAAATCGAATGCTATTGTGCAGGTTTCATATTTACTTTAAAGCACACTCTTTCAGACATATACGTACTCGTACTGTACGTGATGTGTGCTATAAATATTTAAGTTTTAAAATCGCGGTTTTCATTGGTTCACCGTGTATAACCTTATATTATAGCAGTGTATTTTATAAATACCTATGTATAATATGGGTTTGTTTCATGCTCTGCTTTATTGTTCGTTAAAGTAGCTTGAGAACAATTTGTAAGACTTGGCAGTAAACCTTACGATGTACATAAACTTACCGAAATATTTTCACATCCCTGATTGGATATAAAAGTAAAGGCTTGTGTAGTTCACTTGGCTGCAGCGGTTTATTATATGATGGTGTTACATTTAAATAACTGGAAAAATATATGTGGACAGGTAGCGTAGCCTGGAAATAAAAACAATAAATATATCCTCACAGTACGTTCTAAGGGTTTTCAAGACGACTGATAAGCACGTAATCAGGTTGTTACTTTCGATTAGTAATATCGTTTGTATTGACACTTAATGTAGGAAGCCAAAATAACGGCGTTTAACGTTAACGTCAGAAGAGTTATGGCGGTTTATAATGCTTATATAAATATATCCTACAGAAAATGACAAATCGTGACTTAATAAATTATTTTATCCACTCAAGGTTCATATTTCATATTCATAGTTTGTATGTTATGTTTTTGTTTTTTTAAATATTGTTTGGGATCAGGGCCGTCGCGAGGGTATGCGCCGACCTCAGGCAAAGTTTTTAATGCTGCTCCTTTCCGATGTTGTCTTCAAAATTTACTGAGGAATAAAAACTGTTCGTGTACTTTTTTTGTAATTATTGAAAAAGCGAACAACAATCGCGCATGTCTTTATATTATTTTACTTTTTAATTTTTGTTATAATTAATAATTTTGCCGCCCTCAGGCGGTGCCTGAATTGCCTTAAGTACTAGGGTACCTTAATAAACAGGGTATGGACAGCCAAGAACAAGTTTCTATTGGCTGAGGTGTATATACGGTCGAGTTTCGCTTGCCGCTAGGCTGAGACCTCCAGATTTTAAATAATTAGTATGGAGCGCATAGGAAAATATTCATATTTTATTTTTTTCTTGCGTGTTCAGAGTGTTTAAGTGTGTTCTAAGACTTTAAAAGACATTAGTGATAGTTGTGTAAGTTATTACCATACGTAAATTTCATAAGTTAAGTTAAATACAATTATTTTTTTAATTTTTAAGAAAATGTGCGATGTATTATTGGTCTACATCGAACTTAATAGCAATGATTGGGATTAATAATGTAATTTTGTGATAAAATATGAAATTAAATTGATGAATCTATACTTTTCAGTTGCTCATTGGACATTAAAAAATACGTTTATCATGACGTCTTGTGTTTTATTCCTTACATGCCTACACCCCATGATACACGGCGTGTATCATGGGTTGCATGCCTACCATGGAAATGCTCGCTCCGTAGATGTTTTTTAAACATTAATAGCTAATAACAATTGTTAATCCTTCATTTTACTCATTTTTTAATTGCTATACTTATTATTGCATCTATTTCTGCACGCCAACTAAGTTTTTACCTACAAATGTTGTTTAAAAATTGAGTTATTTAAAGAAATCCTATATAATCCCATAGCGGCTATTAGAAATTTGGAGGGTTTGTGAAGCGTGGCCATACCCTGTTATATAGAGGTACCCTATTAAGTACTAGCGATGCTCCTGCATGGGATACATTTTGTGCTGTCGTACTAAACTGTAAATTTGGTTGCTAACATTTTTCAACCACGGCCATCGATCACTCATGGAAACTTTATATTACGTATATCGTTTTTCTTAAAAATAAAGTTTTAACGGTTGTTTTTATTAATCGTTATTAGAAGCATATTTAATTTAAAAAAAAACCCATCAAGATCCAAAATAGGATATTAAAATTAAAATATAGTCACCAAAATGCAATTATGTATTTCTGACGAGTCAAACCCAAAACCAAAATAACGAATTGACCGTAGTTTAAGGAGTAGCGGATAACACAACAATATTATGTAATGAAATTATGAAATTTTTCATTTTTCATGAAATAAAGTGTGCTTATTAGAAGCAATATTTACTTATTATAAATATGAATTTATATTCCATTAAACTAATTAATTTCTTTGTTGTTGTTAATTGTTTCAGTTATTTTTAGTAACAAATGAAATTTCTAGCAAATATCGAATGAGTGCTATACAAAGAAGTTTTTGTTTTTTAAGATAAGAAAATAAATAATAATATTTTCTTCTTGTATTTTTTTATACAGTATTATATTTTTGTGATATTATTTTGTTCGTAACTTATTTTCAATATCAATTACATAACTAACGATCTTGTTTGATCGAGATGTTTCCCAAATGCTTCTACAGCGTGTTATTAAATCTGTAAAATTGTCGGTGCTTTGGTGAAAATGACACTCACTTAATTATTTATAGAAAGTACATTTTTAACTATATCATTTAAAAACATTTACCACGCTATACAGGATGTGCCATAAGCGTATATTTTTTTGATTACCTATACCTACAGGGTGTTCCACTTTTTAGTAGCAGGACTTTAACAACCAATAGAAAAACTTATTTTAAAGCGAATATTTCATATCAACATGGGTCCAAAAATGCTTCATTTTAAAGATACAGGGTGTTGAAATTTTCGAAAAAATATCAATAATGTTTAACCGTTTCTGAACCAGTAGATATATTTAAACCAAAATTGGTATAAAACACCACCTTACAGGTTACCACAATCGGTGATAATTTCAAGTCCCACGAGCAACCAGTGGCGGAGTTGTGGGGGTTCAGTTTCAATAAATTTTATAAAAATCTAGTACGGACCTGTTTAAGATCAAACTCGAACTTGTTTTTGGGCAGAAAATTTTATTCTAAACAAAAAGTGTTTCTTGAGTTTTCTTCGTATTTGTCATTGTTTGGCGCGGAATTTAATTTATTTTACTATTTTTGCGAAAAATTTGCTCCCAAGTTCGATCTAAAAATATCGCAAAAGCAGAAAATTGCAACTTGCAGAGTAAATGGTCATTAATGGTTAATTAAACGCAACTCCTTTCCTCATTATTAGTATGTTCTGTTATTAAAAAGTTCAAAAAATCGGCAATTACTTCTTCATTACGGATATTAGCTATATTTTTAGATCAAACTTGGGAGCAAATTTTTCGCAAAAATGGTAAAATAAATCAAATTTCGCGCCAAACGGTGGTAGATACCAGGAAAAGTCAAGAGATACTTTTTGTTTAGAATAAAATGCTCTATCCAAAAACAAATTCGAGTTTGATTTTAAACAGGGCCGTACTAGTCTTTTATAAAATTTATTGAAACTGAACCTCCACAACTCCGCCACTGGTTGATTGTGGGACTTGAAATTTTCACCGATTGTGGTAACCTGTAAGTTGGTGCTGTATACCAAATTTGGTTTAAATATATCTACTGGTTGAGAAACGGTTAAACATTATCGATATTTTTTCGAACACCCTGTATCTTTAAAATGAAGCGTTTTTTGGACCCATGTTGAAATGGAATATTCGCTTTAAAATAAGTTTTTGTATCGACTGTTAAAGTCCTGCTACTAAAAAGTGGACCACCCTGTATGTATAATTTAATGCAGAAACAACTGTAATTAACAACTTTTACATTTTGTAAACAATTTTAATAATTTAAGTTACAGAAGTAACAAACGTTAATATCTTGCTACTGCTTACACTTTAAGATTAAGTATTTTAAAATTAAATTTTTTGAAATTAATTTTCTCGATGCATGAAAGTCACAAAAAGTGTTAATAAACTGCTTAAATATTACTCCCATGTTTTTATTGCAACTACAATATTTGAAAACAATTTCTCATAACTTCATTTTTCAATTTCAATCGGTCCAGAATAAAATACTAATTAAATTAAACAATTTAATTTTTATGTCTAAAGTTAATATTTCAAAAAGCTTTTTCAAGTTTTATTCAATTTTTTTTTACAGATATCTTATCATTATTTTTACCTGCTTAGATTTAACAAAATATTTTAATTACTAGTAAATTAAGATGGATTTGTACAGCAATTTCAAGTGAGTGAAAGATTTTTAAACTTATACTAATTGTAAGAAAGAAACCAAACTTAAGAGCATGTGAACTTAAAATTGATCGAACGATAATAAATGTGATTTGATTTGATTTATAATAAGAAAAAAAAGAACATCAGCATCGGCAGCTGGTTCAAATGCATTCAAAATTGTGCTTCGCGATAAATTATTTTTAAGTTCTCAAGCGCTAAGAAAATTTCTCTATTTAAAACTTTTGATATTTATCATTTGTTTTGTTTATAAAATCGCTCTCTGGGCTTAGTGAGTCACACAAAACAAGCCACAGTGGTTTGCACATAGCCTGGGGGCCGTTGATTTGAGACATGTTTTAGAATTTTTAACTTTAACACAGATTTAGATTTCAATTATTAAAACAATGGTATTGCTAAAAAAGTTTTTGTAAGAAAAAATTTGTTTGGTTCAATGAACTTCTAAAATGTTTCCGTAGTTAAACAACTCAGGGTAGGAAGGTTAAGAGATGCACATTAATCGATTAACACAAGTTTTGGTATTTGGATAAAATAAAAAGATAATTTGAATTGAAGATAGGTAGACGAAAATGATAAAACAGCTAGTATAAAATTTTTAAAACAAAATAAATTGTAAAATTAATCAATTCAACGAACAAGTGTTTAAAATATTAACGTCTTTGAATTTCATTAGTTTATACAGACTTGACTATTTGTTAATTATTTGAAAAGTTATTAATTTCAATTAGAGAGGCGACGGTGCATATTTGTAATCAATCATGCTAAACGTAGTAATGAATAGATAAAGGATAAAGGATGGAAGCTAAACTTCAGTGAAATCACAGCCACTCCTACGGGGGTCGAAAATAGGACAATGGAAGCCATTAAATGATAACAGATAGAGGTAATGACCTTCGACAAAGGAAATATTTTAAAAGCTAATTTTGGTGCGGGTAAATTACATCTATGTTTACCTTATGTAATTATTATTCACACATACGACTTTTTTCGACTACAGCCACAAGGTGTGTCATTCCATTAAATATTTCTAAAAGGGCATAAAAACGAAGCCTTGAAGCATTACAGTTACTTATGGATAAACTTTTATTTCGCCCTTCGTAAGACAAAGATAAAATAAATTTTATAAGAGAAACAACTTGCTCTATCTGCGTGTTCTCTCATATTTAACATTGGACGTGCCAATTTCGCTCGTAGGCTGGTACTTCCAGGGATTCTGGCATTTATCTTACAAGTTCGCAAAATCCTTAGGTATAAATACAACAAGATTAGAACAACAGTAGTGCGAAGATAACCGTGGATTTTACATTTACAAGGATTAAGAGATTATAATAATACTCTATGTAATGAAGGTGTTGTACACTTTCATGTTTTGTGTAGACAGGAATCACCGACATTGAACAATTCGTTGCAAATTGCAATTGGGTACAATAATTTTTCACTGTGGTTTGTTTGTGTCGACAAACCGTTTTAAACTAGTTGGTTTTATTACGATACTCAATAAATGCAGACCAGCTGAACAACGTGTGATAATTTATATATATTACGTCCCTTTGTATGTGAAAATGGGCGTGTGGAATTCGCCTCCTGTAAATCCCGTTTTAAAGTATTAAAAGGGCATTTTAAATGAAATGGATCACCTCTTTATAATTTTTATTAGCATTTAGTTTCGACAAAAGACTAATTGAAAAAAAATATAAGTAACTGTAAATACAAGGTTATTTAATATGGGTAGGGAATTTAACGTTAAAAAAAAATTTAAATGCGTACAACCAGAGTTTCTAGAAAATCTAGCGATAGATTTACCATTTTAGTACCGATTGGGTAATCAGCTCAACCCTCCATGTAGGCGATTTCCAATTGCGCGAATTCGAACATACTCAGAGAAAACGTTTTACAAAGAGGTGGTATTACCACGTTTATATATTACTTAATTCGCAATAAGTTAGGGTGACCTTTTTTTAAAATTAAATTCAATAATAAAACACAATTAGACAAGTTATAAATTGTCAGCTACTACAGCGATCGTCTTTTTGTTAAGTCAAACACAACGATTTTGTGAAAAATAATAAATAACTTTTAAATTTATTTTTCCCAATTTTTCTTTGATGTATGCTTATTGTTTTAATTAAATATCGAATTTAGAATTAATAAAAAAAGGAAAACATTTTATTTAAATAAAAAGATGACTATCGCCTGTCGGATCATATTTCATCATAAAAAAAACATTTGAACGTTGTTCTATAGAGAATTTTTCACGATTTACGAAAATATAAGGTTTATGGGAGTTTCCTAGTAAAATAACAAAGTTATAGGGGTACGTTAGTCTAACCGAATCACCCTGTTTAACCAAAAATTATTTTCGACTATACCGGGTGATTCAGCTTGACTGTCGCACCCCAATAACTTTTTAATTATTGAAAATAACCCCAACAAACCTTATATTTTTAAAAATGGCGACAAATTCTCTATTAAATGATATGCAATTGTTATCTCTACGATGACGTATGTCAAATCCGCGATAGGCAACTGTTTATTTTTAAATTACATAGTATGCATACATAAGAAATTTTTCGAGAAAAATCAATTTAAAGTTTGTTAAAATTATAGCAAACAGTGTATTTAACCAGGGATGGGGAGTCGGCAGAAAAATAATCGACTCCCGACTACCGAGTTGGTATTTGTAAAAATCGACTTCCGACTCCGACTCCGACTCCCGACTCCGACTTCCGACCGACTCCCGATGGTAAACAAAGTTTAATATTTTAATTTTCTATTTAATACATAATGAAGAAAATGTTAAAAATCAGTTTTTTATAAAAATTTTTGCGATCACAATACTTTCTTCATACTACGTATGGCGAAAGTAAAAAGAGTCGGGAGTCGATAGTTTTTTACCGACTCCGACTCCGACTCCGACTCCTCAAAAGAGCTTCGACTCCTCGACTCCCGACTCCCGACTCCGACTCCCCATCCCTGTATTTAACATAGCGAAAAACGATCAAATCTTAAAAATTATGCTATAACTATCAATGAAAATGCATTAAAAATTACTTTTTAATAAAACTAAAAAAAATAAAATAAATGTCGACATAAAAAATTAGACCTTAATTTCAATCAACCAGTTACGAATAGAGGACGCGAAGAGCGGTCACTTTGAATACATTAAAGTCTAATTTTTTATGTCCACGTTTATTATTTGTTTTTATTGTTATTAAAAATTAATTTTTAATGCATTTCCATTGATAGTTATAGTATAATTGTTAAGATTTGATCGTTTTTCGTTACGTTAAATAGAGTGTTTGCTATAATTGGAATAAACTTTGAACTGATTTTTCTCGATTTTTTTTTATGTATGCATACTTTTTTAATACATGGTCGGGATTCGGAATTAAATTCTCTACCCGAATCAACAAAAACATGTATACTATGTAATTTAAAAAAAAAGTTGCCTATCGCGGATTTGACATACGTCATCGTAGAGATAACAAATGCATATCACTTAATAGAAAATTTGTCGCCGTTTCCAATTATATAAGGTTTGTTGGGGTTGTATTCAATAATTAAAAATTTATAGGGGTGCGACAGTTGAACTGAATCACCCAGTATAGAGCACCGATACATTATATATAACCTTGTTCCTTTAAATGGAACCTCATGTATATTTTGTGTTTTTTAGATTCCAAATTGAATTCTCTTTAAAAATGTATAATTTTTTTAAATGGAATCAATAGTTTTTGACTCATTTGCGTTTTTTTTTTTTAATTGACCGGGCATGACATTAAAAAAAGATTCATATTTCACAACTTAACAGTGTCAGAACGAATTCCTTTGAAACTTAATTTGAAAATAGTATCATAGCGGTTGTTGACTAGTTAATAAATAACACACAGGGTTTTATATACAGGGTGGTCCACATAGAAGGGCCCCTATTGGGATCTCGTTAACGGTAAGAGCTACAAATAAGTTTAAATTAGATAAATTGTTCCTCATTCTGATGCTCATCAGTGATGCTTTAATGTTTTAAAAAAGTTTCACGGCACGCAAAATAATAAACAAAAATCAAAATAGCAGTTTTTTAAAAATATTTAATAACTCGGTTATACTTGATAGTACAAAAATGTTTTTGGGGAAGAAGTTAGCAAACTTTGTCAAGGAAATTTTTACAAAATTAGCCATATTTCAGTTATTTTTTGCAACAAAAATATAAAACTATATATTTTTGAAAAGCTAAAAAAATTCATGGCCAACTTGGGTTTATATTTAAAAAAATTAAAGTTTCCTTCATATCTCGAAAGTTTAAATTAATCATAAAAATCTGTATAAAAAACCTCATTAGCGTTTTGTTCTATTTTAATAAATAAAGGAGTTATGGTAAATATTCAATAATGATGAAATTTGATTTTTTGTCTGTAGTGCCAAAATGGGAAGCGATATAAAAAATCCGATTACATAAGCGTTCTTTTCTCAAAAAAATAGCTAAGAAGTCCGATATCAGATTTTCGCTAACTATTAAGGTTACCGAGATACCCTGTAAAATATTCGAATTTGGTTCACCCTGTATATATGCCCGGTTACTTTGGCTAAACTTCAAACACGAATAAGTCAATTTTATTTAAATCGAACACCCTATATCATGTTAATTTTAATTTTATTTATCTTTTAAAACTATTTGAGATCATTAATGTTTCAAAATAGTACTCTATTTCTTTAGTTAATACGATAATATACGGGTTTAAACATTTAATAGAATTAACGTAGTAGGCGTTGAAAGTATGTAGAAAATTTGTTTTAAAAGTCAAATATAATCCCATTCTCACTTTTAAGCTGTATTTTTTGCCATGTTTTAAATTAATTTAAAGAAAGAACATACATGAAAATTAAAGTTATAAAATCTACATAAATCTACATTTTGACGAAATTAAGGTTTTGATGAAAATGTGAATCATGAAATTATCGAGGAAAAGGTTGTTGTTGGAAATGTATGGTATTTTGTTATTAGAAACAAATGAATTAAAATAGGACGAAGAACAAGATAATTTTTCTTTGAAAAACTCCCATGTTGGCGCGTTTTAAAATCCAGCTTTGCTGTTGAATATTTATGACTGTGATTAAAAAGTAGCGTTTTGCGATATTTAGCATCCATCAACTTATTAAAATGAACTTTATTTTACTTCGAAGAAAACATTTAGCATCAAATTAATTAGCACTTACCAAGCTGTTCCCGAAATCGGGTTTCAGGGATGTGTCATTAATTTCCACAGTAACTGCGTACGGTGACTCCGGAATTTGCATGTCTTTGGTGAAAATGAATTCTGAAAAGTAGATCATAAATAATAGTGTAGGTGAAATTATCTTGTTTTTTAGTAATCAGCGTGATAGCCGCTTTTGCATAAATTAACGGTCTTATGATGTTTCTGTTAAAGCATTTTCAATTACATAAACATGCATTAAGTTTATAAACGTAGGTTTACGTTTTGTAAACGAAAGAATAATTATTTTGTAATATATTTACTTTCACGGCGGTATGAAGAAACACACGGTTTTTAACAATATAATATTATATTACTTACGTTGCCATAAATACAATTTTTTTATTAAAATGTTCATTAAAAAAAGTTAGATCGTAAGATTTTTTCTGCATTTTAGTGTAATAAAGCTGTTAAATTTTGTGGCGCTAAAAGTATAAAGAAAATGTACAGGGTGTTGACTGAGAGTATCGTAAAAAAGAATTAAATAGTTGCAAATATTTGCTCCCTTGATTATTTTACGACAAAAGTGTAAGCATAAAAGTTGTTCAGAATCAAAAACTACCTAAGGTTCTTTACTCTCATTTTCAATTTGGTTAGCATTTCCGCTTCCTTTGAGATAACTTAAAAAATATTGCGGTGGTCTGGTTTCCTATGGTTTTATACAGATTTTATGCTACTTAACAAAAATCTTACTGAATCATATTTATTTATTTATTCGTTTAAGTTCTAAATTTTAGGATAATAAAATATAAATATGCAAATAAAATATGTTAAGATATAAGCAGGATAGTTTACATTAGCATGGCTACTGGAATTTATTTAAATAAATAATTTTTTAAATTTATTAATCAAGTAGACCGATAGATAATTGTTATCTAAATAAGTTTTACAGAAAAGAAGTTATGGGATATTTTCTTTAAAACAAGTGTACCATAAATTAAATTGTCGATCAATCACTGACGTTAATTATTTTAGGTTTTGTGTTGTAGGAAATAAATATTTTAAAGTACTAGGCAAAAAAACTGTTTAGGGGAATGTATCTGTGCAGAAATACGTAATTACATCTTCATGCATAAACTCTAAATAGCACAATTCGCATATTATCTTCTTAAATATTGTTTACGTAATATTTAGACGAATACCAAAATATAAATATATAAAACGTGATATAATTTACCTAACGTCAACGATAGATATGACATTGGCGATAATTTTGAAACAGTTGAAAGAAAAAAGCAAGAAAGTTATAATTTTATCTTTCCCCTACAAATCTTTGAGATTTTTTCAGGGGTTTGGAGCGAAGCGCGGAGCTGGAGCGCGGAGCAGTGGAGCAATGGGTTTTTGCCCGGAGCGGGAGCGGAGCCCGGAGCAAATAATTTTGATTGCTCCACTGCTCCACTTTACTATTATAAACTACCTACATTTTTTTTTTTAATGAATTATTCTCATGGGTATAGTATTTAATAAAATAATAAATAAATTAAATTTGATTTTTTTGAAGTAAAATTATTATAATGTAACTTTTCTGAATATTAGTTTTCATTATTTTGTATTTGAATTTTGAAAAATTTTAAAGAACTTTTTTTTTCTTTTTTTCACTTTTGAAGATCATTTATTTAACTTCATTTGTTTCTTAGGGTCAAATATTGTAATTTTTCGTCCATTTCCACATATCTCATAAAATTTTAGCTTTGTTTTAAAAAACAAATTTTTAAATAAAAAAACTTATTTTATTAATATTTGGAGCGCGGAGCGGAGCTGGAGCAGGCATCTTGATGCCGGAGCGGAGCTGGAGCGGAGCAACTAAAAAATTGGACTGCTCCAAACCCCTGGATTTTTTTATAATGAAGATGTAGTTTTATCATCCTTTCGTCTAAATAAAAATAATAATTAGTGCAAAATTACGGTAAAATCAGAAAAAAATTCATTCTTGACGTTAGGACTAGATTGGATTATACAAATAGTTTTACTTTATTTACTATTACCCTATGTTTTAGTGTTGATATATCTTGTTTTTAAATTGTCACGTTTAATGAATAAAATTAATCACCAACGGCCATAAAATATAATGCAGGAGACTTTCACCATGTTCAGTACATTTTAAGCTTCAAAAATGTTGTTTAACTGTTCTGTGAATTTCACATATGTTACGAAAAAAGCAACTTAATAATAATAATAATGTAATTTATTTAGCGATTTGCTACTTTTGTTAAAATTTTATTACTTACGTATGTAAATGCATATATAAAAATTAAAACTTTCCCGTAATATAACTACTGAACTTATGTCTAAACCTTACTGTATTAATTTCATTTTTAAGTTCGCTTGTTAGATCGTTATACAATTTCAGTTCTTTATAAAATAGAGAATATTGAGTGTAATTTCATATCCTGAATAGCAATTTAAACTCTTTACAGTTTCTAGTCGGATAATTATGAGTATCAGAGTTTTGGTTATATATTTTAACAAAGAATTTGGAAGCAGGTTATTTATAATCTTGAAAATGAAAATAATCGCATTAAAATGTATCCGTTGTTTAATACTAAGCCACTGTAAAGTATCTAGAATTAGAGTAATTTAAATTAGCAAAATTATAATTTAATCAAAAGCTCATGTTATGACTACAATAATTTTATAATCTAATGAATCATTAGTCAGTCAATAATCGGTCGTTTAGTCGGTAATCGGACGATAAGCTAAGGCCAAATAATCGGAATTCGTAAACAGTCAATTTGCTCGAATGTGTATCCCTTATTTTGACAGAGTATCACAAAAATTAATTCTTATGCGTATTCGCCTACAGAAGACTGCTCCACGAAAAATGTATTATAGTTGGGTATTTCATTAATGAAATGTTGGACCCCATACGTTTGCAAGACTTTTTTGTCTTCTCCGCCCACATTTCATTTTAAACGAAAAAGAAACGTTAGCCATACCAGTTCTTGGAATTATTGTCATCTGTGAATTTATCTGTGAATGTAGTTACCAGCCGCAATTGTTTTTATTTGGAAGTTTCCCAACCCGTGTAGTAAACCTTTAACCTTGATTTTTAACTAAAGAATATTATACCTACGCATACATAAAAGATGTGTGGTGCGCTTGTACTTGTATAACCATTATGGAGGTTAAATTTGAATTTTATATTCTTGAGCTAAATAATTTAACATTGCTTGAATTTTACTATTGTGAGAAATATAAACGATTTTATTATTTTAGTAGTAACAATTTTAATTAGTGACATGATATAATTGTCCTTTTATTGCTATAAAATTGGTTTTCGTTTGATGTCAGCGTCAAACATAATAGGCTTATTACTTTTGAACGTTTAATGTACCACGAATCGGTCTCAACGATACAATTCTATGTGTGTCAGCTTTTCATCAGTAAGCTTTTTGAAAGATAGAGATATGTGCACATGACTTATTATTACAAATAGATTAGGAATTCTTTTTGATGTGTAATATAATTGAAAATTAAAAGATCGCTTTTGATGGAATCCATTATGGCGCATATTGAAAGTTACAAAGTTAATGGTGGTCTAAGAAAAGCGAATCATCTGACACAAAATCTAATTAAGTTAGCATATGGAGAATAAAAATTTGTTCTAAAAGAGCGTTTTATTTTTGAATAATTCTTTAAAAAAATATACAACAATGAATATCAATTGTTTTAGTTTTTACCAAATAAGTTCTGAAATAAAAGGGCAATGGATCTTTTATTTTTAGATTTTTTCGCCCCAATTTAAATTTACTTCACTTTAAGCGAACTCGTTGCTTTTAACCCTTTAAGGCCCAAAATAAGTTTTCCTAATAAAAAGAAAAAAATAATTCACTTAAATAACTTAAAATATCATAAAATGAACAATAAAAAAATCTGTTTGTAATTATATTTCTTTAATTTAAAAAAAAATGTCGGTGGTTTCACTAGTTAACCACTGGGACAAAAAAAAACACTTACTTTTCGTGGTGTTTAATAATTTAATAACAAATAAATTTACTTTCAGCCCAAAATATTTTTTTTTCAATAAAAAAAAGCTATCATTGACTTCATTAACTTAAAATATAACTTCGAATTTAAAAACAAACCCATAAATAATTTATCACCTGATTATAATTTATTTATAAATTTAATTACCAGCCATTACAATCCACTAATTGCGTACCATTAAATAGTTTCTTACAATTTACTATTGTTTGATAAGGCAACTTACAGACTTACACCATGCAAAACCAGTGGCGTGCGGTGGGTTTTACTGTAAGAGATGCTGTCGAATATATAAAAAAAAATGGTTTAGACCATTAGTAAATACTTAACTTAAAAAAAAACACATCTGTAGTTGTATGAAATATATAAAATTATCTACACATTATTTATTAACTATGTATTGTTATAGTTATAAAATGTCTTTTCCATTTTATATGTAAAGTTAGCAAAATAAACTTTTATTATAATTTTGCCTAACTTTGTTAATGCAATCGTTAATATTAATGTTAACAAAACAAAGTTTCTCTTTAAACGTGATATATTTTTGTTACTATTTTTGGGAATCATTCCGAAATCTATTAATTTAATGTTTACCGTAAATTTTTGGACATGGAAGACTTTTTAGCTTACTCGGGCAACATATGTTTTCAAGGGGCGTTCATGTAAACGTGTTTAATGTCATTAAAATTTAATAATTTTCTCATGGGACACCTATTAACCCCGAACGGGAATACTAGTGTTGCGCCAGACACTGCGTTAAATTTATTAATGAGTTCTAAGAAGAAGTTTGCACTGCTTTTAATTTTAAATGTTTCTAAGCTTTTTATGCTATCCATGATTATAAAAAATTCTATTTGAGTTTTTTTTACAACTACGAGACAGACGTAGCATGGGCTGGCAGATGGGGACAATTGCACCCAGGAAAAGATGTAGGAAGGCAACAAGCATTTAAATATAATTTAAATTTTTGTTAAAGAATTGAATAAATTGTAATTTAAGAATACTCTGAAGTAAGGACTAAAAACGAAAAAAATTTCGTTCGTTTCTGTTCGGAACAAAAACGAAATACATATATCGTTTTCGTTTTTTTGTTCTGACCCAAAAAATTCTATTTTCGTTTTCGTGAACCGAAATAATAACGGTTAAAACCGGTTTTATGGTGCCTATCCATGTGAAAGTAAACTACTCTCGATAGCAGCGTCGCCAAGGATACAGCCAATCGCGAGTTACTCTCAGGGGCTGTATCCTTGGCGACGCTGCTATCGAGAGTAGTTTACTCTCACGTGGAAAGGCACCATTACAGTTTTTTTGTCGTAAAAAAATCGAGAACTTTAATTTTTTAAGTCACTACAACCCTCTATTAATACGATAACAATATTTGCGTCTCCACTAAATTATAAACGATGACGATGGGTTTTGATGCCCACAGACATCACATTTTAGACTGGCGAACCGCCGCCATATTAAATTTACCAAATCGTTAAACACATTAACATTTAACCATTTGATTTAGTATAACACCCGTAAGGTGCAAAAACACAACTCGATTAGTTTAAATTGTACACACGAGCTTTATCTAAAAATATGAAAATATAGCAAGTTCTGTTTTAAATTTGTTTTAGTACTAAAAATCTATGGATTTGAATTAAATTAGATCCTGCTGTAACTATTTAAAAAGACAAATTTAAGTGGATGATTCACTAAATGTTTCCATGAATGTTATAAATAAAAAAAGGTATTAGAAAAAAACTTATATTAACTCTAAACGCAAATAAAACATACAAATTAATAATATATAAAAAATTTACTTGAAATACACTTTAACTTGATAGTTTGTACATACTATACAATATACATTTTCATAATCCATTCAATCTTACTAGCATCACATCTTCCAATAAATCTTCTTTTACATTAGTCCTTTTCGAAGTAAGAATAACTTTGACTTTTATTAACTCTAAACGCAAATAATACATACACATTAATAATATTTATCCAATCACGTGTATATTCAATATTGATGATCCAATCAACAAATTAGAAATAGAGAATAATATGTATACCGTTACTTTTGTTACACGAAATTACAAATATAAACTATAAATTGTTAATACATATCATATACATTTATGGAGAAAAGTGAAGCTCACTTATTTCAAGTGAGATTTTTTACTGCCTCGTGGAGTCTTCCCAGCATAGAAGATAAATTCGCGTTTGTGTTTAACAAATAAAATTTAAATGGTGATAAAATTGGTTAAAACCGGTTAAAACCCGTTTTCGAAAATATTTATTTCGTTTTCGTTCTTGAATGAAAAATAATAATTTCGTTTTCATTCTTAAAAAAATTTTGGTTAATTTCGTTTAACGTTTTCGTTTTCGTTCCGTTCTCAGTCCCTACTCTGAAGCAGGGATGTACCAATTAATCGGCAGATAATAGGCAACCGGCCGTATCGGCCCTTTTGACGATTAATCGGCAATTGCTTTTATTTCGAGGATTAAATTGGCTTACATTAAATTTAGTTTTGCTAATAGATTAGATTGAAATAGATGCAACAAGTTTTATTGATTTAATGGTATTCTAATTTTCAGTAAAAGGTTGCTAATGTGGCTGTTTATTGATTTAAAAATCAATATAAATGAATTAAAGGTTTTGATAAACACATAACTTCTGAACTACTATAAATTTTAAAAATCTTTGAGATAATAGAAAAGAAAAGTAAATAACTAACGACGCTTTAAATAAATATAATGAAGATCTGTTTTTTTTAAATTATGATGGAGGAATACATGAATTTTTCTATATCAAGGCAATATAAATTTTTAGCATTTTTCGTTTAAAATGTTTTGTTTAATAGTTTTATGAATTAGACGTTTATCGGTAAGAAACTGAGCAAAATCAAAATTAGGTCATAACCAACACGTTTGATGGGCAGTTTACTGTTTTGGCGTTCAAGCAAATTATATTATTCTTTTTTTTTAAATATAAATTCGCTTCTTTCAACAGCGGTTTTGCTAAGCCTGGGTGAAGAAGAGGTAATACGTAAAGCCGTGTTTAGATTAGCGCAACGGCGAATCTGCCTCTTAAGTGTTGGTTACAGATCAACGAAACAGAAAGGCGAACCGAACGGCAAACCGAACAAAGTAGTGCAACATTTTAGCGCGCTTGCAACAAAACCGTGATCCGCCGTGTCGGTATTTAATAGGCTCGCTAAAATGTTGGGCTGCTTTATATTGGTTCGCTGTTCTGTTGCGCTAATCTGGACGCGGCTTTAGTTGTCCTTGGGCGCTGCGTCTTTGCTTCGCGAGTTCCAGATATGCTTTGTTCGTTATGTTAACCACTTAAGAGTGCGAGAGAGAGTTTTGAAGCTATGAAGCAACTTAGTGCACATATTAAACTAATTAAACGTCAATAATAGTTCACAAACGATGGTATTTCAGCCAAATGAAATATGAACTGCAGATTTAATACATGAATTTACATTAATTATAGTTAGAATTGATTGTTTTTGCCTATGGCGTAGAAATGCCGTGATATAGTTATGAAATTTAATATTTAAATTTTGAACATAATTTCTATTATATTGCAAATGTGTACTGAATGACGCACATTATCATATATTAAAAAGCCGTGGGTTTTAATATTGATATGGCGCTATTTTAAAACGAGCGCAATTTGGATGAAAATATTACTTTCATTAATATATTGCTACATGGGTCTTTTACTTGTACCACAAACACAAAATAAACATGCAAATAAAAAAAGCGATGTGATATCATTTTACATTTTCTTTCATGCTTGTGACGTCAAATGACTACACAATATGCATTATTCAACGACGACTGTGCTTTAACACGCAAGGTTACAAAAATATCCTGTGCTAATTTAAGTTTTTGCAGGAGATATATCGAACCGATACCGCTAGAAATAAATCTATAAATTAAGAAATTTTGCATCAAATAACGTAGTTATACTACGTAGTCGTTCATATAGGGTGGGCTAAAGGGTATGCAATACATCAAAAGGTTAGGTAATGAATAAAAAATTTTTATTAAAAAAAAATACGTATTTTGTAAAAGTGCCATATTACGCGACAAAGTTACATGACAAAAGTCCGAATCTAGGTTCAAGTGTATCTTTTTAAAGATTTTTCAATTCTAAGCAAATTGTTTTGGTTTAACTTTACGGTAAAGCTAATACTTTAAAATAAATGCCGAGTTGAAAACTTACTTTCGCCTTGGCAACCGTTAGATCTGGAAAGTAATAGGCGAGTCGTTAACTCGATCGATAAGCGCTGACAGAAAAAAAGCGATTAAATAGGCGCCCGGTTGATAAGCGTTGCAAGCAAAAAGCCGATTAATAGGCTTCTGGTCTTTCGTTTCTCTATTTTTACTGCATTAAAAAACCAATGAAAAGAGAATTTAAAATTTTTGCAATGGTCTTAAACAAAGTGTAAAATTATGCGAAGGTTGATGATAATTAATGAATTATAATAACGAGCATGATTATAAATAAATAAAGATAAAAATTAATAACGATTTCTTTAGTAATAAAAATGATAATCGAAATTCTTGATCAATTTTCAAAAAAGATATCGAAGAAATTCGACAAATAAGATGAAAAGTATTGTTAAAAATCTACTTAAAACCAATTTAAACATAAATATATCGATTAGAATAGCAAATTTCTAAATTACAACTATAGTTTTAAAAAGTTTTCGACTAGGCATAACTTTTGAGGTATTCATTTTACAGTGGAGTTTATCTGAAAGAATTTGTTTAGAATTGAAAAATGTTCAAAAAGATCTTAAATTTTTTTGGTTTAAACCTCTTATTTATGACTTAACCTTTCGATGTATACAAAAATTAGAGGGTGCGCACCCTTTGGCCCGCCCACGCTGTATTAATAACAGTATTGCATGAGATAACACCTTAACCACGGCGTTTCGTACTTATGTGCGATAAAAACGACATTAAGAGACCCTTTCAGGGATGCATTGATTAGATAAGGTTTGCAAGATAAATAACTGTTGGTTACGTTCAAATTTAAGTTAAAATATTTGGAACACATATTTCGTATATTATACAGGATGGTACACTTTTTTGTAGCAGGACTTTAATGGGCGGTACAAAAACTTATTTTGAATTGAATATTTCATATCAACGCTTCATTTTAAAAAAACAGGGTGTTGAAATTTTCGAAAAAATATCGATAATTTTTAATCGTTTCTCAACCAGTAAATATATTTAAACCAAATTTGGTATACAGCACCCCCTTACAGGTTACCACAATCGGTGAGAATATCAAGCCCCACAAGTAACCAGTGGCGGAAATGTGGGGGTTCAGTTTCAATAAATTTTATAAATAACTAGTACGGCTCTGTGCAAAATCAAACTGGAAGTTGTTTATGCGTAGAAGATTTTATTTTATACAAAAAGTGTCTCTCGACTTTTCTTCGTATCTACCACCGTTTGGCAAGAAATTTGATTTATTTTACTATTCTCGCGAAAAATTTGCCCAAAAGTTCGATCTAAAAATATTGCGCGAAGCAAAAAATTGTAAATTGCAGAGTAAATGCTCATTAATCGTTAGTTTAGCGGATACTCTTCCCTATTATTAGCATTTTCTGTTATTAAAAACTGCAAAAATCGGTAATTACTTTATTATTTCGAATATTAGCGATATTTTTAGATCGAATTTATCGCGAGAATAGTAAAATAAATCAAATATAGTGCCAAATGGTTGTAGATACGAAGAAAAATAAAATGTTCTACCCAAAAACAAGTTCGAGTTTGCTTTTGAAAAGGGCCGTGCTACTTTTTTATAAAATTTATTGAAACTGAACCCCCACATTTCCGCCACTGGTTACTTGTGGGGCTTGACATTCTAACCGAATGGGGTAACCTGTAAGGGGGTGCTGTATACCAAATTTGGTTTAAATATATCTACTGGTTGGGAAATGGTTAAAAATTATCGATATTTTTTCAAAAATTTCAACACCCTGTTTTTTTAAAATGAATACTTTTTCCTCCGTCCGGAGACCCGTTTGCCCGTTTCCAACAACGATTGCATAACACAACTTCCATTTCATTGCTGAGAACACGTGGAGCTGCGTCCCGTCGACACTCTAGCCCAGGGGTGGGCAAATCTTTTGATTGTCGGGCCACATTGCGGATGAAAATTTGACCGCGGGCCAAACAATTTCTTTTTCTAATTTTAAGTATAGTTTTTGCTAAGGAAGTTATTTAATAAATTTTAAAACCAATATTTTTGAATCAAAACATGTATTTATTAAGCAATTTAAAGAAAAAAATTGAAAAGAAAATTTTTAAACATTAATAGGTATTAGATAATTATCAAAGTGTACAATACTCATACAACATAAAACAACAAAATGAATAAAAATTTTATAAAATAATTTTAAAATTTTTTTACAACATAAAATTTAAATTTTTTTTAACTAAATACAGATTAATCCTTACCTATATGAAAACATGCAACTTTAAATAAAACAAAAATGTAATTGAAAGAATGATATTTACACATATAAACGCATATAACATTGAATTTACAAAAGATAGAATTTTTCATTGAGGTATGAAGAATTAAAACTAAACTTTTGGAGGTGAATGAAATTTTCTCAAAACATACAACTTTTATACATATCAAAATTTAATGGCTAAAGTGAAATTTTTTAGCATCACTTAAATTTTTTTGTATGTCTGGTGAAAATTTTGTTGTTGAAATTCTTAAAACTGCCTTTAAATGTTCATCACTAATGCAGGATCTGAACGGGTTTTTGTTAAAATTTAATATTGAAAACGTTTGTTCGCAAATGTACATTGATCCAAAAATAACGAACATTTCTTGGGCAAAATTTTTTAAATTAGAAAACCTAAGTTTAATGTATTTTATTGGAACCGCCTTATTCAAATAATGTATTGAATTTTTTTTTTTCTAAAATTCTTTTTATGCGCCAATTTATATTGGACAAACAGTAATATTTTTGCTTTTAATAATGATTTATAAAATGCTTCGCGGGCCGAATTCTACCGCGGGCCGGATGCGGCCCGCAGGCCGCCATTTGCCCAGGTCTGCTCTAGCCACTCTAGCGGCTTGAGTTTCACATTGAATAAAAAGATCTTTTCATTTTTTTATTCAATGGAGTTTCAGTACTGTATATTTTGGTGCATACCGTACATCAAGTTTTAAAAAGTATATTATATTTATTTTTATAAACATAAATCAAAAAATGTTATTAAACTTATAAAGATTTTTCGTAATTACGCTCAAAGAAATGACTTGATAAAAAATAAAATTAAACTAAACAGAATTAAATATTAATTTTACATATTTTTACGCGTCTTGCTTTTGCCGTCAAAAATGTTTTAATGATTTCTTTTACATTTAATGAATCCATTCATTATATTATTCTCAATAGAAATAATTGACAAGTCTGTTAAGCGCTCTCCAGACATCGTAGAGCGCAAATAATTCTTTATTAGATTTAATTTCGATAATGTTCTTTTTCCTGTTGCTACGGATATACCGTAGGTAGTGATAAATAAATACGCAGTACAATGGCAGTATTTGTAAATGTATCGGTTAATTTGTTTTCATATGCTTAGTTTGAATTCTTTTTTTCAAAACTGAACGAATATGCATGTATCTTATATTTTTTTATAGTATAAGTACTTGTTTTTATTATGCAAATATCATTGTACGTAGAAAATACTGGCGAATTAATATGTTTCTTATAAAAAAGGCGCCCATCATATACAGGGTGGTCCACATAGAAGGGCCACTATTGGGATCTTGTAAATGGTAAGAGCTACAAAGAAGTTTAAATTAGACAAATTTTTCCCCTTTCTAAAACCTATTCAGTGATTAAGATAAATGAATGTTTTTATTTTACGGTCCGTAAAAAAATCTACAATATTCTCCCCAAAAATATTTTTGTACCTTCAAGTATAATCGAGTTATTAACGATTTAAAAGAATTGCCCAAGCCCATTTTGATTTTTGTTTATTATCTAGCGTGCCATGGAGCTTTTTAAAACATTAAAGCATCATCGAATCGGTCTCAGAAAGTAGATCAATTTGTCTAATCTAAACTTCTTTGTAGCTCTTACCGTTTACGAGATCCCAATTTTGGCCCTTCTATACGGACCACCCCGTATACATCATGTGCACCATCTAAATAATTTTGATGGTTTTTCTTACTTTTTTCTATGATCACCAATAAATAAAAATAAAAAATGTAATAAGTAATATCAGAAGTTTAAAAGGGACATTTTGTATTTAATATTTGAGTGGTTACATAAAAATAGCACGACGCAAAACCGCCATAAATATACGCGTGAAACTCTTACAAAGTCTGAATATAAACTGTATCACAGCAAAACAGTTTATAGACACGTCGCGTTAATGTTCAGACAAAGTAAAAACAACTTATAAGTGTAAGCGGATATTTATGTTCAGCTCATAAAGATACACACGAATTTGTAGAATGCGAATATGTTGGTCATAAGCACAGATTAGTAAAAATGCTTGTGACGATTACAGTCGACATAAGTCAGTGGTTTCGAACCTGTGCCCCTAGGGGGGCGCGAGACCATTGCCAGGGGTGCGCGCAGCTGTTACCAAAATATCATTTTTTAATATAAACAAACAAAAAGAACTTTTTTATACAGAATATGGTATATTGTTTTATAGCCCATTAAATAATTATTATATCAGGACAGTGTTTAAGAAATTGGATTGTTACGAAAAGTGAGGGGGGCGCGAAAATTTTTTTATAAAAAAGGGGGCGGAGGTCCAAAAAGGTTGGAAATCACTGACATAAGCACTTAAGAGGTTAAGAACGTAATTTTTCTACATATACAGGGTGTGTATAAATTTTAGGAAGCGCTACACGTGACGATCTTCTTCGTAAAATTCTAAGTCGAAAATCTTGATACAAAAATATTGTACCAGGCTTCCTATGGCCTCAGAAACCATTAAAAAAAAAATTGGCAACATTGCATACAGGTACATTGGCGTTTGGACATTTTTTTATCAGCAATTTTTACTTAGGTATTTACAATTTTTGTTCGAACTGAAAGCCTTCAGTTCGTAAACATAGCTGCAAACTTTTGGGTATCGTAAAACACAAACTAAAAATAATTACGAGAAAAACAGAGATGACAGCTAATGACAATGTTGCCATATGTATTATTTTTATTCAAATCAGTGATTTACATACTTTCAACACCAATTTTTGAAAGGAAGAACACAATATCTAGGAAAAAATACTATTCGAAATCTATTTTTATTGCAAATGGCAGCTTTTTCATTTGCAAGTATTAAATAATAACGCTTATTAAAGGACTAAATGTCAAAACTTTGCGGACCTCTTGCAGACACAGCAAGCATGGTACAACATTTTTGTATTAAGATTTTCGACTTAGAATTTTACGAAGATCATCGCCATGTGTAGCGCTTCCGCCAATTTTTACACACCCTGTATACACGCTAGTTTATTTTACTATTTTTGTGTGTTTAAAAAAGTAAGTCGTTGAGACTAAATTATTGTTTTTTTTAACGCTTATATTTACTCATTTATATTATTTATGGTTATCTACCTACCCACCAAAATAATTAAGGGGCCCCGCTAAAAGTTTAGGATTTGTTATGCGTTCCGTTGAAGGTAAAAATTTGGGAAACACGATAGGTAAAAATTACTAAAAATTACTAATTTTGATTATAAAAGGATGATTCACGTATACTGCAAATATTTTGAGCGAAAGACGCAGTCAAGAGGACAATTTTGCGGCTAGAATAGTGAAAAACAACCTGTTTGGTAAAAACTAATCGTATAAAATTGACCGCGTACAACATTATTATTTTCCTTAATCGAAGCTATTGCAAACGCTGTTACTCTTCAAATGTGGTTAAATATAAAAGCGAGCGTTGTGATATTACGTAGGTACCTTATGAAGTCATGAATAAACAACATGGACTACAGTTTTTAAAACATATATTAGTTTTAGTTTTACTTTTGCTTAATTTATTTTTAAAATGTTTATTATTTTCTTCTAAATATGTTTCTTGTTGACGATACCTCTGAATGTATACTGTTTTTTTTTTTAATTTAAAAGAAACATATAGACACAATAAAAAAAATTATCGATTTTAAATTATAGTTTAGTAAAACATTTTGCATCAAATTTGACAGTGAAATGTATGGACTTGATTTATCGAAACGTATTCGGAGAGTGCAAAATTCTTGCTTGCGTTTGATATTTGGAATAATGAAATATGATCATATCTCTCATAAACTATTTGATCTCAAATGGCTTAACATGGCAAACAGAGGAAGCTACAACTTGCTGTTCTTTGTCACAGAGTAATTACTGTAAGACTGCAGTTTCAGCATACAAATCATTAGGGAAAAAAAAGAAAATTAGGAGAATTAGAGTGACGGCAGCAAAAAAAAGTCGTGTGTGACTTTGGGGCAGAAGTAGTGAATACAACCGATAATGTACATAGTTATGTAAGTAAATTAGCAATAAATAGTTTTAAGTTAAACTTCATTTTACTAAGCGATTTCCTTGCAACAAAACCCACTATTTTGAAGTTGTTTCAGTTGATTTAGTAAATATATATAACACGGGGTAAAAAGCGGAAACACCCCACGTTAACATTACTCAAAAGCAACCGGCCTACTTGTACAATAAAATTAAATTTCGGACTGATGTACATACTGTAAATCTAAGATGTTAAAGCAGTGGTGCCCAACCTTTAACTTGGCTCGAGCCAATTTAAATTTAAACTTTTTAGGCGAGCCACACACGATATATATTTTGATTTTAATATTTCAATTTGAAACGTTTTAATGCACAAACAATAAACATTTGTAATGTCTTAAAGAAAATAAGTAATTTATTAAGAATTCTAATACAAATTAAATATAGGAAAAGAGCGCTTCGGGTGATGCGCGCTGTTTTCGAACGAAAATATTCCTGGTCAGTGGCGTCGCAAATTTACCGAAAGACTTTTTTTTTTTTACAAATAATCGTCCAAATAAATACCTATACTTAATGTTTTTTTCTTTCTATAGATATATAAAAGAAATGTCTGAACTGTGGTGGAGTTGATAAAATGAGTCACACCAAAAGTTGCCGCGAGCCACACTTGGCTCGCGAGCTACGGGTTGGGCACCACTGTGTTAAAGCTTTTAATATCTTCATCATCTCACAGAACTGCTTTATTTGAGCGAACATTCCAATATCAGCTATACAAAATTTATAATGACATTCCAAATGAGTTTAAACGATTGAGTATTTATTCATTTTAAAAAAGTATGTAAGACTGCTTTTTAATTTGCAGTGTAAAACATTACACATTATCAGTATCATTACACTTTTGTTATTAGTATGGCAACGGCATTGAAAAAAAAAAGTTTTATGAGACGTTACTTTCTTGTTATACATGTGAAATTTATTTATTTAATGGAAGAACAGGATTGTAGTTCGAATTTTGTTTGAACTATAAGAACTAAATCGGCACGATTTGGTTGTTGTCCCTATATTTTTATACAGTGTGACCCATTTCAAAGCGGATCACCCCTATAAAATAGTTATTTATGTACCAAGGCAGTAAAGTTCGACTTTTTATCACGAGTGTGGATATTATTTGCCGAGACGAAGTCGAGGCAAATAACCACACGAGTGATAAAAAGGAACTTTCCTGACGAGGTGCATATTAAATTTTTTCTTCAAGCGTCAAAGAAATAGCGAAAATCAAGCAAATACATAAAGTTTTACCTACTTCATCTGTCAGATTCTCATTCTCCTGTCAAACATGTATTGAACAAAATCACGCCCACTTTTACTAAATTCAACCAATGAGCGTAGCGCATTTTACGGTTGCTTAGCGACCATTATTGCACTAGTGATATAATGAGATATTATTGTACTAGTAAAATAATGACGTATTTTTACATGAGGCGTTCAGTAGAATAATATAGACATTATAAGACGCTTGAAGAAAAAGTTTATTTGTGGTCCGATTTTCATGAACTTTTTTTTAAACGACAAAGCATCAAAAACTGCACTGTGGCATTTTATTTTAAAATTCCGTTTACACTCACAAAGCCTACTATGATTTTTTTTTCGATGTCAAAATTAGTAAAATTTGTTTAGCGATTTTTTAATTTAAAATCTGACTACACCACTGGATTCAGGAGGCCCCCAAATGGGTTTGTACATAATTTCATGAAAAAATTGTAAATTTAGTTGTTCACCAACCGAATATTCAATAAAAGTTGCAATTTTAATACGGATACGAATAAATTGTTGCTTATTTTAATAAATTTTTTCTCCAATTTTTGTTTCTTACATAGCATAATACACTGCGTTTCCAAAATCGATATTAATTTAATCACAAATATTGAATTCATAATTAATCTCTTAATAAAAAATACTTTTTCATGAAATTTGGTACAAACCCATTGGAGGGCATCCTGAATCCAGTGGTGAAGTCAGATTTTAAATTAAAAAAATTGCTAAACAAATTTTGCCAATTTTGTCATTAAAAAAAAATCATAGTAGGCTTTGTGAGCGTAAACTGAATTTTAAAATAACATGCCCAAGTACAATTTTTGATGCTTTAATATTTAAAAAAAAGTTCATGAAAATCGAACAATAAATAAACTTTTTATAGGGGTATCTCGAAAAGTATTAGTTTTGGGTATAGGACATACTTAACAAAAAATGAAGCTCTCTTAAAGACGAATTCGATTACGTAAAAAAATACAAGGGTTTGCATTTGAAAAAATTGAATTACGAGCTTTTGAAAATCAGGAAAGTTGCCACCTATTTATGAACACCTTGTATGCGTGATTCAAACTTTTTCGTATCGAGCTAATAGAGCAATGTTTTCTGCATGTACTTACCAAATTACAACTCTGTGCTTCGAAAATAGACTTCAGGAGAATTTTTTAAACAAAGCCTTTAAATTTGAAAATTATTTTTTTAGTGACAAGGCCGCATAAAAACCTGTACTATTTTATATCGATGTAAAGCTAAAATGAAGGCGGTCAAGAATATTAAATAAAAAATGGGGTGTTGTATTTGAAATATAAAAGTTGCTATTGGTTCCAGGGAGGTGACTCACCCTGTTATTTCAAAATATTTTTATCGTGTTCGGAAGAAAAAACCGTATGGAATACCGTTTGAATCAACTTTCTATCTCAAACCGTTTAGCCACAATCGACCGATCCGCCACTAATGACACCCTGTAGATAGATAAATCTTAAGTGGGTATATAAAATATTTGTGTTTGTTATAATTACTCTGAATTTGTTAAATATCGTGGTCTCCTGAAAATGCGTGTGCCAATAATGAGTTTGTATTTTTATCGTCATAAAAGCAAGATTTTAAAAAGTATTACTGTATTAACTTTGCTAAACGATGCAATTTCTAAAGCTAAGCTTTAAAAAGAACAGTACAACCACAGCCAATAGGCAAATCAATAGCATGCATAATAATGGCTTTTACTTACTGCAATGTATGCACGTCTGGGGCTCGTCGTGGCGATCATCTTCGTAAATTCTACAGTCCAGATCGAGGATATTCAACGAATCATTTAAAATTCTCATAGTATAATGGTTAACACGTGGAGAGTCGCGATCGATGAATATGAAATTTTCACGATCAATTATTTGACCCTGCAAATAAAATTTTCAATTATAAAGTATACTAACTTATTCAGTACTAGCAAATTTACGTTTCTTTTTCTATAAAAAAAGTGTTATACGAGGGTTGTGCAGAAAGTAGAGAACGTTTACGTAAACGCATCTCAACGGTCTGTTCGAATTTGAGAATACTAGGTTTCAGTTTTATTTTGGCTGTCACATAGTGTGTTCCACGAGTCAACTTCTTGCATTTAAATTTTTTTGTTGCGTTTTGTCATAAGTCATTGGATAATGCCGCCGAGAACGACGCGACGCTTGTTTAGTAATTCCTTTTGTGCATGTAGAAAATCTTCTTGATGGAAAAAATCGGTTGCCAAAGAATTCTTTCTAAAGGTGGGTACACATTAGCGTAACAATACGACGCGCTGAACGCCGAACTAATCGACGAACCCGGCGTTTCAACGAACTTTCCGAACCAGAGCGAGTGGTGGAAATGACGTTCGGTGAAGCGTTTGCATGTTTTTCAACTTAAAGAGTACAACGTTAGAAGACTGTATTATACATTTATATTCACTCTACCTTAAAGAAGACATGAAACAAAGACAATGATAGCAAATTCAATAATAAACTAGTAGGTCGGCGTCAGAAGGAAGTTCTGTTAAATGATTTTGAGAAGTCAGCATCCATATGGACAATTTAATGATTGTGCAAGGTGGCGCGCGGTAACGGGAGATTATAATTAGTTCATTTCAAAGTCACATCAAAGAATAAAAAATGTCTCTAAATATGTCAAGCTTTTAAACAAATTATTTTTTAATTCCAAATTTTAACCCACCAAAAAGTTCTGACAAAAAAACCAACAGGGGTCGCAATTTTCAGCCCCCTGTGAAGGTGGGAGATATGACACAATACAAATATGACAAAAAACAATTATTTCTAATATGCAAAAAAAAACGGAAATTATAGAATATTTGAGTCGTCCGTTTGCAAACCCATTTAAATCCACCTGAATTTTTTTTTGGCAAATCGATAAAAACTCCTAGAATCTGTGCTTTTTATGTAAAACAGTGATTTTTGTTTTGTTTAGGCAAACAAAAAATTGTTTATTTATTCTCCAAAATGCCTATAATTTGACTATAACAGGAGATAAATATTTATCGGATTTAACTTCTTTTGCTTCTGTATTTGGATTTAACTTCTTTTGCAAATGAAGTGTACACGATGTTTATTTAAAAACATATGCAAAAGTAGTTAAATCCGGTCCCCCAAAAATGTTGTAGGTTTATAAATTAATAAAGACTATCTGTTTAAAATAATTTATTACAAAACTTATAAATCAAAATTATTGTAAAAATGTTTGTTTATATCCATGTTATCATCATTGTAATCTGTTATTAATGGATAAGTCTCATTGAACCAGGGCTCGAAACCGAAAAAAATTTTGGTTAACGGTTAACCGAAATCGAGAACTTTATTTTTATAACGGTTTTTGTTGAAAAACCGGTTTTATTCGTAAAAAACCGGTTTAATGTAAAAAACTGATTTAAATTATAAACCGGTTTAAAAAACCGGTTAAATTAACCGGTTTTTAAAATTATTTAGATCAGGAATGCAAAGTATGAAAAGATATTATTTATTTATAATTTTATAATAAATGTTCAATCAAGAGTTCAGTAATGACTTTTGGTAAACTAATCGCATTTACTACAGATTTTGTATTTTTCATCGTAATTTTTATTAAAAAAAGATGTTAAAAAACCGGTTTTTTATTATTTTGGTTAAAGGTTACCGTTTTTTTTTGCCTTTAAAAATAACGGTTTCGGTTAAAAATCACTTTTTCTGACAAAAAATAACGGTTAACTGGTTTTTTAAACCGGTTTAAAAAACCGGAAAACCGGTTTCATGCCCTGCATTGAACACACCAATATTTTCTTTCTAGCTTTACCTGGAGGAATTTCTATAATAAACTCATTGTCTCCTTCCATTATTCAGTAATAACAAACACTTTCATCAAACAAGATGGCAAAACTAAAACTAAACAACGGCCTTTTCCTATCAATTCTGATACTGTAATTTTTGGCAAACATACCTTCAAGCATGGATTTAAATGCCTTTGCAAATTAAATATGGCGGGTTTGGATTTAACTTCTTTTGCACCTGAACATTAAACGGATTTGAATGCTTTTGCTTCTGTACCCACTTTTCAACTACGAATTTGTAGTGTTTTTAATTTTTTTTGCATCTGTAGAACATGTTCATTTGATAGCCAATGAGTTGAAGTTTCCAGGGATAACAAAAACTCAACCTTCGATTTTTATGGATTTAACTGCTTTTGCAAACGGACGACTCATTTATGAAAACGCTTTTGAGTTTGTCTCAAAAAAATGCACATTTTTGGTAATTTACTTGTTTCTCTATTTTTAATATTACTGCCGCACATAAGCGTTGCTTGAAGACTTAAAACGGGACGTATTTGAACATGCATTGCGCCAGTGAATTTCATTTGTTCCTCCGCCTAAAGAACTTGTTTAGTGACACACGACTGGCAAATGGCGTGAAGTGGAGATGATAATAACATACTGGCTGAACACACAAGCAGCAACGTTTACGGCATTATATAAAAAGTCATCTCCTGGTATGATGAGTGCCTCAATATCTTTGGGGACTGCGTAATAAAACAAGTGAATAAAAACGAAAGTTATTATATGCACTTTACCGTTTTATTTTTTACAAATAAAACATTCTTTACTTTTGGAAGACTATTATTATATTTTGAAAGTTTAATTTACAGCTGTAGTAAAACGTAAAACTGAATTATTTTTGATAATATTTTTATTTCTATCGTGAATGTTGTAATTGATCAGAACGGGTATTATTCCGACCAATTTATTGTCTCTTCTAAACGCCTCCGTTTGACACAATGGATGGATAACCTACTTACTAAATTAGATCACTTTGAAATGCTGTATTTAACGCTGCTTCGGATAAATAAAGGATTTAAATTCCCGAAATCATCTGATGTGAGTACCACAGTATGGAAAAACTTAAAAGCTTGTGTTTATGTTAATAAGCTTTACAGAACTGTATCTCAAATTTGAACTTTGCTAGACATTTATGGGATTTACTATCGATTTTATAATCCGCCACGCCGTGTCATTTAACACGATAACGAATAGTATTGTACAGTGGAATCCAGAGCATGAATTTATAACATAATAAATGTTTTTGCAGTATTTACAGCATGTTAAGCTCACAAGTTATTTAAGCGGGGATTACCTAAGTCATAAATTTTCCACCGCTACGTGACATATTTTCACATCCTCCATTTATTTTTCCAAGAAACTTTTCTATTAAGTAGCTCAAGTTGCAGGATATTTTGATCAATATTTTATTATTTATGCTTTCTTCGACGTTTTTTATGTTTTTTAGGTTTTTTTGCGTTTTGATAAAAATTAATTAATACCAACAGCATTAATGTGGTTGTATAGTTGGAATTATTGTCTAGTATGAAACAATTAAAATAATGTAATAAAATATTTTCTACACAAAGACGAAAAAATAATGAAGGTTTACCTTTTTTACGAGATTGTTATCTAAATTTATGACTAGAACATCCTCCACTTGTGGTACTGGAACATTGTCATCTTCGTCCAATATTTTTATTGCAATTTCTTTTTCGACATCACGTATTGTGCCTTGTGGATTTTCTACGGCGCAGTTAACAGATATCGTTCGAAATTCTCCCAAGTGTGATAGTTTTCCGTTGAACGGTTGAACCGTCCTCAGTACATCCCTATCTAAAGGTATCAGCGAGCTTATGGTCCATGATTTATTAATATCTGAGGGTGTTACCAGTCTGAATTGATTTTCTCCTAGAACTAACATTAAAATCAGTTTCGCTGATTATTTATGTTTACTACTGCATAGGGTTTCCTTGCAATAAAACCCACATAAACACGCAGACAAATTGCCGGCTGCAAAATAATTTTGATTGAAAGTTTTAACGTCGGTGCGCAGACGTTTTTGTAAGGCTTTTGATACCTATATGTTTACTTAAATGAGGGAACTATTTCACCTGTTGATATTTGATACGCTAGAACACAATCCTGTATATGCTTAAGACGTGTTGTAGTCTCCTTGAAACTACTCTGGAAATGTATTTTCCGCGAAATGGATTACAGTAACAAATAAACTGTTCTCCACTTGCAACTAATTATAATACGAGACACGGAATTTTAAAAGATCTGAAAATAAACTGGAGTAAAACTTCTGTTTATTCGAAACGCTTAAGTCGCAGATTACTTTGAACAAGTATTATTGGTACAATGTATGTTATTTTTAGCAAATAAGTTTGTTTTTATATACGTACTAAGAATCTAAACTGAAAGTGTTCATATTGTTCCTGTAATAAACTAAAATAAATTCTGGTTATCTTCATAACTATCTTTTTGTTAACATCAGAAAATAGATCTATGGTATTTAAAGGTTAGACTGGCGTTATCAAAATTAACCCAGCTCTCTTACTTTGATTTGATTTAATTGCTATAGTATTCTGCTAAACCTGCTATTTTAAAAACAACTTAACGTCATTTGGAAATTATGTTTAGTTGTTTATTATTTGCAAACATCACTTGATTACGAAATCATGGCAAATTTTGATAAAAAGATTTTACAAACTTAACCATATCTCGGGTATTTTTTTTGCAAAAAAAATATATAAAACTATATATTTTTGAAAAGCTAAAAAAATTTAATTGTTCATTACTGAAATTGAACAAGCAATTCTGAGATGTGTACCTATTATAAGTTTTTACGCGCTTGTGCTCAATAAGAAGAGAAATGCTATTACAAATTAAAATAGTATTTCAGAGCGTCTGTTGATTGAACTTCAATATCGTTGTTTTTGTTATGATAACATTTACTCGAAACAATAGAAATAGGTAAAAGCACAAATTGTAAAATATTATTTAGGTTTGTTTATAACAGATTATGTGCATTTTATTTTAGACACTAAAAAAGTAAATTTTAAACGAACACGTCACTACGATTATAGATTTAATATACCGGGTGATTCAGTTTGTCTGTTGCATTCCAATAACTTTGTTGTTTTAAAAGGAAACCCTTATGAACCTTATATTTTTGTAAATTGCATAAAATTCTCTATGAAATGGCGCTTTAATAATTTCTACGATAAATCCGTCAGACTAGCGATAGTAACTTTTTTTTTGCAATCACATAGTATAATTTTTTTAATTGATTCTAATAGAGAAGTGAATTCTAAATCCGATAGGGCATTAAATAACTGAAAAAAATGAGTTTCAAAATAATTTAATATATTTTTTTTACAATATCGCTGTATTTGACAAGACAAAATACAATCTATTAATTGACAGTTTTTTGTCTAATTGTGTTTCGACGAAAAATCGTTATTTTATGAGTATTAAATTAAACTGGAAGTTTTGTCGATTTGCTTCTGTTGGTGTGTAACTAAGACATTTTTTCCTGCGATTTACTAAAATATAAGGTTCATAGGGGTTTCTTCATAAAACAACAAAGTTATAGGGCGTGACAGCAAGCCGAATCACCAGGTATAGTTTGTCATTTTTTTTTGCATTAAAAAGCTGTTGCAAATATTATTGATAATTAAACGGATTTGTCAATCTGTGTATTTTTATGTATTGCTTAACCACACATTATAATAAAACCTTTTAATAGCTGCATTTTTATTTTAATTTAATATATTCGTTGAAATTGTAAATATTCATTTCGGTGCAACATTTAACCTTATTAAACAGTTAAGCCACGTAAATTAGTGTAAAATTTTTAGATACACATGTATTTAATTTTTATATGTACATTTTTCGTTTCTTAGATCCTCATCTACTTCTTTTTGAAATAAACACGCATATTTACCATCATAATAAATCTAAACGACAAATAAAAATTAAGGACGCTTTGGAGTAACTTTTCATCAAATAATATCGCTGTAACGTGTACTTTGAAGGACTCTTTCATTCACATTGATAACAGCTGTGCATCTGAGGTAACGTTTTTGTACGTGATCGGTGATAACATTTTTAGGATATACCGTCCCCTTTCAAAATTGATTTTACATTAAAATTCGCCCACCATGCTTAGAATCTCATTTATTTTGAACGTAAACATTGAACCACTTGGGATTCTTTGTAAAATAAGATTGCAAATGTAACGGCTTTGGAAATAAAATTTAACCAAAAACTTTCAAAGAAATTATTGAGATGCAACATTTTTAATATACGCGATTGCCGGTTTTGAATTATGTTTAATAGTTGACAAAAGTACAAGACGCTAACAATTCCCAAATAATTGTCTAATAATAATAATTGTCAAATTGTTTTTTTTTTGTAAAAAATATTGTTGTTTAATGGATCACCTGCTTGGCAACAATGTATCAGTAAATATAGAAATCGAAAATAAACATCTATTTTCCGAGACGATTCGGTGCAAAATTTACGATTTGGGTTATAATGACAATATATGTATGTGTCAAGACGTAGTAAAAAATTATAAAATTAAAAAAGATCTTAATAAACAAAGCTTTCAATAAAAAAATTTAAATGGCAAAATTTCTACCCACCAAAAAGTTCTGATAAAAAAACCAACACGGGTCGTACTTTTCAGTCCCCTGTGAAGGTGGGAGATGATTGAAAATATTACTATGGGAAACCTTTTAATAAGTATAAAACATCTTCCAAATATTATTCTCCTACATTTATCCAAATTTGAGAAATAAAATAAATACCTAATTTTACCGCTCCCCTTTAGGGAAGTGTAACTCCGAAAGGAGACGTTTAAGAAAAAAAAATTATATAAAAGACCCCCCTTAATTTCGATAAGGAATCACCTCCCGATTTTTTTTGGCATATTTTACAATACATATATTACGCACCCAAGTTTTAGAGGACAAGAATGAGTAAAAATATTGAGTATGATATCTGAGATTTTACGGTATAATACCGGGTGTAACTGAGTTCTGGTACACTCTCTTTTTTCTTTAGTTTTGATTTTAGATAAATGAATTTTAGTCAAATGATATGTGTAACAAACCGGATTATATGAACATATGTACAGGGTGGGCAAATTTCGATGTTTTGATAGGGAATTTCGGTAACTATAAGAGGTATCAAAAAACGGACCGCGCATCCTCGATTTTTTTTACGAGAAAAAGTTAATGGTGAATACTAAAATTAGTTATCGTCTTTTGTTTTCGAGTTATCGCCGATAACTCGATTTTTCGACTTTCCGTTTTGAGACTATATTTTGCTTGTTTATGAAAATAAACCAAAATAATTTTGACGTTCTACAGGCACTTTTTTGATAAAAATGTAGTGGCGTAGACAATTTTTCAAAAAAAATATCCGAAAATCGAGTTGTGACATAAAGTTGTATTTTTTTAAATGGAACCCATAGTTGGCTATGACTTATTTAAATATCTTATTTTTTTGTCATTCCAAATATATAAGGATTGATGTATTTATTTTTAATAATATGTTAAGTTGCGAAGGTTTTTTAGTTTTTTTAAAACAAAATTATAGTAGGCTGTGAAAACAAAAACAAAACAAGGTGTAAAACCTTTTAAAACTCATTAGGTACAAGTTACGAAGGTTTTGTAATTTGTTGTTGTGATAAAGATTATAAATATATGAAAATAAGTAAACAACGATAAAGTCGGAATATGCAGTATTGTAGTTTATTGTAGTTTATCTTATGTTCAAATATTTGTAGTATATGTATATATAAAACTATATACTTTTAAAAAGCTAAAAAAATGCTTTTTCATATAAGTCATGGCCTACTAGGGTTTCATTTAAAAAAATATAAGTTTAATTAATTTCTCAAAAATCAAAGTCGTTAAAAAGTTGTTAATTTGTTTTTAAATTTAGGATAAAAATGTTTAAAAAACCCTATATAAAATTTAGTTCTATATTGTAAATCAGTGACCTAAACCGAACCGAAACTGGGACAAAAACCGGAACGAACCGATGCTTTGTTCATGAACCGTGAATCGGAACTGAACCGCAAAATCGAACCGAACCGACTGGTGTCAACCGGTTCAAAAGGCTTCAACCGGTTCACACAACGGTTCGGAGCAATAATTTTTTTAATGACGTACAGTTTTTGTTTTTGTAGTTTTGATAACATTTTGCCAAAAATATCTACATTTCAAACAGTTTGATTTATAAATATGCATTGTCATCATATTTTGCATTGAACCGGAACCGGAACTGAATCGTTACCGCCGAACCAGTTACCGACTCATTATAAAATAAAAACCAGTAGTTCGGAACGTAAACAGAAAAATTAAAATTTATCGATCCGGTATCCGCAACTGTATTCTTTGCGGTTCGGGTCCCTGTTATAAATAAAGAAGTTATGGTAAATTTTCAATAACGAGGAAATTTTATTTTTCGTTTGTAGTGCCTAAATTAAAAGTGGTATAAAAAATCTGATAACACAGGCATGTTTATCTCTACAAAATAGCCCAAGAGACCAATATCAGGTTTTTATTTAACATTATGGTAACCGAGATACCCCGTAAAACAATCGAATTTGGTCTATACTGTGTTTTTTAAGGTTCTGTCGATAAATAATCTCAGAAATGTACAAAAGTATAATGGCGAAAGTAAAGAGGTAAGTGATTTTTAATTAAACCTTTTATTTCAATAATAAAAAGCCTTCATTTATGATTCGGTAGATTTTAAACTAAAAAGCATATATACAGGATGAACCACGACCCTGAGATTCTTCGATAGCTCCTTTATTAATGAAAATATTAAAAAATATTTAGTACAAATATTGAGCAAACCTATTTTCTACATAACCTAAAATTATTTTCAAATATACAGGTGTGTGTTAAAAATATACAGGGTTCTATTTAAAAAAAATCACATTTTTAGATGTGCCGCTCAAACAAAACACCCTGTATATTTAAAAATAATTTTAGGTTATGTAGAAAATCTATCAAAGAATCTCAGGGTCGTGGTGCACCCTGTATGTAGTTTGAAGATTTTAATGTAACTTAATTATAACTTACCTCGAAGGAGCGTGTATGATAGTTTATATCCTTTGCACATCTCCATTAAGTAAGGGGAACTTAGCGATCCTATTACAGTTGGTTGTCTGTTTTCATAAATCTGATAAGATACTGTATGCCAATAGCACAAATCTTGTGTTATGAGATCGCAATCCAAAGACTTAATTGATGAAATAATAACTTGAACGTTAGTCGAATCATTGACTCCATCATTTTCAGTAACGGACACTTGCGTGGTAACGTTCAATATATCTATGTAATAAAAGATTGCAGTGTAAAGAAAATATATTGTTCGAAGTTACTCACCCTCATTTTCCGGTCGTAGAAATTTTGCAGTGAACATTAAATCACCTGTATTAGGATATATTTGCAAGTGTCGTTGCGATTTAGTGGCGTTAAAAGAATATCTTAAGTGTCCTTCTGAACCATCATCTTTCAGTGCATAAAATGTTATTAAAGCGTGATCGGATGGCAAGAATTTATGGCGATCGCCAGGAACATTTAATAGAATATTGGCCATTGAGAAATAAGCGGCGTATCCTGAAAAATATCTTTTGTTGTCTTATTTTTATACATATATTATCATACATTTATGTTAAATTGTAGTAAAATGTGTTAAATTGTATCAAAAAAATTAAACGTGAGCATTTGTGGAGAGAATATACGTACTCTGAATCAAGTTAACCTGTAAATCAATTAATTTATTGTTCCTAATTTCTATTACGTAACGAACAAAGGATTTAAGGTAAAGTAAGGATTGGCAATAACAGATCAGAAAAATATGAAACTGGTATTAATTTTCTTATTTAAAAATCTGGCTTAGCAGTATCTAAAGGTGTTTTAATGTCTAAATATAACATAAATCAAGTTGTAAAATGTAGTCAATAGGTTAATAAAAATTAAAATTTTTTACTAAATGGGAACTAAAACCTTTAACATTATAAAATCTTCACGCCGAAGCCTTAGTTTTACTATGATTGTCGATAAATTTGATATTCTTTACTAACATTCAAATAAAATTCATTTTTGGTCTTGTCGAATATCGATATCGAAATTATATCGATATATCGAAATATGCGATATTTTTCGATATCGATTGTCTAAATCAGGCCTGGCCAACCCAAATTGCATCACGGGCCGCACTGACGACCTAAAATTTTCCAAGGGCCGCACAAAAATAAGAATCACTGCAAAAATTGTCTGGCTTTACAACAAATTTCGTACTTATTGAATTTTTTTTCGATGATTAATTTGAATGTAAGGGTACACAGCAAATGTTCAATCAGTGTAAATCTGAAAAATCTGAAAATATCTTCACCTTTTGAAGTATCTTTCAAGCTTATGAGATTTAACAATTCTTGTGTAACCTGGAAAGATTCGTTAACACCACGGATAAATACTGCAAGTTGTGAATTGTCTGAAATATCAGTGCTATTGCCGAAACCTAAAGAATACGCTTTGAAATCTTTAATATTGTTACGCAAATTCACAACTATTTCTTCTGAGATCTCATTAATGCGACGACATATTGTGCGACGCGATAGACTTATGCTTGAAACCAATTTACTTTTAACGGGCAAAACATTTTTACAATGGCTTGGACACAGTCTTTTACTAATTCCTCATCCGAAAATGGCTTCATTTTTTTGCAATTAACAATGCGACAGAATAACTTGCTTTGACGATATTGGATGATTGTTGTAACGATGAACTAAACACATTTTGTTGCGCTTTTAATTAAGATTTAAGGCTGACAAGCTTATTTTTTCTCACTTCTACGTCAAATTTCAAGTAGTCGCTATGTTTTGTTTCATGATGTCTTTTAACATTGAATTCTTTAAACGCAGCAACTGTCAATTAAACAAGTTAATTTACAGTTCTGCACAATAAAGAATAATCGTCTTCCCAACCGATTTAATGACAAATAAATCAGTAAAGTACTTGTTACGTTTTTCTTTTTATTATAAAAATCCATAAAAGCCATCACGGATTAAAATAAAAGCGAAATTTTGTAATTTTTAAGCAACGGTTTTGCTCTAACAATAACAAAGGTAGCCTAAAAACTATGTTATAATCCCATGTACATGGAAAAATATTGTATACTAAGTATACAGATTTAACTTTTGTATACACATGGAAAAGTGAAACACCCTGTAAAATCAGTTTGGATCACAAATAAGACATACCGACTTTGTAGCTTTTGAGATAAGTGAGAACCAATGGCGAGTCTCAAAATTTAACCAGTTTTTTTTTTGTTAGATGACAATGAAAAGTAATTTTTTCTAAATGCTTGTTTACGTTTGACGTAGTAATTTGATGGCCACGATCAGTTATCCTTCAGCGCTTGCGTATTTTCATTGGACGTTCTTATTTCTTTATGTATTATGTAACATTTGTTTTTTTTGTTGTCATTTGTAAAAGTTCTTTATCGGTAAGTTGTTCGGTATACGCTCGAGTATATTTTTATCTTTAATAAAATATATTTTTCCGATCATGTATTTTTCTGTTAAGAACTCCTGTAGGAAATCACCTTCAAATATGAATAACGATAATATTATAAAGGTACACATTTCAAATTGGTATTTTTTAATAAACATATTGCACACAGATTGATGATACATGTCAAATATTTATTGCAACACAATGCAGTCATGTAATATTGCAATGAAAGAGTTTTTAATATACCTACTCAAATATTTAATTTAAATTGTTTATAATTATGAATGTAATCTATGAGAAAATAACAAGATTTATTTGTTAAGGTGTACATACAGGGATGCCCAAAAGTATGGAAACAGACAAATATCTAAAACATCTTTATACATACTACAATGAAATTTTGTAGCTAAGCGTTATCGTACTTTTTGGATTCGCTGAAAATACTGAGGTTTTAATACGACTTCCGGTTCAGCCGGAAACGGATTCAAACTCAAAAAATTTACACGTAAATGAAAATTTTGAGCGATACAGCACTTTAATTTTTTTTTAACATTTAAGTTCTTCAAAAAGGCAGTAAAGTTTCGTTAAAAAATTAGATTGACAATAGATCAATTAAAACTTTGAGCTAGCTACATTTTAAAAATATTATACAAGGTCTTTTTTACGCTTGGTCAAACTTGTGAAAATTTAAAAATCGTTTATTCAGTTTTCTTAAATACAATACCCTGCATGTTTTTGCATATTCTTGTAGAACATTTTATTGTCTCCCTAATCATTTATAATAAAATCGCGATATCTCGTAAAATATCAGTTTTAGGTATAAGATGATGAATGTTTTTGAAAGACAAAAAAATTTTCTACAAGACGATGAAACAAATAGCGTGTTGTGTTTAAGAAAATTGAGTTATCGATATTTAAAGTTACACAAGTTTGACCAAGCGTTAAAAACACCCAGTATAATATTTTTTAAATGTAGCTAGCGCAAATTGTTAAATACTCTATTGTTAATCTAATTTTTAAACGAAATTCTACTTCCTTTTTAAACAATTTAAAGTGCTGTATCGCTTAAAATTTTTATAAAAATGTAAATTGTACGAAAATGGTTGACGTTAGACCCATATAAACTTATACGTTTTTTAATCTAAATCTAAGAGGAATCCAAAAATGTAAAAATATACAGGTGGTTCTATCTAAAACTTCAAAGTTTGTGTCCGTTTCCCGTTGAACCGGAAGTCGTATTGCAACCTCAATATTTGCATTGAATCCGAAAAATACCATAATGCTCAGATACAAAATTCCATTGTTATTTCTGCAATAGTATTCTAGATATTTGTCTGTTTCCATACTTTTGCGCATCCCTGTATGTACAAATGTATTAACTATTTTTTAAATTAAATAAAAATCTTGTCTCTAAAGATCCAAGAAGGCATAACATAGCTCGTCGATCATTGAAAATAATTTATTACATTAAATAAAATCTCATAAAGATGAACTTGTTAGCACAAAGTTAAAAAGGAATTGGTTAATGTTGGTGTATTGTTTTTGTAGAAACCAAGGTTAAAATTTTTTTTTGTTTGGCAATCATTTCGGTGCATTCTGTACAGTAGAACCTCTATTATCCGGATGTTCGATTATTCGGATTGTACAAAAAAATAATTTAAAAAAATATATCTTGCAGATTATACGAATTTTTGCATAACACGTGACATACAGTGTCCTCTATCGAATTTATTACAAATCATTAATTTTCCATAGGCACATATGTACTTGTTTTATGTGAAACTATATATTTCAATAAAAAATATTCATACTAGATGCCCCTTCTGATTATCCGGATGCACCCAGTCCGTGACAGAGTTGACCGAAAGACCTCCTACGTAATCACCTGAAACCCGCAATTCGCCAGCGCCGATGTTTGTTAACCGATAGTGTTCTGCTTTAGCATGATAATGCACGTCCTGATTTAGGTCGCAGGACAGTGTCAACCATCCACGATCACCGAATTGAATGTCTCACACATCCAGCTTATCTCCCCGACCTAACATTTTCGGATTATTACATTTTTGGAGTCCTCAAAGATCATCCTGGTGGCACAAAGTTTCGAAACGATGATGAAGTCGAGAAAGCGGTTTATAATTGAATGCGTAGGAGTCTGAAGGACCTTTTTCATAGGATATTTACGCATTGGTGCACCGTTGTCGCAAATGCATTTTCCTCGGGAATTATTAAGTTAAAAGTTAAATATACACATATCTGCACGTTCATATAATATACAGTTAGTAAATATGCATTTGCGGTTTTCATTTGAACGTCCCTTGTCAGAGCCGGATTTGCATCATTTACACCCCTAGGCAGAAAACATTTTTTGGGGAAGAAATCCTAATGGGCCCCCAAAAGCTTTCAAGCCATGGTGCAGTCGTACCATCTGCGCCATAGAATGATACGCCACTAGCCCCATAAAAAAAAAATTAAGTGAATTAAAAAAATATTCAAAAAAATACCAGTAGTAGGTAAATATGTATGATAAATTCATATACAGGGTGTTTCTTAAATATTGCGAAAAATTTCAGGAGGTGATTCTTTATCGAAAATTAAAGGGGCTCTTCATTTAATTTTTCTTCTATAGACGCCTCCTTTCGGAGTTACTCCGTTTAAGCGTTGTCGCCGCGTAAAGGTCAAAATGAATCGTTTTATATTGGAATATTTGATGGTTCATGTTTACTTATTTTATTTTTTACTCAAAAACTGTAGGGTTTACGAGAAAAACTAGAAAATAAAAAAGTTTTTAAACAAACCAAGCTTAAAAAAAATATTTAATTGCAAAATTTCAACCCACCAAAAAGTCCTGATAAAAATACCAACACTTTTCAACCCCTTGTGAAGGTGAGAGAAAACATTAGTAAGGGAAACCTTTTAATAAGTATAAAAAGCCTGCCAAATATCATTCTCCTATATTAATCCAAATTTGAGAAGTAAAATAAAAACCTAATTTTACCGCTACCCTTTAGGGGGGTGCAACTCCGAAAGGAGACGTCTAAGGAAAAAATTTTATATGAAAGACCAGCATTAATTTTTGCTAAGGAATCACCTCCTAAATTTTTTCGCAATATTTAAGAAACACCACATTCATTATTGCAAAACAACTTACACAAAAACGTATAAAAATTTGAGTCTTGCTTTTTTTCCTTAAAAATCGTTTATTTTACCGGAGTTGTCTATAGCTATTGCTATTGTAAATTTATTTTCGATAGATAGTATTGCCAAGGCGTTGAGTCTGTTTTCTTTTATTGTAGCTCTGCTCTTAAATATGTTTTTAATCTTTTAATAACGAAAAACTACGTTCCGCGGAAGAATTAGTCAAATGGGTGCATAGAAATATTCTTAATATAATATAAATATTAAGTTTCCTGTACGAACTTGACGGGTCTCTAACTTTTATGATTTGTGGAGGAAAAACGCCCCATTTTGTTCGACGCCCTAGGCAATTGCCTACATTTGCCTGTATGTAGATCCGGCTATGCCCTTGTATTTATATTTATAATATGTACTTAGGAAGTACATTAAAATTAGAGTTTACTTTTAATTAACGTATCTATTTTAAAATTCTGGGAGGTATTTGACTTCACACATGTGTCCCACATTGTTTTAAATTACTTCATTAATAACTTTAAAATGTTAGAACTGAAACTTAGTCATACATGGAAATGTAATGTTTTTAATTTCTTTTTAAACGTTTTGAATTTAAACCGCTTTATTGAAGGTTTCTTTAAGACTTTATGTTTTTATCACATAAAGTTTGCGAAGTTGCATTTGTAAAAACTTTTTGTTTTTATTTTCATTGTATTTCCTTTAACTCTTCGGTCAATAACTGAAATTCACAGTTGTTCAATGACGGGATACCCGGGTACCCACCTACATAATTTTTATAATAAACTTATGCTATGAGTTTTGTATATTTTTGTAAACAGAATGGTTGATTGGTCAAATCATTCAGTGTTAAATTTTAAATTCTAAAACCTGTAACAAACACTCGAAACATTTTATTTACTTTTAAATGAAGTAACAAGCAAAAATAAGTTCAACACCCTATTGTGAAAATTTGTTCAACTTTTAATATATTTTAAACATGTGCTTAACATTTGTGTTGTTACAAATTACTTACGATTTTAACCAATCGAAGACAATAATTTTCTCCTAATATTTTGTAAAATTAAATGTAGAAAATTTTTGCACAGTTGTAACTTGTAACAGAACCTCCAAATCAGTAATTTATAAAATAACTTTCAGACTTATACAGTCATAATTATTACTGGTTCATGTCACTTGTGCTATAGAGCAGCAATAGAAAAGCGTAGAAAAATGTGCCTAAATAAATAAATATTATTGTTTTTCCTCACATAGACATTAGATTTTATTCATTTATTCAACCCTGCAATTAATATTAGCGTGTTTAATCGACAAGAGTTCATAAATCTCATTTTTCTACAGGTGGGCACCCGGGTACCCGGTTATTGAGAACGACTACGTGAACTTTTTTGATGTAAAAGTTTTTTTGGTTCCAGGATGAGAGAAAAAAATATAAAACCATTCTTCGCTTTAAAAAGGTAACATCGCGACGATCTGGAAGGTTTAAAATGTATTCGGTAGTTATTTTTCGAATTATTAAACTTCCGATCGTATTGGTGCGTATTATTTGGTTGCGTATTTCGGTACGTTATTTTTTGATTACTTTAAAAACATTTGATGCAGAAAATTATGCACTATTAATATGATATATAGCCAAGATAAATTATTTGATAGCCTTGTTATAAGTAAAAAATAAAAAAAAAGTTTTGAATCAAAGTTGTTTTTGGTCATTTACTAAATGATCTAAAAGTATTTTCAACCATACTGAGTGATTTCTTTTTGCTTATTGATACGGAACGTTTTTCATGTACCTATACCTATTTTATCTTTTTAGATTTCAAACTAAATGATTTCTTTAAAAGTATTAAATGTGTTCTGTGTCTAAAATCAATAGTTTTTGAGTTACTTGCGTTTTTTTTTTTTTAAATAATGACAGGACCAGGACTATATCTATGTATATCACCATGACTCGCTCGCGCAAAATGAAAAGCTGAACGCCTGAATGACAGCTCAACACTATAATGTTAATATTCTTTAAAACTAGCAGTTAGCCCGTCCTAGGACGGGATTGTCAAGTATGACATAAGTCAACCCGCGTTACAGATTACTATAATAACATTACAGATTACTATAATAACATTACAGATTACTATAATAACATAACCTTATGATGATTGTCAAGTATGACATAGCTATATTATGCGTTACCGAGTCACAGAGTCACAGATAGATAGATAGACAGAGTCAGGCTGGACTTTTATATATATTTATATCATATACAGGATGGTCCACATAGAAGATATAACATGAAGTTTTTAGATTTTTAAATCGAATATTTAATTAAAACAAAATTTTTAAAGATCATATTAAGTTTAATAATAATATACTTAACAATAATATAATAAATTGGAGCATATTTTCAAAATGACCTCCAATTTTTTGTAAACACAATCTGGCTCTTTTAATAATACTTTTGTTATAACCTCATAGTAATCTATTATAATCTTTAAATATTTTGTTTTAATTAAATATTTGATGTGTTTGTGGCAGGGTTGATAAAAATCATGATTTTTTTTAAAAAATAAAAAAAATCGATTTATTTGATTTAAATCAGATTTTTTTGATTTAAATCAGATTTTTTTAAAATTAAATCAAATGTTCATATTTGCATGCTATTTCTGTTTTGTGCTGATATATTTAATTCATTGGCGAATTTTTGTTAGAATAAAAAATTAAATATAAAGAATAAGAATTTAAAAAAAAAATCAGTGCTAAATAGTGATGTTATATATAATTAAGTCTTTGTCTTAACAAGCAATAAACAGTATGATTATATTTATATTTCAAAGTGTAGTATATGATCTACAAAACCATGCTTACTATTCATCATCAACTATATGTAACCTGTGATCGAATTCTATGCCTGAAAATACTTGTCTAAACATGCAAATGCAGTTTTGTATGTAAGGGTATCCCAGATTCTGTTATTCAGTTTATTTTAGTTAGCAAACGTGTACACATCACATAAATAAACGCAACATAATGTCAGGAAGGAAAAGGGATAGTGTTTGGCAACATTTTATAGAAAAATCAAACAAATTGAAAGGGAAAGCTGGGAGCAGAGCAGTTTGTAAATATTGCAAAGAAGAAATACAAGGTCTGGTACAAAGATTAAAAGCACACCGTGAAAAATGTCAGAAGAAACAAATGCATATGAATGAAGTTACTGAATGTAATACAGAAGATACTGACACAGATTTTAATCCGACCACCATGGAAACAAGTCAACCGAAAGAGTTTTTTGATCCACAACCTAGTACGTCTAGAATGGATACAAATACAAATATAAGCTCACCATCTGATAAAAAAAAAAGAAATTACTGAAAATTTATTAATGAAATCATTTGTAGTGCGTACTTCTAACGAGTTAAAGAAAAATCTTGATAGACAAATCGCAAAAGCTATTTACGCGACAAATAGTAGTTTCAGATGTATCGAACAACCAGAAGTGATAAAAGCAATCGAAATGTTACGGCCAGGTTATTCACCACCTTCTAGGTTCGCTGTATCTTCAACATTATTAAATGAAGTGTACATGGAAGAAAAAGAAAAATGTCTTGCAAAATTAACAACTAGTTCGGTTTGCCTTTCCTTAGATGGTTGGTCAAATGTACATAACGAACCGATAATTTGCGCTACTGTAACAACAGATTATGGATCAACCTTCCTCCTTGAAAGTATAGATACATCAGGAAATGCACATACAGCCGATTATTTAACAAGTATAGCAATCAGTTTAATAAATAAGTGCAAAACTCAATATAATTGTGCAGTTTCAAGTTTCGTTACAGATAATGCGGCTAATATGAGCAAAATGAGAGAAAACAATAAAAATGAAGTAACCGATGTGAATGTGATAACCTATGGATGTTCAGCACACATTCTAAATTTACTTTCCAAGGACTTGCAGATACGCGATATAAAAGAAAATGTTGTGCATGTTGTTAAGTATTTCCGTAATAATCATTTGGCAAGTGCTAAATATAAAGCTGCCGGAGGTAAGGCGTTAATATTGCCTCAAGACGTAAGATGGAATACTCTTGCAGATTGCTTGGAAATATTTACACAAGAATGGCAGAAATTGTTACAAATTTGTGAAGAGAACAAAGACCAAATTGATTCTTTAATATTCCAAAAGGTGTCTAACATTAAACTGAAACGATCGGCAGAAGATTTTTTAAAAATAATAAAACCAATTTCCGTAACTTTAGACAAATTACAAAGAACAGATGCATTTTTAGCTGATGCTGTAGAAGCATGGAAAGAACTTTAGGCTGTTTTTGATGATACTGTTACATTAAATATTAAACAAAAGGCTGCAAAACTGGTATTTTTATTCTAATATTACAATACCAAAAATTTATAAATGTACCTATATTAAAATATATTATTTTAAATAAATTACGTTTCGCTACGTTACGTATAAGTATGTATTTAATACGTATATACATATAAGAACCGTTTTTTTTTTTTTAAATACTTATATACATAAATACCATATACCTAAAGTTTTTTTTATTTGAGAAAATAAAATTTTGTTTTGTTATAAATTTTTTATTACCTACTCATATAATAAGTGATTTAAATTGATGTTTTTTTTTTTGGATTTAAATCAATGATTTTTTAAAAAAATCACTTGATTTAAATCTGCTCAACCCTGGTTTGTGGTAGATGTGCAGCTATCTTATTATATTACCTTTTTTCAGTAATGTAGTAAACTATCTAGAAGCTATACGTGCTGTCATTGTTCTTTAAATCGTTTTTGTTAAGTCTTGTCAACCACGACAGAGCAACCAGCTCATTACTCTGTTGCGCGACGTATCATTATCAAATTTCTTTGCAACGAAAACATTGAACCCGGTGAAATTCTTGCAAGACTTAGTCAACAACTTAGAGAAAATACTATTTCAAAGAGTCAAGTGTATCACTGGTGTCAAAGTTTCCCTAAAGGTCGAGAACGCGTCGAAACTCTGACTTTTCACACATATCATATGTCTATTATTTAATTTAATTTAATACAAAACTAAAAAAAAAAAGGGGGTGTCTAGAACTCAGCTACATGCGAATAGGATTTTAAATGTTGTATGATTTAGGTCCTATGGATCACAAACTATACTGATAATCAAAAAATGTTTCAAGTAAAAAGTGTTTTTTTATCAAATATCTTTCTAATTGTGCAATAAAAACCAAATCGTTCTATTTAACTTTATAAAGTTACTTCCGGATTTGGCTACTTCCGTTTTAATCACAAAAACCGAAAACCGCGTCAGTCAATTCTTTATATTCACTTTTGTAATTTTTTTCCCCCATCTTTGTCAGACGTCGCATTTTCGAATAAAACAGCCTGTATATTATAATAATTACTGAGAGCGCCTCGTAAACGTATATTGTATGGCCACATGTCAATAAAATCAATAAAAATATCATTTTTAATTCTTTTTATTACCTACCTATATTTAAATGCTATATTAGAAAACTTGTACAGTAGAAAACAACGCTTAAATAAATTACCTCGGTTCTTGCTTGACAAAGCGTTGATTATAAAACTTTTTTGTGATCGTTTTGTATTCTTTTAATTAAGATTGTGTGTTTTATGCTCGGTCGTTTAAACAAAGCGTAAAAATCCGTAATGTCTTATATTGAATATTGAAACACGAATCACCTAGTTAATCAATATATCGTGCAAACATTAGCTATCTTCATATCTAACTGACAACACGCCTACACCATGTTGTAATATTCTATTAGTAGTGAGCAAATAATTGATCGACACTAACCTATCTTACATCACATAATTATATTATATCTACGTGACTGACTGACTAACAATTAAGAACGTTTTCAATCATTTATTACAAAAATTATATTCTTTGATTCATCAAGTAGTATTAATGTTACTGTTGTTCTATTAGAAAACATTTTTTCTTAAATTTATAAACTTTATTGATACAGTATCTTCAAAAATTATGTATTTATTTAATATTATGAATAAATTATTAGATGATTATTGTTTGTACGACCTTTAATTAAAGCGGAACATAATACAATGAAAAAAAAGGGAACGTTCAAGACAAAATTAATAATTAGCAATGATGACATTGGCGTGACAAAAAATGATATACAGGAATGTGCAAATGTATGGAAACAAACAAATATCTAGAACACTATTAAAAATATTCCAATGAAACTTGGTATCTGACCGTCGTTTATTCGGTATTTAATAAAAATATTGAGGTTGCAATACGACTTCCGGTTCAACCGGAAACGAACCTAAATGGTAAATGGAACTCCGTGTTTATTTTTATATTTTTGGATTTCTAAATTCGGATTTATAAATGTATAAGGTTATATGGGTCTAAAGTCAACCGTTTTTGTTAAATTCACATTTTTATGAAAATTTTGAGCGATACAGCACTTTCAATAACTTTTAACATTTAAGAACTTTGAAAAATATTATACAGGCCGTTTTTCACGCTTGGTCAAACTTGTACAACTTTAAACATCGATCACTCATTTTTCTTAAATACAACACCCTAATTTTTTTACACTTATAGAAAATTTAATTATTCTTCAAAAACATTGAGCCTGTTTTATACTTAAAATTAATATTTTTCAAGATACTTATCGCGATGTTATTGTTAATTATTAGGGCAACGTAATATTTTCAAGTAGGCTAGTACAGCGATTCTTATCGGGGGGCCGTGAAAGGTTTTAAGGGGGGCTGCGAAAAATTTATAAAACGTTTTTACTTTTTAAAATATTGAAAATATTTTTTGCTCCTTATTTTACTCGAACCATCGGAGAGATATCTTCTTAAACAATCTTAATATTTTTGTTACTACAAACTAGGGGGGCGCGAAAATATTTTAGTATATTTAGGGGGCCGCGACTACTAAAAGGTTAAGAACCACTGGGCTAGTATTTAGTCTGGAACAATTTTGTAATGTAAGAACATAAATCTTACTATGTGTAAATATTATAAGTTTAAATCTTTTAATCTAATATACAATAAAACCTTTATACAGTTTAACTTTGGATGCTTTCTTTAAATTTTTTTAATTTAGTTCTACGAAACCCTAGGGTTTCAGAAAGCAATAGAAGCGTTCCGTGGAAAACGAAAAAAATAATTGCCTTTGCCGGCTTAACCGAGTTAATTACTTTTTTATTCCTTTTTTGCAAATGTTTAGTAAATTATCTATTATAATTAATACTTTTGTCATTTTAATTAATTATGGCAGCATCGAATTTAATGCAAATGCATAATAGTTTTTTAGTTCAAAAATAAGGTTAAAACGGCATTTGCTATATTAGTAGATTTGGATTGTGTGTACATTTTCATTGGACAAATCAAGTTGTGTTTTCACATCTGACAGGCGCTTAATTAACCTAAATAAAATGCTCAGGTTTTTTGTGAATACCATATTATATTAATTATGTTAAACCGTTTAAAGAGAAACAGGATAGACTAGCAAGGGTCGAAATAAAACAATGGAAATCGTATTTTTTTTTTTTTCAAGACAACGTTGATTTTTAGCTTAGATTTCGCAATATTTGAGTAATTTTGTTTATTTTTGAGAATAGACAGGTGAAATATTATATCATTGTAAAGAAAAAAAATCTTTATATCTAAGTCATCACCTACTACGACTGCCATTAAAAAAAGTTGTTTCATGAGATATCTCGCACGGTAACTTATAAATAAAAATTCGGCTATCTCCATTTTAAAGCAAATAAAATCTAGCAATTTTTTTTTGCATTTTTGTCTATTAGCAACAGTAGCTGAGATATTTTAGTTTAAAAATGTTGATCGATTTCGGTTTTTTCGTTATATCACGCAAACCATGAAATTTTTAAACAAAACAAAATCTTGTTTAAACCACACTCTAAATAGCTAACTTTTGTTATATTTGAACCTAATAGTATTTTGATTATTTACGTAGATACCACATGAAAAAGGGAAACACCCCGTATATTATAACATATGAAGTATTTATAATCCAAATAATCGAATAGTCTAATAATCGGGGTACTATCGTGTTAATTTTAATGTTGTATTAATATGCATTAAATAAATATTTTGCGTCAAACGAAAAGCATGAAAATCGATTTTTTAATTCGTTTGGATAAGAAAAATATTTAAAAAAAAATTGTAGTCCCTAGTTACCATTTTTTTAGCGTCATAATAGTATGTACATTGTACAACACAGACTTTTGGCACTCTTGATATCAAAGCCATCGCATTAACCATTTTGCTGGACCACCGTAAAGTCGGGGTTAAATTTTAGCAGAGTATCAACAAGTGCGGTGTAATTATTATAAATACGTGCGCCCTATACATAGCGCCATCTGCGGTCGCCCAGTAAACAAGTCTAGTGGCCGCAGGCATTCCAAATTACCTCTCGTAATTTTTACGAACTAAAGAAGGTGCCGAACCATCAGTTGTTGTACCTGTACTCGTACTGTGCTAGGCATGTAAAAATCTAATAGGGTTCTGCAATGTTTAAAAAACTATAAAAGGGTCCACACCACAGTTAACATAAATTGGGAAACACTGCTTTAGATACCGAGCTTTCTAATAAATTATAAACAATAACCACTATTACCTACCAGCTTTTAGTTCATCTACCGAGCTGATTGTTGCAGCAAGAGCTCATTAAAACTTTTAATTAGTTGAACGGTTTGTTAAACGCAATCCTTATTTCCTAGTCATTGTTTATAACATTTGTAGCAGTCATCGCAAACTGCAAAGGTAATGTAGTTTCATACATTATTTTCAAATAGTATAATCATTTGTCTTATATTTAAAGCAAATGTTTTTTGCACATTTTATGTGAGTAAACACTGATATAAAAAATGTCAAGAAAATTTAAAATACTCATTTGGGGTTAGTGCCTTCAATTTTAATCCTTCGTAATCGTAATCCTTCGTTAAATTTCACAAATTATTATAGGAGTATGTAATTTATAACCAACTATTGATTTGACTGTTAAGTACTCTCTAAATATTTGGTTACATCATTTGTTTTTTAATCATAAAAGCTATCGGAGTGCGTTATATACAGTGTGTCCAAAAGGTATGGAATATGCTATATATCTCAGTAAATATCAACTTTAGGGAAAAATGTTTTGAATAAAAGTTGTTTGGTACTTAGTTTTCCACCATAAGACAAAATTTAAATTATTATTTTTGAATAACAAAAGCGCAATGAAAAACAATAGAATTTGTTTAAATGGCAAGGTACCCCTATATTATACTCATTTGATAGAGAATTTCTTTCTTTTTTTGATGATGGGGTCACCTTAAAAATTAAGTTTATGCTAAGAGGCCGGAGAATATAGAAAATTTAAATGATCGTATTAGAGAAATTACAGCTGAAATGGTTGGGAATGTTATTAACGGGTTTAACAGGGTTTATCATTGCAAAGCTGTAAATGGTTTACAGTGTGAACAGTTATTGTAGATTTCGTCAAAAAAATTTAGTTTTTATGATGTTTTGTTAGAAATAAATACTAATCAATTAAAATAATTTTTGCGTTTTTCTCAAAAAGTTGCTTACGTAAGGGTACTAAGGTTTTGCATCATTGAAAAAAATTTCTTTATCAAATGAGTATGATATAGGGGTACCTTGTCATTTAAAAAAATTCAATTGTTTTTCGAAAAAAAATTTTTTTGTCCTATGGTGGAAAACTAAGTACCAAACAACTTTTATTCAAAACATTTTTCCCTAAAGTGGATATTTACTGAGATATATAGCATATTCCATACGTTTTGGACACACTGTATAATAAGTGCGCTCTGATATGCATCAATTGAATTTTGTAATGAACCAGCGTCTGAAAGAGCGAATATTATAATAATAAATGTAACCTATAAAATAATAAATAATACAAAACATAAATAAAAAATAAACTCATAAGTCTTCGAAAATCTCTCAAAAGATACAAATAATGTTAAAGTAATTAACTTAAGCATAAATTAAATCAAATATAAAAACGTTATTAAGGTATTATATTTTTTAAACTTTGTTTTTCATATTTTTAAAGGGCACCTTGTCTTACTTAATATTTAATTTGAAAGTCTCAAAGTTTTCTGTCGTATAATAGGTAAATTAATTATCTTTTGCGAACAAAATGTTAATAAAAGAGAAAACATTTGGTAAATAAAACAAGTCCGTGAAAACATAATGAACATTAAATTGTTGTAAAAATTAATTAAACGTTTTCTAAATATAGCAGAATTATGAATGAAAAAAGTAATAACTGCAACTTTTCATGGTTTTAACAATTTAAGATTTTAAATATATTGTTTTTGTTTATTATAAGCCAGTAAATTTAGCTTTCAAAAGACTCATTCGAAAATATAATGTGTCATAAAAAATATGAATCGGAAAATAAAAAATTTTTTAAATGGATTATCTTAAAAACAAATAAAAGGATATTATAACTTATTTACAAATTTTAAAACGACGTGCAATTTTATAAATATTTTGTTAAAAGTGCCAAAACACTTATCACTAAAATTAAGAAAATAAGAGGGCTTGGAAGTGGGAAGGATGCCCTGTATACACATTTAGTTGTCGACATAATAAACAAATTAATTTTATTGTACCCAACATAACGAAAACTGTTATTTCAAATCGCATTGAGCACGTTTACTATTTTAGTCATAATTACGGTTTGTGTACTTAACAAGAAACAAGGACTCATCCTCTGTAATTAAACAGCCCTGTATCATTTAAATTAATTTTCATTAAGTGTTTTTACGGTAATGTTTTGCTTATAGCTTAAAACAAAATACTCACAACTTTGCACCTATACATCTAATACAGTAAATATGTATTAAAAACGATATTTATAAAGCAATTTCGTGTAAGATAAACAACAGTACAGAAATATGTATATCCTCTTATTCAGATGTGTCGATTGAACCATAGAAAATAATAAATATTTTATTATACAACGTCAATTTTTGTCTTCTTATGCGTGTAAAAATAAGCGTATCTCCAACAGCCTACTGACCCTTTATTATAACAATAGGCGCGTGGTAGCGGGAAATTATGATTTGTTTATTTTAAAATCATACTTTAAGTTGACTTGACTTTAATGACGCCAAATTTCACCTCAAGCTATGCCATTTAATTGACATACATCGGTGTTGGGTGCGAAGCGCACATTAGCTTCAAATTCGTTTGACAAAAACAGTGATTGTGTAGAAGCTGCAAGACGAAAATTTCGGCGTCACTTATAACTTCATTGTCATGATTCGATTTCGTCAGCTCACGCTATAAAAAAAGTGATTGATTATTTTGAAACAACTTTCAGTACTAAGCTAGAAACATCTAAAAGCAAACGCTATAGATTATATCGAAGCAGTCAAGGCCGATATCATTCAGAGCCCAAAGCGTTCTGCACAGTGACAGTCCGTGTCATTAGGATTGTCCAGCCGTACTTTGGAAACAATTTAAATTTATATCAATACAATATTCAAGCAGTGCAAGAATTAAAACCAATTGATTTAATCAAAAATCGCAACATATCCATAGAAATAGCGATATTCTATGGACAAAGAGAACACCAGATCTTTCATCTTTTTATGAGGATTTTTAAAAAGTCGAGTATTTACTCATGGTCCTCACAACATTGACAACTCGAAGGCAAGGATTTGTGATAGGATTGACGCGTTTCCGTTGAGATTTTGTAGCGAGTAAAGGTCCACACACATCGGCTCAGTGGCGATGGCAAACAAATGTAACCTAATAAAATAAATGTGCGCTTTTACACTGACGCGACAGGCCGAGATTGGTTTTTAGGTAACCAGCTTCTTTTTTTTTAGTTTTTTAGTACTAAATTCATAGCTGACGACCTTTTTTAACTCCTCGAACCCAAAGTCGAGTATACGAAATTTTCCTGTGTGCCTGTCAAAACATCGCGTGCCACCCATTAGTTGCCGACCCTTGGTACAAACTATAACAACTATAAATGCAGTTATGTCCTAGTATATCCTTGCAATCCTTTCAGTAAAAAGTTGTTTCTTATTATGCATTCCTGAGAAAAAAGTAAACCTGAAATTTGTGGTAATTGATACATAGTCTCAACCAATTTTAGTTTTAAACATATGCGTTAAAACAGACTATTAAGTCGGACATATGAAATAACGAAATCAAATAAAAATAATTATAATATGTTAGAGAAACAACAGTTTATAAATAAGAATGATTTTCTGTTCAAAGGTTTAGGTAAACTTCCAAACAAATATAATAATATATAAATAAGGCTACGAGAAGATGCAATATCAGTAGTAAATCAACCAAAAGTAAATTAATCGAAGAAAGTATAGTAAAACAAAACAAAACTTTTTGTTACAACAACCCATTTAATAAACCGGGCTGAAACCGGCAGCGATTCTAGCAGCGAAACTCGTTGAAAGCCAACATAGAACACGCATATAGTGTCTATCAAATAACTTATTTCATTAACCACATACTGTATTTTGCCATTTTTTGCCAGTAGGTAAGGGGTAATTTGACATAAAGAACTTAAAAAAAATTATATTAATGAAGTCAGTGGCGTGTGGGCTCCAGCAGCCCCTTGGCTCATTTTTTAAATTATAGAATTAAACTTTTAACTTTTAAACTAATAACTGTATCATCACACCATGTATTTAGAGATTTTAGTCAATAATGTTATTTTGATATCATTCGTTCAAGTCCATATCATCATCAAAGTAATGGTTTGTGAGAAAAAGCAGTAGGTATAGCTAAAAACACATTTAGAAAATCAGATCATCATGATATTTATTCAGTTTTGTTAGAATGTCGAGTAGCACCAGTAGCTGGTACAGATTATACTCCTTAAGAGATTTTAATAGGTAGGTTATTGAGGTCAAAATTACCCTGTTAATCAAAAAATTTATAACCTAATTTGGTAAACAGTCAAGCACGTAAGAAACTTGGAGAAAAACAAATTGAAATTAAGCGTTGTTATGACCAACATGTCAAAAACAGAAAATCTTTTGAGAAGGGAAATAATGTGACAAAACGAAATCCAGTAAATAGAAAATGGCAACTAGGTATTGTTATTAATAATAATAGTACACCTAGTTCTTACAAAATATTATCTAGAAATAAAGTGGGATTAAGTGAAATACCTGGGGATCCATCTAGATCTAGATAAAAGACTTCTTTGGGCCAAACACATATGGCTAAAATAATTACAGCTTGGACACACCTACCGAAAGATGAATTGGCTTAGAGCAGACATTCTCACCTATCAATGGAAAATAAGCTCTTGCTGTATAAAGCCATCATTAAACCCATATGGACTTACGGCCTGCAGCTGTGGGGATTTGCTAGCCACACTAACATAATGAGAATTCAATGATTTCAGTCAAAAATTTTACCCAGTATTTGTACGGTACATACCAAACCAAGTCATCCATCGCGATGTACGAATTAATACTGTCGAAGAAGAAATCTCATCTCTCAGCACCAAGTATCAGTCAAGATTAAGAAGCCACTCAAATATATTAGCTGTGGATGTTTTAACTACGCCACCAACGAAAAGACTCCAGCGGTTCGACCCACTGAATTTGCCACGACGTAATTAAGTCGTAACAAATGAACCATGTGGACATAAATACCAGTGTAAAGTGCTAATGGTAACTTATGGAAACACGCCACTGGGCTGGCTTCCACCATATTTTTGTGTTCGGGTGTTCGTATCAGTTATATTGCTTATTATCCTCTACGATAGATTGCAATAATTCATGGATGTTAAAAAAAAAACTGTATGATCGGGGGTTTTCTGTTAAGAGGCCCCTATTTATTTGTAAAATTTAGTTGAAGTTTGTGACGTGATTTTTCCATATAGAGGCCCAATCGGGCTTTTATTTGGAAACAAAATTGTAAACTTTGGGTAGAAAGTATTTATTATTTTTCACAAAATCGTTGTATTTGGACAGAACAAAACAGGATCGCTGTAGTAATAATTGAGCCGCTCAGTTGCCAAATCGATTAACTCCATTTTTTGAATTGTTTTAGATTTTAGAGCCAAGGCACTAAATTGATGTTTAACTTTTTATATTTCAAATAACTTTACTTAAAAATTAGGTTTAATACCTCTAAATGACAAAAAACATTTGGCTGTCAAATAATAAACTTTTTTCTTCTTCAAAAAACCAATTATTTTTGGGAAATATTATTTTATGTATTTTATACTTTGAGGGATAAAATATACACCTGTAATAATACATCCTACAATGGTTATTTGAATTTAAATTTAAAAAGGAATTTCAAAAAAAGGCTGTTTACTATTTTATCAATTTTCTCTACTTTTTGTTTTGTGGAGTTAATCGATTTGGCCTATGAGCGGCTCAATTGACAGTATAGCTTGTCTTATTGTGTTTTATTATTATTCGATTAAAAATCATTATTTTGTGAGCATTTAATTAAAACGCCTTAAATACACTTTCACAGAAGCAATTCGATAGAAGGTCCATTTTTAAATAAATACTCACAAAATAATGGTTTTGTCGAAAAATATTAAAGCACAATTAGACAACTTATAAACTATCAATTACTTCAGCGATCGTGTTTTGTTTAGTCAAATACGACGATTTTGTAAATAATAATAATAATCATAATTTTGAAACATTTTTCTGAATAATTTTCTTTCATAACACTAAGAAAACTTTAGATAGATAAAGAAAAAAAAACTGTCAATTACAGTGTAAAAAAAGTTTGCAAATTAAAAATATATCACAATCGGCTGTTAATTGCACACGGTTGGCCAGAAAAAAAAATTAAAGAACGTCAAAATGTAGCTAACAATTTGCCATACACTTTTGGTATAGAACATTTATCATAAAACTTGTATTTACGCCGTTACAGCAACGTCTCCATACTTTTGGCCTATCCTGTATTGTATAGTGATAGTGTATATACATATTATAGTAAAAGAGCATAAAAATCCAGTTTCCATATAAAAACGCATGGGTCTTTATATAGGTACAATAAGGGATTCTCAAAACCAGGGACGGGGAGTCGGAGTTGGGAGTCGGGAGTCGAAGCTTTTTTAAGGAGTCGGTCGAAAGTCGGAAAAACTACCGACTCTTTTTTGATTTAGTTTTTTTCGAGGATGTCAATCGATTTTTTAAAAATGGAAACCGGAACGATTAAAGTAACAAACCAGTTTTGTATGTGAACGTTCAATTTTTATCTGCAAAAAATACTTCACTGGATAAGGTTTATGAACAAAACGCATGATTCGTGTGATACACGGTGTGGTTAGTTCTTTAGTCAACCAAATCTTACTCCGTGTTGACATATGAATGTTTTCAAAAGTCGATAGTGCCTTTATTTTGAAGTTTTTAAGGTTATCTTTGTAGATATATTGTTCTAATGCTAATACTTTTCTAATGAGTAATTTTATTTTGTTTAATTAATCCTAGTAAATAATAAATTGATAGTTACAAAGTCGATTACGAGAGGTGTTTTGCAGATTAGTTTTATAAATTGGCTTGCGCAATAGTGAAGGCTAACTTATTCATAATATATAATATTATTTCCGTTTTATAAGATTACCGAAAATCTTTTTTATTTTATTTTAAGCACAGTTTATGCTAAATTTTGCGTATATATAAAAAGCAAGTACACAAAATACATCAGTTTTGATATCGAAAATAAACTATATCTCTCGACTGTTAAATTTAAGTGTAAAAATGGAGCGAACTTGAATGTTTTTTATTTCAATTATTGCGTACCTATATAAAAAATCTCTTAACAAACGTACAATTGTTAAGTAATGATGTTGACGATGTAAAAAATGTAAACACAACTAATGATTATATTAGGGAGAACCGTCATTTATATTTTAAAACTCCTAATTTCTGTTCTAATGTTCAAGAACAGAATAATGAAAGAAAATATTAAAAATCTTAATTTGTCAAAAAGTACCAGTATAACAACCAGATTTAATAGACAGGTTAAGAAACCTAATAGATTTTGTTATTAACAATATTTTGTATCTTATTTCTGTTCTCATGTTCAAGAATGATGTTAAATTTTGTCATGTCAAGTTAATAATATTAAATTAAGAAGGAAAATGTTACCTAGGGTACCCATATAAAACAGGGTATGGACAAGCGAGTGACCACTTTCGAGCGTATAAGGTCGTTTCGCTTGCGTCTGCCAACTTTTAAATAATTAACATTGAGTTAGTAGGGAGTACAGTTTATATATTTTTTCAAATCTTTGCCCATCGCTTTCTTGGTTGAAACATTATTAAACCTGTTTAAACATTATTCATGGTAATGTTTTAAACAAAATTATTTACTCAGGAATTTCCAAAAATATTGTTACTCGTTAATGTAGATACTAATTACATTGTGGAAGTTCGCAATTTATCTTTATAAAAACTTGATTATTAGGTCAAATGATGAAAATCTAGAGGCGTAGATATTGCCTATTTTAAGAATTCTAGTAATTACTTGCTTGAAACATATGTCGAAGTCGTATAATCCTTGGTGTACCAAATTACACACCAAACTAGATACTAATTGACAGGTTTAAAATAATTCAAATTTAATACACGACGACCAAAATCAAACTTTGACTTTGATTCAAAAGGACTTTACAGCGTAATTAATAACCAATGGATCTAGACATTAAACTTAAAGACATTTTTGTATTATAATTACATATTTTAAGTTGTTAATGTATTTTCACTGATTTCTGTTACGAATCCAGGAAATCGGGACATCAGTCTACAAAACGTCGCGTCATACCTGCACAGCTGGAGTAGCCGATCCAATTTATTAAAAAATTCTTTTGTGTAAAAACCTGATGTGATATCAAAAAATTAAAAGCAGATTCGTAACCAGCGTCACCGAATTAGTAAATAATACAAATCAATTTCAAAACAACAAAAATCATGTTGGCCTGTGTAGTTATTCGTAAATAAATTGTTTTATTTTGTTGGGATGTAATAATAAATAATAATGACATTAAAAATATGCCAGTTTTTTGCAATACCGAGTCAAAATGCTAACGTTGAACGTATATTTTTATTTGTTGGTACTCAATTGACAAAATAATGATCAAGATGGAAATTATCAACGGTTAGAGCCATGGTCGGTAACCTTTTTTAAGAGCGGGTAAATTTCAATATTTAAATATTTAAATGAGTAATTAATAAAAAATTAGAATTTTTAGTAATGTATATACATTTGACACTAAAATGGAGATCTAGTCGATTCTGTTGCTAGTTTATTTAGCGTTTTTGTCATATTTCGATTTGATTACAAAACTAGGAAGTGTAAATAGTAGATGGTGGTGAGAGAAATATACAGAACGAGAGAACTGCATGGATTATTAAAAAAAAAACAAAGCCTACAAGGAAAGCGACCATGACGAGTTCTTCATAATGTGTCGAATGACACCAAACAACTTTAGTAGTATATTACGGCAGATAAATCATAAACTGGAAAAGAATTCGATACGGACCCCGATAAATACATTCAAACCGCCGCCGCCGCAACATCTTTCCACGAATGTGTTCGTTTGTCTTTTTTGCAGTACTCCTCAGATTCAAGGCAGTAAATAGCCCTATGACCAGCTATAGCCTCGATCAATCTTTCTTCGAATTCTTCCATTAAATCAAAACACAACCAAAACTTAAACAATTTGATGCCCAATGCCAACCGGAATTGTACAAGTGCTGCCCTCAGATCAATAATTATCTTCTTAATCTCCTTCATAATCGGGGTTCCTCTTGTACCTTTCGGTGTCGAGGTATGCTATTCTATTTGTGTTATGTTCTTCACTCCTGCCTATCGTTAGCTAATTGTGGCACATCTCTCCAGTTGACTCCCTTTTCTTCTAGTCTCTGCCTCACTTCTTTTTCCCATTTTATTCTTGGTCTTCCTCTATTTCTTTTTCCCTCCATCTGCATTTCCATCCCATTTTCGTGAATCTACTTTCTGGCATGCGTAATAGATGTCCAAGCTATTTTAATTGATTCGTTTCCATTTTTTCTTAATATCTGTTACTCCTAGGTTATTTCGATTATTTTTTTTTACTGATTTTAGCGATCAGTCCTACATCCCTCTATTCTTCTCAGAAATCTCATTTCCTGCGCCTGTATTCCATGTTTTGGTTTTTGAGTAACATTGAAAACTCGCGTCTTCGTTTCTTTTGATATAGTTGTTTATAAAATATATCCTTAACCCCTTCTGCCGCATTCTCATTCAGGCCATATGCCACTACCACCCCTGTCAATTACTCCTTCTGATATACCTTTCCATCTTTTTATTCTTTACTCCATCGTTTTCTCACTACGCAGGCTACCCTAGCTTTAGCATATTCCGTTTCTTTTACGCCACTATACAGGGTGTGTAAAAATTGACGGAAGCGCTACACGTGGCGATGTTTTTTTGTGAAATTATAAGTCGAAAATCTTGAGACAAAAATGTTGTACCATACTTCCTATGGCCTCAGGAACCATTTAAAGAAAAAAATGGCAACATTGCATACATTGATTTGCGTTTGGACATTTTTTTTATCAGCAATAATTTTTAGTTAGGTATTTACAATTTTTGTTCGAACTGAAAGCGTTCAGTTCGTAAACATAGCTGCAAACTTTTAGGTAACCTCTAACACAAACTAGAGATGACAGCTAATGACAATTTTGCCATATGTATTATTTTCACTCAAATCAGTGATTTACATATTTTCAACACCAATTTTTGAAAGGAAAAACAAAATATCTAGGAGAAAATATTATTCGAAATTTATTTTTATTCCAAATCGCAGCTTATTAAAGGACTAAATGTCAAAACTTTGAGGACCTCTTGCAGACACAGCAAGCATGGTACAACATTTTCGTATTAAGATTTTCGACTTAGAATTTTACGAAGAACATCGCCACGTGTAGCGCTTTTGCCAATTTTTACACACCCTGTATATGAATCAATAATTATGAACTACGAAATTTATTGGTGTGAAAGAAAATGTATTTGTGTGAGTGAGTTTTGGTCTTTAAAGTTGAGCATGTTCGAATCCCAAACCCGAGTTGAGCAAATACCGTCTTTACGTTGAAACTCAAAGACCGTATTCTGTTCGGTTTCATATGAATCTGTGTGTTTGACTTTGAAACCCGAAACTCAAAACCCAAAACTCAAAACCCGAAGCTCGCATTCTGTTTGGGCCTTTACTTCCACCCGCTTAAATACGCAGGAAATATAGCCTATTCATTGGCTTCTTATAGATCAGGGAGAAATAGAGCTGCTACAGGAATGTTTTTGTTAGGGACGCATTCTTGTAGATTTCCTCTGTAAAATTTGACAATAATTTTTAATTTTATGATCTAAAGATCTACAGCGTCATTCAAAAAGTCTGCAACGATTGGAAATGGTTTTTATAATTGATTTCTCAGAAAATTTTATTCCTGACAAAAGTTAATTGATGACCTAAAACCAATTTTAAGATGGAAAAAAATTCATACGACACTAGATTTTAAAAATATTCGCAAAAGTAAAGTATCGTTATTTCAAGACTTCCAAAAAATCGAACGGGGAAAAAATTATTCAGAAATCAAAAATATGACTTAATACGAAATTTGACGTTCAAATTTTATTTTCGAACTTTATAGTAGTGTCAACATTTAAAAAGTTTGCAATTAATAAAAAAGTTTTAGATTATCGATTTCTCGTATAATTTTATTCATGAGAAAAGTTGGTGCATGGTCTGAAACTTATTTGGATGTTAAAATTACTTCAAAAATCAAAATTGAAATTTTAACGTAAAATTTCATCTTTGGTCGTATTTTTGAATTCTCAACAAACTTTTCCTTTGAAGTTTTTTTGTTAACTCTTATAATAAGGCACTTTACTCTTGTGAATATAGCTGAAATCGCTAAAATCTAGTGTCGTATGAATTTTTATGAAATTTTTTTCATCTTAAAATTAGTTTTAGGTCCAACTTTTATCAAGAACAAAAGTTTCTGAGAAATTTTTCATAAAAAACTTTTCATTTGTGGCATACTTTTGAAATAACGCTGTAAGGAGTATAGCACATATAATGTAGGGTGAAAAATAAATAAATTAGTTGTAAAAAGAGAATATAGTCAAGTTTCTTATAAAAAAATCAATGATTTTTGACTGAATAAAAATCAAATTTTGCCCGACCCTGCTAGCAAGTGCCCCCATGTTATGTTACGTCATCACAAGGAGTAAATTTGAATACGAAATGCCTGATGTCACTAATTTTTGTATACATACATTATGTGTTTCGTAAGTTTTGCTGTATTTTTTCCCCGTAAATTTTGTATAGGTATTTTTAGGGATTAGATTAATAAATTATGTAAACATGGAAAGTGCAAAGCCAAGTGAGCTAGTAGTGAGTAGGGTACCTCTGTATAACATATAACAGGGTATGGCCACGCTTCACAAACCCTCCAAATTTCTAATAGCCGCTATGGGATTATATAGGTTTTCTTTTAATAACTCAATTTTTAAACAAAATTTGTAGGTAAAAACTCAATTGGCGGGCAAAAATAGATGCAATAATAAGTATAGCAATTAAAAAATGAGTAAAATGAAGGATTAACAATTGTTATTAGCTATTAATGTTTAAAAAACGTTTACGGAGTGCGTATTTCCATGGTAGGCATGCAACCCATGATACACGTCGTGTATCATGGGGTGTATTCATGTAAGGAATAAAACACAAGACGTTATAATAAACGTATATTTTTATGTCCAATGAGCAACTGAAAAGTATAGGTTCATCAATTTAATTTAATTTTTTATCATAAAATTACATTATTAATCCCAATCATTGCTATTAAGTTCGATGTAGACCAATAATACATCGCACATTTTCTTAAAAATTAAAAAAATAATTGTATTTAACTTAACTTATGAAATTTATGTCTGGTAATAACTTAAACAACTATCACTAATGTCTTTTAAAGTCTTAGAACACACTTAAACACTCCGAACACGCAAGAAAAAAATAAAATATGAATATTTGCCTATGCGCTCCATACTAATTATTTGAAATCTGGAGGTCTCAGCCTAGCGGCAAGCGAAACTCGACCGTATATACACCTCAGCCAATAGAAACTTGTTCCTGGTTGACCATACCCTGTTTATTAAGGTACCCTAGTAGTGAGTGGGTAATTAAAATGAAGGTCGAGGGTATAGGGTTGTCAACCACTGGTTTAGGGTTTAGGGCATGTTTGTCAGTTTCATAGCAAAACTTTTTTTTTGTAATAATTAAAAACAATAAGTATTTTCCAACTGAATAAATGTAAAAATGAAAGTTTAGACGAAGTCAAAAGTTGTTAAACGTTATTAAACGTTATTATGTTGTTTCGTAACGTTTTTTTTTTGTTTTGTTTTGGTTGTAAAGTGTTCTCTTTTATTTGTTACATTGTTTTCACCCTTAACGTCCACTTATTGCTGAAGTTCCCAAGTGTCGCGCTAGTGTGGGCAATCATTTTGGTAGCACCGATAATTACCACCGAAAATTGTACCGACTGTATCGTCCCGAATAGCGTAACGCCTCTGTCTGGCGAAGCCTCAACACTATAAAAAAAAGTTTAATACAATGACTTTACATCAAAAGTATTTATTATAACAGCGATATGTTAACATTTAACCAGTCTAATATACTAGTATAATAAGAAACTGACTATACCTCCACCGACTTGATTAATTATTTAAACGCAATAAATTATAACGGATAATAATCAAACCGTTACATGAATGGATCGTAGTGTGTTGAATGCCGTTTTTAATATAACAAGGTCGTCGAAGGTTAGGGTGACTATAACAACAATCGTGCTGGCATTTACTGAAAAAAATTGGATAGACATGCAATGGTTGTGATTTTTCTGGTCAAGTACAATAATTTTATCTATACCGGGTGATTCAGTTTGACTGTCGCACTCCTATAGCTTTTTAATTATTGAAAATAATCCCAACAAACCTTATATTTTTGGAAACGGCGACTAATTCTCTATTAAATGATGTGCATTTGTTATCTTTACGATGACGTATGTCAAATCCACGATAGGCAACTGTTTTTTTTTTTTTAATTACAGAGTATAGATGTTTTTGTTGATTCGGATAGAGAATTTAATTCTGAATCCGACCATGTATTAAAAAAGTATGCATACATAAGAAAATTTTCGAGAAAAATCAGTTTAAAGTTTATTAAAATTATAGCAAACAGTCTATTTAACATAACAAAAAACAATCAAATCTTAAAAACTATACTATAACTATCAATGGAAATGTAATAAAAATTAATTTTTGATAAAAATAAAAACAAATAATAAACGTTTTCATAAAAAATTAGACTCTAAAAAAAAGCAGTTACACACAAACTGTGTTTGCATATCTATTTTTTTTATGTCGACGTTTATTATTTGTTTTTATTTTTATTAAAAAATAATTTTTAATACATTTCCATTCATAGTTATAAGTTATATAGTTATAATATAATTTTTAAGATTTGATTGTTTTTTGTTATGTTAAATAGACTGTTTGCTATAATTTTAATAAACTTTAAACTGATTTTTCTCGAAAATTTTCTTATGTATGCATACTTTTTTAATACATGGTCGGATCCAGAATTATATTCTCTATCCGAATCAACAAAAATATTTATACTATGTAATTTAAAAAAAAAAACAGTTGCCGATCGCGGATTTGACATACGTCATCGTAGAGATAACAAATGCACATCATTTAATAGATAATTTGTCGCCGTTTCCAAAAATATAAGGTTTTTTGGGGTTACTTTCAATAATTAAAAAGTTTTAGGGGTGCGACTGTCAAACTGAATCACCCTGTATAATAGTTGATATTGATAAATATAAGCGTTCGCGATAATATTACGCAAAAAGTATTAGATTTTTCATGTGCGTCTACGTGTAAATAACAATTAAAATGTTTTCTAGATTTATTCATGTGGTCTAATTTGATTTGCGTCGATAAAAACCAAGTTTGTTACACCAACGTGTCCTTTTTTGTTTAAGGTTAAATCATATATCTGTTATCGTCTAGGTCTTCCCAATTTGCACACAAATCTAGAAGCAAATATATTTCTCTCCCTATTTTAAATGTCGATGATAGTTAGCAACTTTGGCAGAAAATCAAATGAAATTAAAAGTTGCTCAAATGAAAAAGTCATCAAATTGGCTTTGATTGTTCAAAAGCAATTTGACGTAGATCTTATTGTTAGATTAATTTTATGTACTTGACACTTAGGTAACCTATAAATTCAAAAATGAAAACACGTTTTTAAGAAAACAGAAACGAATTTAATTAATTATTGCTTATTAAATTACAGCAGATGTTGAAAATATGCACCACCTTCTTCACTACCTTTTAATACTCTACGCCAGACCCCTTACAAAAATTTTCAACATCATTGGATTGTTTGAAATTTCCAAACATTTTTCTTCAACTCTTTGCTGGAGGTTAACCACAGAGGTTAACCAAATCTGGTGCAGGTGTTTTAAAAATGCTGTTTTTTAAATAAGGCGACAGAAAGAAGTCACACGGTGTCAAATCTTATGAACGTGGATGCCAAGGAATTTCTGTATCCGGTTATCAAAAAACTCTCGTATAAAATTAAGCGGTTTTGCAGCATAGTGAGAAGTTTTTCCATCTTGATAATATCCATTTTGAATTTCATCGTCACGTAAATGTTCAACAAAGGTCTGCAAAATTTCAGTGCGGTACCTTTCTGCATTTAGGGTTCTTGACAAAAAATGTATCAAAAATTACTGATTTTTAATTTGTATGCTCTCACCTTAAAAACATCTATTTTTTTTAGACGTAGTGGCTCTACAATAATTTCATGAGAATTTTCTGTGCACCAAATTGGCATATCCTGTCGAATGAGACCATACCTTATTACTATTACATTACATTAGTATGATTCAATAGTATCATAAAGCGTACATGCTGAAGGAAAATGGTTTTGTTATAAAATTAAATACTGAAGTAGAGGGGTACAATTTTATCCATTTCGTCTCAAAATGCGAGCCTCTGGTAGCGCGAGGCCCCTGTTAGCGTGGGGCCCTGGGCGCAGGCCCATATCGCCCATACCTAACTGAGCCTGTCTTCTTTACTAGAAAATCAAAGACAACTTGATGACTTTTTTTATTTGAATAGGTGGTAGTATTACTCAACTCATTATCCAACTTGTCGGAGCCGACCGTCGGGAACTCCGTGTTGGGTGTTATCTACACACCTCCCGACCAGTCCAACCAACACAGCATAAACGTCATAACTTTTTTTATTATTTTGGCTCTGATGCCATTTTGTGGATAACAAATTTATAAATAGCATTAAATTTTCGGTTTAATAGTCCTTATCTAGAGGAATGTGGTGGGGCGGTTGGCTTGTTGGATGGTCTGGCCACCCGACCGTTCCAACTTGTCCAACTGTCGGGTTGGTCGGGTGACAGACTACACATTAAACAATTTATCGGAATGGTCGGTCGGTTGTACCGACAAATTGGTAGGTGAGTAGAGGCCTTTAGTAATGCAAGGTATGTTATGCGAAATTTCTAATATTAGAAATATAGCAGTTTACACATATAGGTTATACAGAGGTGGGGAACGTTTTGACATTGAAAGACCGCATGCAACCTCACGAATTTCTCATAAGCCAACATACTTCATGTCCAGTAAATGTATTTCACGCATAGAATCCAACAAGGAAAGCTAACGAGCTAATTTATAGCACAATCGTCTGCGGAAAAACATGCATCCTTGAGTCTCAAGCTCCTATTCCGTATGCAGGTGGGGGGCTGGGAAAATTGTAGCCCCCTCCCAGAACCTGGATATATTAAGCTAGGGGCGAAGATAAACCTTCGCTGGACCGATTTTATGAAAAGTGTGATATATTTTACAATTCGTGTTTTGCTGAATTTATATGTGTACGTATAGTAGCTAAAGCAAGTTATTAAATCAAGTAAGTGAATTTAGCTCCTTGCAACGTGTTTACAGTTTCGTTTAGTAGGTACTTATATGCGCAAGTAAACAATTTAGTGATTTTTTGAGTAAAGTGAATAGAATCATTTCTATTTATTTGCGAACGATATTCCATTTTCTGTCAATTACTAACTAATTTCACTAAATTGGGTGTAGACCACATGTATATTTTTAATAAGTTTTTTTTTACCATATTAAAAATGTCAGTTACCGCGAAAATCTAAAAAGAAAACAACAAGCACTTTTTCTACCTTCTTACGTTCATGGTTGGGGTTGGAAAATAGGAATAGGGGATAGGGGTAGGATTTGCTTCGATTACACTGTAGACACTCCCTAAACCAACATTTTGACAAGCTTTGCCACTTGATTACTGACTTGCTTTAGCTACATAATTTAGTAATTTGCTTTAGGTACTTTACCAATGTAAATACGGCATTTGTGTTTACGATTGGACAAGTAAAATTATGTCAAAGGCTTTTGCCTTTATTACCCCCCCCCCGCATGAAAACATCATGCTTACGCTACTGCCTGGGTTAGACCCATATATGTATAAATACTTGTTAAGAAGAAATTATACGTGATAAAATTGCACAACAAAAATAACACAGGTAGATACAATTACACCAGAAAAAAATAATACATAACAAACATTTTACACACAAAAAATAATTTTCAGAGAGAAAAAATTCACACATTCAAAATTTCACATTGAAGTATAACACATTTTAATACAGGCTGCAGTGACTGTAAATTTTTATTTAAAAAAAATGTTATTTAAAAAAAAATTTATTTAAAAAAAAATTTATTTAAAAAAAAAATTATTTAAAAAAAAATTATTTTCACTTTAATAAACAATATTTGTTAATCTATTGGATTAGGTGCATTGCAAATTTTAAATAATAAAAAAAAAAAATCACTACGATAAAAACACAAGTTACATTCGAAATAAAGGATCATACAGTATTAGTAAAGTCAATAATTAAAAAATTATAACAGTTACAAATAAAAAGATCAATTTAAATTTAATTATCAAATATAAAGTGATTAATTCTTAGCCACTATTTCACTACAAGAACGGGAAACCATTCCTTATCAGGTAAGCCGATTAGACCAATAGTAATTATGTTTGTGGTATACATTAGAAACGGTAAAGCTACTTCCTTTGTGTGAACATATTATATTCAAGTTTCAGAAACCCCATCTGCTTCTGCAGAATTACTTCATAACATGTGTTAAATGTGTAATTACTTCAGTGTGAAATTTTGGATGTGTGTAATTTTTTCTTTCTGAAATTGATTTCGTGTGTAAAATCGCGATATCTCGAAAAATTTAGTTTTAGGTATAAAACATGGTAAATGTTTTTGAAAGACAATCAAATTTTCCATAAGACTATGTAAAAACATATAGGGTGTTGTATTTATGAAAAACGAGTTATCGATGTTTAAACTTTCACAAGTTTGATCAAGCGTAAAAAATACTCCGTATAATATTTTAAAAATGTATCTAGCGCAAAGTGTTATTTAATCTATTTTTAATCTGATTTTCAAACGAAATTCTACTGTTTTTTTAAATAACTTAAATGTAAAAAAAATTAAAGTGCTGTATCGTTCAAAATGTTTATAAAAATGTAAATTTTACGAAAACCGTGTACTTCATTCCTGATACATTTTTTAAAGTAAATTTTAGGAGGAATCCAAAAATTTAAAAATATACAGGATGTTCTATTTAAAATTTCAAAGTTTGAGTCCGTTTCCGGTCGAACCGGAAGTCGTATTGCAACCTTAATATTTTCATTGAATCCGAAAAATATCATAACGCCTAGAAACAAAATTTCGTTGTTATATTTGCAATAGTATTCTAGATATTTGTCTGTTTCCATACTTTTGCGCATCCCTGTATATAATTCTAGTATAATCAAATGTATGTCGTACTGAAAATAATACTCGTATAACCGTTGCTCCAGCTGGGTACATTTCATCAAATAGACATCACTCTCTGTAACTAATTAGTTTTCTACTTGATTTATTTGAATATCTTTTCATATAAAAAAAGAATATAAATTAAGTAAGTACTATGTCTTTTGAAAGTTGTTAAATTGACTAAAAAGTAAGCACTTAAAAATGTGCTTAAAAATGCAACGCTGGAAGTTCCTTTAGTCTAGAACAGTTTCTCAAAGTGTGGTCTGTGGATCCCTGGGGGGTCTCTAACCCTTCTAAAGGGGTCGCCCAAGCGTTTTCATTTTAGAAAAAAATATAATAAAAATTGAAAATAAAAAAATGTTGTCTACAAAACACTTCAATGGGGTTCTCTGTAAGCTTTTGTTCTCAGAGTAGAAAGTTTGAGAAACGCTGGTCTAGAGGATTGTTATTTAGGTATACACAAGACTAAACGTTTGAAAGCTGCTATAAAATAGTTAAATAATAGTGTAATAACATAATATTTTTAAGATTTTTTGGACCGTACAAATATTGTTAGCCAAAATAATGCAGAGAATATTAAAGTTAAAAGTATTGTTTTATAATAGGCGTTGTACCACTAATTTTATTGTATTTTATAATAAAACAAGGACAAAATTTAATGCATGTTGCTTAAATATTTTTATAACAGGGCATATATTTGTTTATTGTGCGAATAATGTTTTTAATCATCTAAAAAACTAAAATAAAATGTTTTAATAGACGTTGTAAGCTATTAAAAGGGCGTAATGAAAAATGAGGTGTAAACACACCTGCATTATTTAATCTATTTTCCGTTTAAACTGCCACCCTGCAGCTAGAAGTTGTGTACTTTGGAACGCATCGATATAAATATTTCAAAATTTTAATTAAAACTCCGGCATATTCTTTAAATAAAATATACTATCTCGTTTTATGAAATTGTACAAAGAAACGAAATTTATATGGAGAAGTTACATTAGTGTGTATGCTTCACGAATGAAAGTCTAAAAAATTTGATAGTTTACATAGCTATATACGAAAGTGGGAGGAAACCATTACAAAATCGATAAGGTATTTGCGAGAAGCTTTAAAAGGTATTAAAGTGGTAGTAAAACTTTAAAAAGAATTTATATCTTTGCATACATCAGTTAAAGACTTATAATTTGCATAATGTCCGAAATATACATGCGTTGTTCGTTGAAAAAATTAAATAAAACGTATAATTACAAATAGCAATTAAATTAATCATGATTGAAAGATGGGACTGTATCTTGTGATTCGGTACATGCATATACACTATATAGCGTACGTGTTTTTGGAAAACCCCAATCGAGGCTGATTCATAAAATAATGGAATTCCTTTACTCTCATTTATTGATAGTTGTCTCCCTAGTTTGAGAGGACAATGAGTCAGATTTTGTCTAGCGTGGTCTAGGATTTGTCTGCTTTGGTCTGTAAATTTATATGTTTTGGAATATCTAATATTGGGTCGTCTGTTGAAGTAAAAAACAAAAGATACGCAAAACCAGTGTCAACAAAAAAAAACCATGTACGTTTCATTTAGTTCATTTAATCTTATTAACAACAATATTTCAGTAAATGTTTGAACTATTTAAGTGATTTGTTTAATTATAAATATACATGGTCATTCACAAAGTTTGTATTAAATGGAACAGTTTTTTTTATTACCGATTCCTTAAATAAAAACTCTTAATGAAAGTTGGTGCATGTTTAAAGAATAAAGTGCCCTTATTTTAAGAGTTGCAAAAATAATTTATAGGTAAAGACTATTTAGAATTCAAAATATGACGTAATATGAAATGGATGATAAATTACCACTTTTTATTGTAATAGTCATTTTAAATTCAAGTTGAAACAAAAGCATAATTTGTTTTATTGATTACTCAAAAAAATGTATAAAACTAGGTGCATGATCTGTAGCTTATATCAAGATAAAAAGAGGTCAATAAAAATTCATGTGACACTTGATTTTAGCAATTAAAAAAGTTTATAAAAAAGAGTTGTTTAGACTTTAAAAATATATCTTAATATAAATTACCTTTTTCCAAGTTTAGTTATGTTATACAGGGTGTTTCAGACCACCAGTACCAGCACTTTTATTTGAAGATGCGACGTCTGACAAAGATGGGGAAACAATTTTTATCACAAAAGTGTATATGTAGAATTGACTGACGCTAAAGCGGTTTTCGTGATTAAACCGGAAGTGGCCAAATACGGAAGTAACTTTAAAAACTTAAATAGAATCATCCGGTTTTTATTGCTTAATTAGAAAGATATTTAATAAAAAAACCCTTTTTACTTAAACATTTTTTGATTATCAGTATAGTTTGTAAGCCATTGGACCTAAATCATAACATCGTTGTCGCCGCGTAAACGTCAAAATGAATTACACCCGTCAATTCTACCCAACATGAACATAAACAAACCATGGCAACCACCAAAATGAATCGTTTTATATTGGCAAATTTGATGGTTCATGTTTACTTATTTTATTTTTTACTCAAAAATGGTAGGTTTTACGAGAACAACTAAAGTTTCTAAATAAAACAAGCTTTCACAAAAATTGCGATTGCAAAATTTTAAACCACCAAAAAACCAACAGGGGTCGCACTTTTCAGCCCCCTGTGAAGGTGGGAGACGATTAAAAATGTTACTATGGGAAACCTTTTAATAAGTATCTATAAAACATCTACCAAATATTATTCTCCTACATTTATTCAAATTTGAGAAATAAAATAAAAACATAATTTTACCGCTCATTTTTAGGGGGATGTAACTCCGAAAGGAGACGTCAAGAGAAAAATTTTATATGAAAGACCCCCTTAATTTTTGATAAGGGATGACCTCCGCAATATTTAAGAAACGCCCTGTACATGCTGAATCCTTTTTAAATTGTTTATTGTAAAATTTCATTTTGATTAAAAAAAAAAACCACGATTTAAAAGCTCCTTAAATTTCCTATCACATGTTATATTTACAATAAACACTTTTTTGTGAGAAACTTTTTAGGAAAAAAATAAACATTAGACCAAGCCAAGAAAAATTTATAAAAACATTATATTATGTAATGTTGTTTAGTAAAAAATAGTAATAAGGTTTCTAAACTGTTGACGATGAAAAAAAAATGTACAGATAAAAACTGAAGCATAAACAATTAATCAAAGACGGGTAAATTTTTTTAAATAGATTTTATCTATCACAATTTTTTAAGATTATATTTCATCTAATGTATGTTGCTTTCATAAATTTGCTTCGCAGAACATAATTAAATTACACATGTGATAGAAATTTCGACTTTTTTTGTTGTTGTTTAAAAATATAGGGTCGCATTAAAGAAACTTGAGTAGAAAAATACAGTTTGCAAATAGAATGTCTTTAAAACAACTAAACAAATAAAAAATCGAATCATACAAACTCGCGACCTTTACATTTTGTGAAGGTATATTTACATCAAAATTCTTTAGATTTTGTAAAATAAAATATGCAGCCATTAAAATTAAATTATTATTTTTCAAATTTTGCAATAATATTTAAAACTTTAAAACAGCGCTCGTTGCAATCAAGTGAAAAACAATTGATATCGTCAGCAATCAATTTGCATTTCGCTTTTGTACTGCAGTGGCGTATCCTGAAAATGTCTCCAGAGAAAGGATGTATGTCTATTTGTTTGACATATTTTCCAGTTTATGCGACTCTGAGGAAGCGAAGATGGGGTTCCCATTGCGCTCACTGGATAGAATTTCATACACACTATATGAGTACATTATTCATTATAAATAAATATTTATATAATGACGTTTAAAATTGCATTTAATTGTCTAGTCAGTATATTTCTGTAATATCTTGCTGGCGAATTATATTATTATATAAATGTTTAAATTAGTTGCAAAAATGTACCTAACAATTGTTTAATATATTAAAGAAAGTGTATTCTATATTCAATTAAATTAATCTACTAACGAAATCTGCTGGTATGGTTTTACATAATAGTTTAATATCATTAAAAGTCATTAAATTTTGCGGTTTATTGAGTCGCAGTTAAAAGAAATAGTTACTAAGTGACAAGCATCTACAGTGTGGCTGGTTTTTCATTGTCCAGCTTATATCTGCTGAAATATTAATGTTACCAAAAAAAGTTAAATAAGAAACTTATTAAACAAAAGCTGGTCTACAAAATTGTGCTAAAAATTTTGTTCCATAGCCTACCAGGTTTTCGGAAAAATATCCAACTTTTGTTTTTTAAATAGAACACCCTGTATATTTTTATAGAATCACATTCTAAATCAATTTCTCTTCACAATGATACTATCATAAGTACCATTTTGCTTTTAAATTATGCTCAATATTAAAAAAAGAGAGAATTATTATAGCCGGCTGTGGAAACAGCACAGCATATCAACTTATTCATTATTTGTATGGTACATTTTTCTTAATTATAATTACACTTATTTTTGTCTGATTTGACAAGTGTTTGCTAATGTAAACAAATTTGACAGGTATTTGCAATAAAAAAAAACAATATCACAGCCGACTTTAATCATTCCTTTTTTGAAATATTGTGCATAATTTAAAAGCAAAATGGTACTTATGATATATCATTGTAAAGAGAAATTGATTTAGAATGTGATTCTGTAAAAATATACCGGGTGTTCTATTTAAAAAACAAAAGTTGGATATTTTTCCGAAAAACTGGTAGGCTATGGAACAAAATTTTTAGCACAATTTTGTAGACCAGCTTTTGTTTAATAAGTTTCTCATTTAACTTTTTTTGGTAACTTTAATATTTCAGCAGATATAAGCTGGACAATGAAAAATCAGCCACCCTGTATACAGCGTCATTCAAAAAGTTTTTTATTATTGATTTCCCAGAAAATTATATTCCCGATAAAAGTTTGTGTATGACCAAAAACTAATTTTAAAATGAAAAAGTTTAATAAAAAGTCATATGACATATTAGCGACTTTTTAAGTGTTTAAGTTACTATAAATACAATTATTGAAAATTAAACGTCAAATATCATAGTAGGCATATTTTTTAATTCATAAAAACGTTTTCCTATTAATTTTTTGTACGTGGTAAAATAAGGATACTTTAATTCTGCGAATATAAAATCGCTAAAATCTAGTGTGCTAGGAATTTTTATTAAACTTTTTTTTATCTCAAAATTATTTTTAGGCCATGCACCAACTTTTATCAAGAATAAATCTCTTTGAGAAAACAATAATAAGAAACTTTTTAATTTGTTGCATACTTTTTGAATGTTAAAATTGCTAAAAGTCAAAATTGGAAATTTACTATCAACTTTCGTAATCACTATTAATTTGTAATTCTTAACAACTTTTTTGTACCCGTTAAAATAAGAGCAATTTACTCCTGCGAATATTATCAAAATCGCTAAAATCTAGTGTTTTATGATTTTTTAAATCTTAACCCTTTCGCTACCAATTTTTTTTATTGTGTTTCAAATATTTCATATGATTTCCTGCCTCCTTGTGTTCCAAAGACAGCAGTTAATAGTCAAGTTAATTTTTTTAGCAAGGGGGTTGCTTATAGGGGTTGCGGGAATGTCCCATTGGTATTTTAGGTTGGGACATAATATGTGTCCCTATGGTGCCACAACTGCACGAATAAATAAACAAAAAATGTGGTAAACATATGATAGGAGGGGGTAACCACGTGTTCTTTGCCTTTACAGTGTAAATACCATTGGGACAAGGTTTTATGGCAATTTATACAGAGTCAAACCCCACTGAGATATTTTATTTGGTGTTTGGGACGTATGTGTCCCGTTGGTAGCGAAAGGGTTAAAATTTGTTTTAGGCCATTGACTAGCTTTTATCAAGAATAAAAGTTTCTGAGCACTCGATAATAAAAAACTTTTCCATTTGTTGCAGACTTTTTGAATGACGCTGTATATAGTAACTTACATAATTAATAATTAGTTGCGATTTTAGCAGAATGTTTAATGAGTAGTTGTTTATATTTATTTGCAGTATGGTAACATAAATTGTTTAAATATTAGCCGCATATCCCAGCGCCTTCACCATAAAGAGCAATTTATCAAACGATGTTTTGTTCAGCTTTTATACAACCTAAATGATGCACGATACGTTAATGATGACGACATGATGCGTCTTTTAGCAATTTAATATCGGTTATTTAAATAACTTTACTGAAGTAATATTTAAATTAAGTTCATTTAATGGAATACATTTCTAGGGGAAAAACGATAAAAGTGAAAAAAATTGAATTTTCTGTTTTTTAATTGAATCAGTTAAATGCGCTAGGTACATCTAACATCTAATTTACTTTTGCATAAAACGCTAAGGCTGCGTATTTATAAGCATTTGTTTTAAACGCATACAAGTGAAAAATGATTAAACTTCGGTACATTAGGTATGGGAAAAATCGCCGATATTACCACAATAGCGCATCTAAAAATGCTCTTCCAATAAACTATATGTATATTCAATTTTCTCAGCAAAGCTAGAAAATTTAAGAATGACGACCCAGTTATGAATTAACAGTGTGTATAAAAACTTATTTTTGTGCAAATATGGTCGATTTTATAGATCATAAGTTATCTACAGGGTGTTTGAAATTCGTGTTAAAGCATGGGGATATCGCTTATTATAACAACTTGGTTTAAATTTGGCGAAGTTGTTAAATTCAGTGTTCATCAATAATCAGAAGAGATATTGAAAATATCTCAAACGGTATTCGAAAAAAAATAAGAAAAACCGGAAAATATGATTTTTGGAAATCTTTAATTTCTTTGGATTATAAAATATTTTAAATGTGTAAAAACATTGCCGTAGCCACTTTTTAAGCCGAATTGGATGGTAACCACAAATTTTTTCCGGTCTATTAGTTTTTGTTTTGTAACAACCAACTATTTTTTATGGGCGCAATTTTTGCTGTTTATATAATCAAATGGGATTATGTTTCATAAATTCATTGATGTGATTAATATTTTACTTCATTGTCAAATTTGAAAAAATGTGTTGTGGACAACAACCACTACAAATCAAGAAAGCCGGTCGTAGTTTTTGTTGTTTCTATGACAACCAATCAACAAACTAAAAATTTTGAAAGCCTATTGCCTCTCATCGTAATAAATTCGTGTAAAGAAACTAGGGGAGACCGGGGATAAAAGTAACATTTTTTTGTTTTTATTTAATTTCTCATAGATTATTACAAATTTTTTACATCCAAATTGGTTTAATGATAGATTGGACATTTGTCTTGCTTCCAAGATATTTATTTCGTGTGTTTCGTAAAGCAACTGTTAGAATTTTGTTTTTTTCTTTAGTAAGACGGCTGTTACTTTCAACCTCAACGTTGGGGCTAAAAGTAACAATGATTGGGGTAAGTTGTAACGGCAAAATAATTTACACAGCTCATAAGTAGTGAGTAAATATATTAGTATTCATCAACAAAATTAATATTTTATTCAAAAATACACATAAGCAAAATGAAAAAAAAAAAAATCTTTGGTACAATACAAAATGATAAGTGAACAGTATGGCATACCAGGTAAGGGCGGTCCCAAATTATTAAGTACCTACATATTTAAAAATGTGAATCAAAAAGATACAACAAACTGGAAAATTATTCCGACAACTCTTGTATATTCTCATCTACGAAGAAAGCCACCAATTATTTGCTAAGAGTGAACATTTGCAAGTGAAAACATTAATTGGGGTTGGTTGTAACATTTGTTACTTTTGACCCCAAGTGTACACAAAAAAAAATTCAGGGAATCCACAATTAACCACGATTCTAACGTCAAATTATATTGCATCCACCAATAGCCAACTAAATTTAGAACAAAATAATATAGGTACTTTTTTGTTCCTATTTTAGAGATCGCCTAAAAGTTACTCGACGGATGAGACAACGCAGTAACTTTTAGGCGGAAAATACTAAAATAGTGACTCTGGCTGGCAAAAAGTTAACCTCTATGACAGATGAAAACTAGCAATGTAGGTAGGGAGCTGGATGTAACTTAACATTGCAAAAGCGTTTAGGGCGATATAAAACAAAAATTAAAAAAACTATAGGCACTGTTACAACCTACCCGTGTTACTTTTATCCCCGGTTTCCCCTACAACAAAGAAAAACGCGATATGCTGCATTTTTTTTTTATTGAATAATATTTCTACTTGTTTAGTACAAAAACAATAAAAAAAAGACTATTTTTTTACTTTAGACAGAAACTTGAGTTAATTTGAATAAAGCATGTAAATAACGTATAGGTAACAAAACTTAAAAGAACATTATGCTAAATTTAATAACAACGTTAAAATCTATTAAACCTAAAACAAATTAAAGAAGATGTTCAAATAATTTTCTTCTTTCTGTAATGCATTTCTGCAAACGTTTCTTAATGTTCAAAACCCGAGCTATATTTCTTTAAGGAATTTTCCAAATGTTCATTCACACCAATTTATTTTAATTTCAAGTAGAGGGTGGACCAAATTCGAATGTTTTACGGGGTAGCTCGGTTATCGTAATAGATAGCGAAAATCTGATTTTGGTCTCTTGGGCTATTTTTTTGAGAAAATAACGCCTGTGCAATTAGATTTTTTCTATCAGATTCCATTTTGGCAGTAGACGAAAAATGATATTTCATCATTTTTGAAAATTTGCCGTAACTTCTTTATTTATTACTCCATATCTCGAAAGTCAAGGTAGCAATGAAAAAAATTATTTTGTTTTTAAATTAAGCATAATATTCCGTATAAAAAACCTATATAACATTTTGTTCTAATTTAATAAATAAAGAAGTTACAGCAAATTTTCAAAAATGATGAAATTTCATTTTTTGTCTGTAGTGCCAAAATGGAATCCGATAAAAAAAATCTGATTGCATAGGGGTTATTTTCTCAAAAAAATAGCCCAAGAGACCGAAATCAGATTTTCGCTATCTATTACGCTAACCGAGATACCCCGTAAAACATTCGAATTTGGTCCACCCTGTACATGGGCTTTCAAAACTTTTAGTTTGTTGATTGGTTGTCATGAAAACGATAAAAACTAGCACGACCGACCTACCTAATTTATAGTGGTTGTTGTTCAAAACGCATTTTTTCAAAGTTGACAATGAATGTACAAATTAAATACAAGTTTGATACATCTTTAAATTCAGACAAAAAAATCCATTTGAGTACGTAAACGGCAAAAATTCAGCAACTTTGCCAAATTTAAACCTACACTCTAATTATTATAATAAGCGAGATCCCCACCCGTAAACTCATATTTCAAACACCCTGTTTTTGGGACAAATTTAATGATCTCTGAATAACTCGTGGAAAGATTCGTAAATTTGAAATGTTGGAAGTTAAGTGGAGGTCAAGATTTCAGCTTTAATAAAGGCGTTAATTAAAAAAATCTTTTATTATTACAGTGTATTTTCGAAGAAGTGTACGCAGAAAAGGGATAGCTGATTGAATATGTTCGTTGTTGATTAATATGATAATATGTAGATCAGTTTTTGTTGGAAAAGTTTACAACGATGTTCCCAGAAAATGAGCTTATATTATACTTTTCTTATTCTGTAAAACAAGCTATATAACTGGTTTGGATACTGGCAGTGTTTTAAAAATAACTTATTATGTTAACTTTAATTGTTTTATATATCATATTTGAAATATATAACTTTGCCAGTCTTTTTGTATTTAGTATTTTTAATTGAAAGTTTATGCATTGCTTTCGTAAAACCGAAGTGGGAAGTAAAAGAATTGGTTTAAGAAAAATGGCATGCAGCTTAAGTATTATTTCATTGTAATGTATTTTTTTTTGGTTCAGGTAACTTTATTCAATGTATTTCAAAACATGAAGTAAAAGCAAAGATTTATCTTAAAATAATGGTTTGGACTTAGAAGACGTATGAGAATGTGTAGGTTTTTGAGATGTGAATAAAACCTTAAAAATTTGAGTAAATACAAAGTAATATGATGAACACATTTAATTCAATATTTTTCTTCCAGTGAAATAAAATGTGTCTTTCATATACATTTTTTTTTTAAACACTTGTAATTAATAAAAAGTAAATACATTTAAAGGTAATAAGTATATAGGCTGGACCAAATTTGAATGTTTTACGGGGTATCTCGGTTACCATATTAGTTAGCGAAAATCTGATATAGGTCTCTTGGGTTATTTTTTTTTGAGATAAACACGCCTGTGTTATCAGATTTCGTATATCACTTTCCATTACGACAGTAAGCGGAAAAATAATATTTTGTAAAATCAGTTTTAGTTATTTTTAAATAGTAATGTATAGGTTTAATTATTTTCAAATATACAGGGTGTTTCGTTTGACCGGCACATATAAAAATTTAATTTTTTTAAATAGAACACCCTGTATATTTTTACATTTTTGGATTTCTCTTAACATTTACTTTAAAAAATGTATAAGATTGTATGGGTCTTAAGTCAACCGTTTTCGTAAAATTTACATTTTTGTGAAAATTTTGAGCGATACAGCACTTTCAATTTTTTTTTACAATAAAGTTATTTAAAAAAGCGGTAAAATTTCGTTTAAAATTTATATTGACAATAGATTAATTAACACTTTGCGCTAGCTACATTTTAAAATAAAGGAGCTATGGAAGAATCTCAGGGTCGTGGTGCACCCTGTATATCATAATTTATGATACGTTATATAACGTTATACAACATAACAATTAATTTTTTTAATGTTATTTATAACGTTATGTAACGGAAACAAATAATAAATAACGTTATACAATAACGCAACGATTTAAAACGTTATTCCATCCCTGCTTCTAATATCGTTTCAATTGTTTGTTCACTTTTAATTTAACATTATTAAGTGCTTAAAATTTTCTCATTCAAATGTAATTGTTCACATGGTTATTATTATTTAGAGTAAGCTCAAAAATGGTATTTTTTTACAACACAACGTTAATTCAATTACATTTTTATAAATTATAGTAATACGGAGAACATTCTGTACAAGCAAGCTTTTTAAATTTATTTCTTACACTTAATAATATGTTATAATTTTAAGATAATTAAGCTGTTACCAATTTTTAAATCCAAACATGTTCAGGTGATATAAACCAGCACTTAATTTTATTGGAATTATACTAAACAGTTCAACTTTAATGCACAGAAACAATTTTTGCCTCTATGAATATAACTTTCACAAGTCGTTTTCTTTAGTGAAGCTGGTAGTAACATATTAAAGTTAATATGAAATATGAAATATGTTATATTTTTTTAATTTAGCAGATTTAAATTTGGACAAAGTTTTGTAATTCAAATGAGACTAACTTCTGGAAAATAATAAGTTATTGAGGCGAAGTTGATTCGCTTTTTGCATGTTATAGGTAAAAGAAATAGAACAATAACCAAACATTTTTTTTTTAGTTTTTTGTTGTAATAACTTCTAAAGTACGAAAGCAATTGATGTTTTCGATTTAGATTCAAATCTTAAATAAGCCAGAGATTTAAAAACATTGTATCACTCTCTATGTATTTATTTCTTAATAAAAATTTTTATTAACCGTATAATATAACGATTTAGATATGTTAAAAGTGACGCTGTACCTATTGTACAAAGACGTTGTAATAATAAATACGGTGGACCACTCTCTTAGACACCCTAACTCAAAAACATATGATATTTGTTAAATTGACAAATGTTTCTAGAACCAAATTTAAATTTATCGCAATTTGAATAAATAAAAACGATAGTAACCCAAAAACCTTTTACCGTATTTTACCCTAAAGTCATTATAAATTGCTTAATATGCATATTTAATAAATATAGGTAATTAAAACTTAAACGAACTAAGTATGCAGGATGTCCCAGACTACACTAATACTTGAATAACTTCTTTGTTTCCAAAAATAACAATAACCAACCTTATATTTTACAAAATTACGATAATAGTTACATAAAATTACTAATTAATATCGTAATTTTGATGTATTATATTAAAATTGCATCAAATAACTTTTTTTTATATGACACTAATATGGCTTTATGTTAAAATCTAATACCTAGTACATTTTCTAATTTTCATAGCCATATTAACATTTTGGTACTTAAGATGAAATTTTTTCTTAAAAATTGTCAAAATTAACAGGGTATCAGTAGGCCATGCCATAAACATAAAGACATATCGTACTAGTATTATATGTTTAATAGAAAAAATGTAATGATTTTTTTTTAAATCTTTAAATCTAAATCCAAAAAATGTACTAAGTTTCATACAAAGAGGTTGCCTTTCATGGCCTGCCGATATTTACATATTTGTTAAAAAATAATAAAAATACCTATTTATAATTTTATGGCTAGAGAGATAAATTTTTAGCATCTGACTTTTGAACTAAAACTAATAAAAAATAGTTGATTAACGCTTTTATGATGAGAATTTCGAAAATTTGTTTATTTTGTTGTATGCAGTATTTTCCGCCAATTAATAATATTATTTATAAGTCACAAAATAACAGTAAAAAATTTTTTGATGTGCTTTTCTTGTTTTTATCAGCGTTTTTAGAAACTTAACACTAATTAAATGAAATTAATATTAATTTGCTCAAAGCTAATTTTGTTAAAAAAAAAATAATCATCTGTAGCAAATTTATTAATTTGACAACCCTTTTTCTTTGCATTTATAAGCAACAGATCTCTACTTACTTTAAAATCAATAATTATGATTTCTATAGTTTGCATGAAAAAATCGCCCTTTATTTTCATGCAAAATTGTGGATAATTGATTTTGTAGCCCCAAAGCACTGAAAGATTGACTTTCGCATCAACTCTTTTTAGATTTTTATAACAACTTCCTTTGATGTAAAATTAATGAGACATCAGTTAAATGAGCATAGTAAAAAATAAACATAATTTAATTAAAATTGAGGGGAAGGGGTCCGTAAAATATCTGCATGATTAGTATTCGGAATACCTGAACATTTTTACATGATTTTTTATTATAACAATAACTTAAACATTTCAATATCTTATTTTACTTATTTTAACTTCTTATATTTCATTTCCTGCTGCCAACAGACGTGCCAAAAACACCTTAGGTGACAAACTAATCTTGATTTTCGTTATAATATTTTTTATGTAATTTTAAATTTATGTATTAGCATTTATTTTTGTATAAATAGAGTGAATTATTTTTAATCAATTAGTAGTTAAAATCATACTCACTTAATTACCACCTTCTACCTTCTTTGGTTGCTACCCTTAAAGCCTCATTAGGAGTGTGAGGCTGCACTCCAGGTAGTAATCCATCAAAACCCTTAAGCTAAGGCCGCACTGCCGGATTTTTGGCTGGAGTGTAGATGGTAGATACACGCCGTCGCCTGGCGACAATCCAGGCGCTTTGTTTCACAACAAATTGTCGCCAGGCGACGGCGTGTATCTACCATCTACCCTCCAGCCAACCATCCCGCAGTGCGAGGCTGCACTCCAGTGATAACTCACTTACACATCCACATTAAAAAAAAAAACAGATACACTACAAAATTACACTAAGCCCCATCTGGTAGAAGCATACACGCCATCTGGTAGTAAACAATTAAGGTTCCCCAATTTTTGGAAAACCATGTAAGGGTTCCGTGACAAAATAAGTGTGGGAACCACTGATTTAGATTATTGTGATATTTAATTGAAAATGGCAATGATTTAGTTTTTTTTAGATGTCCTTATAATTTTTCATCCATGTGTAAACACTTCATATTTTAAAGCTTATAATAATACTTTCAGATTTTTTGGATCTTTTAATAATCGTTAAAATAATGACTATTGACGTCGTATAATTATGAGAGTTTGTCATGAGAACACAGCGATACGCTAAAAGCAATAATTGTATTACATTGACATTTCAAATGAACGTCAATATCTGAAGTGGAATTTTCGACTACCTGTTACTGGCTCCCAGAGAATATTGTTTGAAATGTCCAATGTTACCTTAAGTGCATGGATGATATGCTGCAAGTTTATTTTAAATGTGGAAATAACAGCCGTGCAAGTCTTACTAGACGATGTAACTTGTATATTGAAAAAATTGAAGTTTAAACAATTATGTAATTATTAGTATTATTGTCTTCCACTTACTATACACCTAATTGTATAATCATAAACTAACGCACTGTTTTTTTTACATTCAAAATAATTTTTCCATGCACCCAAATTGACCATTTTATACTAATAACCAAACATAAGACGTTAACTATATATTCTACTCAATATGAACATAAACATACCATGGTAACCACCAAATCGTTTTATATTGGAATATTTAATGGCGCATGCTTCCTTATTTTATTTTTTACTAAAAAACTGTAGGTTAAGCAAAAAAAGTTTTTAAATAAATCAAGCTTTCAAAAAATAATTTTTTAAGGTTGTGGCTATTTGCACCTACAGTAGGTACGAATAATGGGCTATTTGCACCTACAGTAGGTACGAATAATTGGCTATTTGCACCTACAGTAAGTACGAATAATTGGCTATTTGCACCTACTGTAAAGGAATATACCGGTGTAACTGAGTTCTGTTTTTTTTTAAATTTAGTTTTAATTTTACATAAATAAAATTTTATACATATGATATGTGTAAATAACCGAAATATTTGAACAAAGGTACACTACTATTTCACTTCCGGTTTCGCCGGAAATGATCCTTATTTCAAATGTCACACACTATATATTTACATTTTTGGGTAGAGGAGGCAATTTTGAATATAGCTGCACTATTTTGATTAATTTTAATAGCCTCAAATAATTTTTGGACAAATATTTATTTGCCGTGGCCTGCATAGATTGAATTTTATTACGTCAACAAGTGTCCGAAAACGTTTTTTGTACAATTTATTTAACATTTACGTTACTTTAATGGGCTTTGAAAGTTGCAGAATCGGGTTTTGACTAAGTAAATTTTTTGAATGCAATGGTAGTGGTTTATGCGATTATTTAAATAGAGTATTTTCTGACCAATAACATATATTTGTATTGAAAGGCTGCCTCAAAGACTTAAACTATTATAAAAAATTATTGATTAGAATTGATGGGTGTTTTCATGTTGTAAAATCTTGTTCTTTAAAATGAATTACACAAATAATATTAAGATGTGCGATATGTATTTCGTTTAGGGTCTTGTTAATGGTAATTCAGTAGCAGCCCGGTGTCTTTATAAAGAAAAATATCCCAACCGTATAATTCCACATCAGTTGATGATAACACGAAAACAACAGTCAATTCTACTCAATATGAACATACACAAACCATGGTAACCACCAAAATGAATCGTTGTATTTTAAAATACTTAATAGTTTATGTTCACTTATTTTATTTTCTACTCAAAAACTATAGGATTTGTAAGAAAATTTAAAGAATAAAAAAAGTTTTTAATAAACAAAGTTTTTAAATTATACAATAGTTAAACCCTTTAAAATAGTTTCGATTAAAAAACTAACAGTGGTCGCACTTTTCAGCCCCTTGTAAAGGTGGGACATAATTGAAAATATTACTATGGGAAACCTTTCAATAAGTATAAAACATCTACCAAATATCATTCACCTCCATTTATCCAAATTTGAGAAATAAAATAAAAACCTAGTTTTACCGCTACCCTTTAAGGGGTGTAACTATGAAAGGGAAAAAGATTTATATAAAAGCCCCCCTTAATTTTTGATAAGAAATTGCCTGCCAATTTTTTTTCTCTCAGTATTTAAAAAACACCCTGGTGTTCCATTTGAAATAACAAAATTAGGGTAATTTCCGGCGAAACCTGAAGTGCGATATTAGTGTACATTTGTTCAAATATTCCGGTTATTTACACATATCATATGTCTAAATGTTTATTTATGTAAAATTAAAACTAAAGAAAAAAGGGTGTACCAGAACTCAGTTCCAACCGGTATATACCTATACAGGGTGTCCCAAATTCGAGTAAATGCATGAGTATCTCGCTTATCTTAAGAGCTACGAGGTCGGTTAAATTAGGGCAAAGTTGCGAAATTAGATGCTCAATAAATATCTGCAGAGAAAATTTTCATAGCTGTCTTAGTTCAAAAGTTGTTCAAGAAAAACTGAAAAAATTGATTTTCGTTTTTTTGTCCTATTTCCTACATTTTTTATGATATCGACAATCTGGAAGCACTTCTCCATAATAACTTCTTGTCATATATCATTGCAATCAGAAGACAAAATGCTATCCGACTATAAGATTAAAAATTTTTCGCCGTATTTAAAAAAATGAAGTTGATGATGGTTCTGAAGAGACGAAACGTTGTTGGAAATTTTATGTTATCTCAAAATATAAAACGTAAGAAGTTGCTGTGGAGAAGTGCTTTCAGATTGTTGATATCTTAAAAAATGTAGGAACTAGGGCAAAAAAACGAAAATCATTTTTTTCAGTATTTCTTGAAAAATTTTTGAACTAAGAAAGCTATGAAAATTTTCTTTGCAGATATTTGTTGAGCATCTAATTTCGCAACTTTGCCCTAAGTTAACGGACCTCGTAGCTCTTAAGATAAGCGAGATTCCCATGCATTTACTCGAATTTGGGACACCCTGTATAGTAAGTGCAAATAGCCAAGTATTCGTACCTACTGTAGGTGCAAATAGCCAATTATTCGTACCTACTGTAGGTGCAAATAGCCACAACGATTTTTTAATTGCAAAATTTTAACCCACCAAAGAGTTCTGATTAAAAAAACCAACAGGGCCGCACTTTTCAGCCCCTTGTGAAGGTGGGAGATAATTGAAAATATTACTATGGGAAACCTTTAAATAAGTATAAAACATCTACCAAATGTCATTCTCTACATTTATTCAAATTTGAGAAAGAAAATAAAAACCTAATTTTACCGCTTCCCTTTAGGGGGGTGTAACTCCGAAAGGAGACGATTTTCAAGATTTCTTATTAAATTATTAATAAGCACCGAATTCAGCAACTTTTCTAAATTTAAACCTATACTCTAGCAATTATAATAAGCAAGATTCCCATGTTCAAACTCGAATCTTAAACATAGCGTCCTTGCAAAACTATTTATTTTCGAATTATTTTTCGCAACACACCTGAAGGATGTTCTCGGCACACAAGTTGGAAAACACTGGTGTAGACACTAACTGAACCAAAATTTTGACAAGTTTTGCTACTTTATTAGTGACTTGCTTTAGCAACTTGATTTAGTAACTTTTGCCTACTATACAATGTAAATTCGGCATTAAATAAGTATCCATTAGGGTTTCTCATATTTGACCCGGGATTCTGGGAAAAAATCGGCCTTTGTCCCGGGATGTAATAACTTAGGTCAGTATTTTTAAATAAATAATCCAAAAAAATGAAGGGAGCGGTTTTTACTTAAAAACAACTTCAAGTCATAAATGTAATACATTTGGTTCCATGAATATTATAAATATAATATTGGCGAGAGAAACATATATTCAGGAAATATAACCTTTCTATTGCAATTTCATATTTATGAACACAATAATATAACTTTTACAATTAACTTTTGTAATGTGATTTAAGAAAACAAAAGTGATCTGTGCTTCGATCACATAGTCTTTTTCTTGATTTATTAACAAAAAACTCCCAATTACCGCCCTTGCAATTTTAAATAGGCCTAAGTGATAATAATCTAGTGGTACCCAGAACACCTAAACACTCCCTAGTAAAATCGATTTTAATTTTATCTGACCTTTGATAGTATAAAAAAGGTAATATTATAGAAACCATTTTTAATTTAATCAAAGTATAGCTATAACAAAATTTAAAATATTTGAAAGGTAATCTAAATTTGTTGAAATTGACGGATAGTTAACTAATTCTTTATGTTAAAAAAGCGTGGCTAGAATTTTTTGATCCAATGTTCATTAGGTACACCGTGTGTTCCACAAAAAACAATACAGCTTATGCCTAGATATAAATAAATTTTACATATTTTATCAGACTTTTTGAGTACATGGTCGGATTCAGAATTAAATTCTCTATCCGAATCAACAAAAAAATGTATACTATGTAATTTAAAAAAAAAAACAGTTGCCTATCGCGGATTTGACATATGTCATCGTAGAGGTAACAAAAACACATCACTTAATAGAGAATATCTCGCTGATTTCAAATATATAAGGGTTGTTGGGGTTATTCTCAATACTTACAAAGTTATAGGGGTGCGACAGTCAAACTGAATCACCCGGTATATTCACATATATGCACATAATTAGAATTTAGTAATTACCGATGAGTTAATTAGAGACCTGTAAAAGTTAAAAAAAAATCGAGTTCGTTGTAAGCATAAATGCTATTTTCTGTTTTTCAAACCAAAAAACATACGTTAAAACATTTAAACCCTACTCGCTGGTCTATGTTCGCTTTGCGATTTCATTACATCGATTTGCTTCATGCACTTTCAAAAATCATTCTAATTTCAGAAAATATGCATGAACGAATTGACGCAATATATTAAAAAAAAAAAAGGGATGTTTTGAAACAGCGTATCACATAGTTATCCAAACGGAACTTTTAACTTAAATGGGGGTTCAAAATTATTGCAATCAAAAAATTACGATTTACAAAAGGCGTCATATTTATTGCACACAGTTTATGAAAATGTGGCCAAGTTGAGAAACGATTTTCGATCTGTGTTAACAATTGCAGCAAATTTTGCAAAATTATAGAATATACAGATTAAGTTTGAAAATAAAAGAACACGAAAAATTAAAAAACAGTTTGATGAATTGAGATATGACCAAAGATTAGGTAATTGTAAAGATAATTTAAGAGTTAATGAATTTAATTCCACTTTAGATACAGTAATTAGCCAAATAAAAGACAAGCTTTTGCTTGGAAAATGTCACAAACTTATTTACAATTTTTCCAGAGAATTTACGGATTGCTTCTGACAGTGATTTATTTCAGTTAGGCCAGCCATTAATAGAAATTTATGCTGACGACTTATCTACAGATTTCTATGGACAATTTCTAGCATTCAGAAAAATGTTTAAAAATGAAATAGAAAATGTAAATAATGTACAGGGTGGCCTATTTTCGATGCCCATACAGGGTATTTCGGTTATTATCTGAGATAGAAAAAAACTAAGTACGTAGTCTCGATTTCTTTTTTCGAGAGAAATTCATTGCCGTAAACACATTTTTGATATATTTTTTAATTTTCGAAATATAGCCAAAAACCGATTTATGGCAATTTTCAAAAATGTTAAACATCTCGCTTAAACGAAAAGATAGAGAAATACTTTAAACACATTTTTGTGTCCGTAATAAAAAAGCGAAGTTCAATTTTCTTAAAACATATGAGTAGCGATATATTACACCTAATTTTCTTATTTTAAATGGCAATTATAGTTGGATATGACATAATTCGAAAGCTTACTTTTTGCGCTTATCAAAAATATATCATTTGCTCCTGGTTGCCATTTAAAATAAGAAAGTTAGGTGTAATATATCAATATTCGTAAGAGTTAAAAAAAAAATGAACATCGCTATCTTATTAAGGACAAAAAAGCATGCCAGATATGTCATTTTTGAAAAATGCCAAAAATCGGTTTTTAGCTATATCTCGCAAATTAAAAAAGATACCAAAGATCTTTTTACGGCAACGAATTTCTCTCGAAAAAAGAAATCGAGACAACGTACTCAGTTTTTTTCTATCTCTGATAATAACCGAGATACCCTGTATGGGCATCGAAAATAGGCCACCCTGTACTCTTTAGGACTTGGCTCAATTATTATTTACTAAGTTTTTTGTACTGAGTACAACATTTTTTAAAGTAAGTTCAGCCTTGTGACCTATCTGCGCTGACAGGATGCGAGTGCCAAAAATCTTTTTGTTTTTTGAATCCTATGGGTTCGCGGGCCCGAGTATAGCGAACACGCAGCACCCCTGGGTTCTACGCCACTGGTCATCACAAACTTGATTATTTTTGATGTGCGTCATACTAGACAACACCGGAAATTGCGGTTATTAAAAGAATCTTCATTTTTAAAAGCGCAGTATTAAAATTTTCTGCGTGTAAATATGGCGTTTATTAAAAAAAAACAAGTTGATGATATTCAAAAATAGACGAAACGTCTTCTATACATTCCAATTAGATCGGTGTGGCATCAATAAAAAAGTTGCTACAGACAGAGTTTTTAGTTTTCTGATATCTCTAAAATTAAGGGAACATACATAAAGCAAAGCATTGTTTTTCTAAATTAATATTGAGCTAATTTATTCCGAGTTTATCAACTTCGTAACTTTTAATGTAAGGGAAATCCACCTTTCGAAATTGGAAAACCTTCTATTGTAAAAATAAAATAATTTATAAGCATTTGTGCCGTTGGCCACGAATGTGTTTGTTCTGAACAACAACAATCATCAAAATTTGAATACAAGCTTAAGTTATTTATAAGAATGAATATTCAGGAATTATGCTCAGTTCAGGAATGGCGTTTACATTGCACGTTTAATCCTATTTGATAAGCACAGCGTATATTCAATCGTAGCCTAATAATACTATATTGTTTGCAATTATCACGTATCTTCATTGATTTTAGTTATTAGATAACAATTATTAATTAAACGAACCACAGTTTTATCTCCACACGTATCTTATTTACATATAATTGATAACAATAATTTTATTTGCATTAATAATTAACGTTTAACAACAAAAATCAGTAATTATCAGCGGCAGTCTCAATTATAATTTACGATCGATTTAAAAGACTAATAAAATAAGCTAAAGCTTAAATTAAATGCTTTACTTGTTGAATTATTATCCTTGAGAATATTGCAGTGGTTGCTATAAGGCTCACAGACACAATATTGTAACTTATACTGTCACAGATAAATGCTTAAAGTAAATTGGTAATTTTAATTAAGATAAAAATCAATAATTTTATCAAACGATAATATTTTTATTCTTAAAAAATGTAGTATAAAAATTTGTTATTTATAACAATATACAAAACAATGGTTTCATAAATAGATTGTTTTTATCTTCGATTCTTTTTCGCTAATTTCATCAAATTTTTACAAAAACAGCAGATAAGAGCTGTTATAAATATTGAAAATAATGGCAGGTCGCTAAAACAAAAAAAAGTGTAAATAAATAAAAAGGTCGACTACTCAATGAAGTACAATGCATATTTATAAGGTAGGGATAGGTTAGGTGTACGTAATGTAATATTTAATAGTCAAGTTCATCCAATATAATAGAAGTAATGTATTAGTTTTTTATTGCGGTTGGACCAACAAATTAAGGCAACATTATAATAACTAGGAACTTAAATGTAAAGAAATTTTTGAGTAAAACTGTAGGCAATTAATACAATTGATTAATACATTTTCATTGACAACGGTTTTATACTTGCTCATATTGTTTTGTTGATTGTGATTTGATGCTTAATGAATAAATATATACTTACAACTTAAAAGTAACAAAACAAAATTTAAAAAATTACTCACCCACAGCAATATTAATTATAAAAATTGTTATACACCAAAACATGTTAAACATTGTCTTTTACACAAAACGTATAACTAGGACCATTAGATTAGAAGACATTAACAATAAAAAAATTGTACACCTAGGCGATTATATTTTATTTACATAAAATTTTCACTTTTAAGTACCGCAAAAGTTTTTTTATATGTTGCGAGTTGCATGGAAACTGATAGCGCGTCGGTCGTGTACGAGGAACTGTAGTAGTCTGAGCGTCGCAACGCCTACTCTCTGTAGCGCGAAAACCAACCCTTTCAAAGTCGACGCTTTTCACCCCTCGTTGCGTGTCTGCGCTGTTCTTATCACCGCAAAATACTAAAGTAATTTACCTAACAACATAGCGGTAAAAAGCTGGAAACTTAAATTATGTTCAATGTGTGTTGTATGTAGGTATGCCTCTACGCATTAAACAAGTTCGGCATGAATATATTAGGAACATTAATGACTTTACTAAAATATCAAATTTTTTTACAGTTTCAAATATTGGTTTAATAAATTGGGCTGTGCTGTACTGACAAGACTTCGAAATTTATTGAGGATATTTTTTCATGGGCGTTTCTATTACTTTTCTTGATTGTGAAGTTAAATTTGCTTCGCATTTCATTTAATCAACCGTTGACTGACGTCAACGTATATTAGTCTGAATGCGCCAATTGGTTGAGAGAAATTGTAATAAACCGTTAAGACGTCTAAACTTTTTCAGGACTGTAAGATAATGACGTAAGATAAATGAATTTAATTAATTAAGTAAAAAATATTATTAAATTAGTGTAACATTGCGTAATAAGTATTGTACGCACAGAATTATGATAGCTAATATTTCAAAATATACAAGGTAATTAAAAAAGTCTGCAATTAATGGTAAATTTGTACATTATAGATTTCTCAGAAATTGTTATTCTGGATAAAAGTTGGTGCATGACCTTAAACTAACTTTAAGTTAAAAACAAAGTTCAATAAAAATTCGTAGGTATGACTATAGATTTTAGCAATTTTAGAAATAATCGCAAGATTAAGTGCCCTTATATTAACAGATACAGAAAAAGTAGTTTAGAGTTTAAAAATTAAACCACTTATAAAAATTGACGTTTAATTTTCAAAATTTATTACTCCTATATTTTAACATTTAAAAAGTCTGCAACAGTGAAGACGTTTTTATTTATTAATTTCTTAAAAAATATTATTCCTAATAAAAGTTCGTGCACGACTTAAAACTGTATATGTATGTATTAAAACTTATTTTTAGATGAAAAATAATCAATAAAAATTAATTTTAAAATGCTTTGAATTGAGGATGAAGTTAAATTGTCGTTGTTCATCCTTACCGTTTTAATAGATTATTATTATTTTATTTTTATATTGCTGTTTGTTAAACGTTTAACCCTTTCGCTATCCCTATACACCACAACACCACATACAACGTCTCCGCCGAACGAGGCGAAGTCTTCGTTATAACTCGCCGCTGAACGAAACGCCGTCTCCGCTAAAACATCCCCACTGAACGATACGACGCGCAGGTGTGCTCACTTTCCCATGGCGGCCGAAATCCTTTTTTGATTAGGTAATAGTTAAACAAAGAGCAAAAATAGCTTTTTTTTTACATGAACTGGATTGCAAACTAAAGATCGAAAGGGTTGTTGTTTACAATAAATACTCGTATTAGAGATAGCAGTATGGTCTAAAAATTCCGCCATGTTCTGTAAATAAAATTACATTTTACCGTATTTATTATCTGTTTGAAATACGTTTGTCGAGGTACAAGTAGTTTTGAGCACTGAAAAAGTTTATTTTATGAAAGTAAAATGAGATATTGTACTGTACAAATCCTGTTTTTTTAAAATTGTTTGAATTAAGACCAAAATAGTAACAAATTATAGCAAAATTAAGTTGTGTTCCTTGATACCAAACGTTGCAATTTTGATAATTCGTGTTAACAATCCATGATTGTTAATATTTCAGTGACTGATAATTTATAAAACCTTGCTATATTTGCTTCAAAAACCACACGTTTTTCATTTAAAAAAACGCTTTGGGTTTAATTTTTGGTTTGCATTTTATCCCTAGAACTAGTTAGCAGTTGAATGGAGGGCGGCAACTATAGTCTCCCCTTGTATAAGCATAGCGTTTTGTAGAGAGCGACTATAGTCGCCCTCCGTAGCGAAAGGGTCAACGCAACAATAAGTTTCTATTAATTTGGTAGATTTTTGCCGTTATTAATACGAGATATACCTACAATTTAAAAATACTTAAAAATAGTTTGTTATTATTTAATTCTTTTTCGTGTAACAACACGAAATCAGTAATACAAAGCTCAATAAATAAAGTTCGTTATGTTATTTTAAGGGTAGTTCATACGGCGACACTAGCGTCATGACATTAGGTGCCATGGCAATAAAGTATCAATTTAATCATATATTAGATTCTTAAGTTAAAAAATGGCGATAAAAAGCAATAAAGCTTACAAAGACAAGATTGGCAATTACATCTGACAAAGGATTGACTTAAATATTATGTTACATTTGCAGCTCAGTTGATTCGTCCAACGAGAGCAGGGAAAACCGGAAACAAATTACGAGGGAACTACGGTCTGGAAAAAAGTCTGAAGGAACCCTACGGGCTTATTCTGCAACTTCTTGAAACCAATTTTATGGCAAATATGTGACGGACTGTACAGTCAATCGGCTTGCGCTGTTGGCGAAGAGTAGAGAAAAGTCGTCTAATATGGTGTACTTTTTGTAATGAGTTGAAAAAAAAATGAACAATTTGATTTGTAGAAAAAATATTTAATATAACATATTTAATGATATTTTAAGAAGTTAATTTCAATAGCAGATTATATGTATAATGACAGAATGTTTTTAAAAACTAAAAAAAAAATAGAGAAATCATGGCAAACTTTGATAAGGAAATTTTTTACAAAATCAGCCATATTTCGGTTACTTTTTGCAACAAATATATGAAACTATACATTTTTAAAAAGCTAAAAATATTCTCTTATATAAAGTCAAGGCCTACTAGCGTTTCTATTTAAAAAATATAAGTTTACTTCATATTTCGAAAGTCAAGGCTGCTAAAAAAAGTTAATTATGTTTTTAAAATAAGCAATAAGCATAACAATCTGCATAAAAAACCTTTATAACATTTGGTTCTATTTTAATAAATAAAGAAGTTATAGTAAACTTTCAAATGAAATATAAAGATTACTATCACGGTAACCGAGATACCCCGTAAAACATTCGAATTTGGTCCACCCTATACAAAGTAAGCGCACTAAGCACAATAATTAGAGTCACCGCACACTACAGACTTTTAGTCGGCCGACAGTTTGATCGTTATCGGGCCATGATGGCCGACTTTTAATCGGTATGTGTGCGCGCTCTCATAAACACTCATGCCATTTGCGAAGACGATCAAACTGTCGGCCGATTAAGTCTGTAGTGTGCGGTGACTCTTATACTACCTACGTATATCTCTTTTGTTTTAAATCGGCTTACTCTAAGTGGACGTGTTTTATTTAACCGGTGCCAAATTCGGTTTTGGCACTCCTAAAATCCCATTAGTTTTAATTTGCGCAAAGTTCAATTACATTTATATTTGATACATTATGGTTACGTTACTTACTTGTGGGTAGTTATTTGGTTTAATTATTGTATTAAATTAATAAATAATCAAAATACTGTCCCGCACTGGTCACATTAATTTGCGCGTCGATATAGGAATCTAATGCACCATCAAATCTAATACGCTTCTTAATTTGATTGAAATTTAAAAAAGTATTTGCTGGCGAATGTTATGCGCATCGAGAAAAAAAGTGCACTCTTTACAACAATATGAGTTTTTATTACGAATTCAACTATACAAAAAACACCATTATTTGTTGCTATACACTTTTGAGGAAAAAAGCATAGAAACTCGCGTGATTAGCGCGATCAGCTGTGTTTTTAAGGTTTGCAAACGAATCTTATGCGCACCCTAATTTTCGCGAAGTTCTTTTGATTATAAAAAGTATAAAATATGCAATAAATACTTTTTATCTAATTTATTTAAAATATCTATTTAATCGTGATAAGAGCGAAATTTATTATTTTAGATTTCGAATTAGCATATCAATAGCAAATGTAACCAACAATTCGTTTACCTATATGTTTAAGAATATTTCGTAATATTTCTGAGTCGCATATATGTAAATAGCTTCCTTCACTTATCAAATCATATTCACGTTATTTTACGAGAGATAACTTTTGCATTTTAAAAGGTTTACATTACTGTGTGTGAAAATAGGAATTTTTCTTTTATCGATTATCTTTGAATTCGATCTGTTTCTTCATTTGACTACCATTTAAGGGACAACTTTTAATGCCTCTAAAATATATAATGCACAACAGATGGATAATAAAATACTCAATATTTTTATGCTTTAATTTGAAGCAAAAATTGTACAATAGATGAGATATTGCCCTCGAAAGTTTGTGCTTATAACTTCTTTAGATTTGAAAATTAAAATACATTTGTCATAAATTCACTAACATCAAATTTATTGGTGATGGTATAGTTTGCGGTAAAGTTCTAATAGAAAAAAAAAACAGATATTACTTATTACAGTTGTCAATGGCTTCGCTAATTGAAAATTTTTCAAGCGCTTATAATTGAATAACATTAAATTTTTACAAAACGTAGTAAAAGGCAGTGGCGGATTACCGCACAGACGCATGAGGCGCGCGCCTGGGCCCTTAGCCAAGCGGGGGCCTTAGAATCGTTGGGTGCATCATCCCCAAAACCAATTTTATTTTTGTCTGTTAATATGAGAATTATAAAATAATAATTGTAGGCAAATTGTAATATCTTCTAAAACCTATTTTCGTAGTGGGTATTGGGTAATAGTCATTGATGCCAATTAAAAAAAAAACATGGTAAATTAAACAAAAAAGATAGCCAATTTGGTTCCAAATCGCACCCTGCTTGCATCTGATTACAGTGCACTGCAAGCCGATGTACTGTACAGGGTGGTCCAAATTCGATGGAATTACATGGGTATCTTGCTTGATAGTCACGCTAGAGAAACGGTTAAATTACCAAAATCGTGCGTTTTTTTTAGACAAACTCAGAACAGTTCTCAAATATATTCTATCATTTCCGGTTTTTCTTGTTTTTTTTTGTTTTCACAGCCTACTTTTTGTTTCTCATCTTTAAAAAAATTAAAAAACCTTTGTAACTTGCGTATTATTAAAAATAAATACCTCAACCCTTAAATATTTGGCAAGGGAAAAAAATAAGGAATTTAAATAGGTCATACCTAACTATAGCTTTCATTTAAAAAAAGGTGAGTTTGTGTCATAACTTTTTAACGGCGAGCGTCAAATTTTTTTTTTTTAATACTTTCAAAATCTACATAATAATATCTAAAAATCTTCATAAACTTTTTCGATAATTAAAACAATAAAGGAGATGTGACACAATATAAATATGTATAACAAAAAACAGTTTTTGTTTAATAACTTTAAAACCGGAAATGATAGAATATTTTTGAAAACAGGTCTGAGTTTGTCCCAAAAAACTTCACATATTTGGTAATTCAACTGTTTCTCTATCTTGACTATTAAGGGAGATACCCATGTAATCCCATCGACATTTGGACCACCCTGTACTGTATGATGCAGAATTTTGCTGTGATTTTTTTACCTGAGATGTGATTTTTGCTTTTAAATGGGAATGTGATTTTTTTTCAGGTACCTGAGAATATTTTTTTATTTTCGTATTTTATTTTTGTGTTTATGTTTTTGTTGATTCCAAAAATAAAAAACGTTATGATTTTCTGCATTGTTCATTTTAGTGAACCATCCCATTCTTAGTAGGATCAATAAGGGGGCCTCCAGATCAGGTTGCGCCTGGGGCCCAACAAAATCAAGATCCTCCACTGGTAAAAGGAGCTAGATTAATTACTTTCACATAAATCAACTTATGAAAAAATGTTTGTGTAGGTAAAACAAATTATTTTTTTATAAAACTTGTATAGCAATTTTTGACAGTGTCGTAGAAGTGTGGTTCCAATATTGTTTTTTGCCAATTGTTTAATTAAGTATTACTTTAAGAAGAAGTACCTACTCATTCTAAAATACAACGTAAAGAATTTTACAGCCGTTTAAAATTAAATGTGTTGGTCGTCTAACTTTTTTAAGCTTTTTGTTATTCCCTTAGGTATCAATTTTTGTGCAGAAATGAAAAACTTCCATTTATTTTTTTTGTGTATATATCTAATTCATTTTATTTAAATAACTTCATTTAGACTTTAAGAGAAATAATTGGTAAAATATCAACATTTACATTACCTTTTAATTGACGTAACAATATTTGATCTGCGATAATTGGTAAACGAAATGATGACAATGAATGCACGCTTTAGGTGTATTTAATGTAAATCAATAGCGGATACTACTGTAAAAAAGTGTTACTAAAAGGTATTTGAAGATTTTTCTGAATTATTCGGATGGAAAACTGGTGGATTTACGTATGGTATATCTGACGTTAGTCAGGAACCCAAGAGACCTACCTACCTTAGTTACAGATTGTGTCAAATATTGGAATATCGTCTGTCGTATGTGATTAGGGTTGCCACAATTGAAAAGTCAAAAACCGGACAGTTAAAGCAAAAAAAAGGTTAACCAATTTTTCTAATAATATTTTGAATAAAAATAAAATAAATTAAATTATTAAACAAAATTGTTTTACATTAAATTAACAAAAACAATTTTTTTTTAAATTCTCTTATGCCCTTCTTAACTCTTTTAGTAACATCGCTGCTCGCTGCGCCAGTAAATATATTGTGGGTAATTAATTGACAAAAATTTATTATTGTTTATTATGGGCAAAATATTAAAAATATTAACTTCTAAGTATAAGCTAATTATTTTATAAAAAAGTAAAAAAAAACGAATACAAAAATCAAACTAACAATAAAGATAAATGCTGTAAATAGGAAAATTTTATTATAACAACTTGGTCCTTTTTGGAATTACAAACGTCACAAACATAATTTGCATGTTCTAAGCATATGTAGTATACCACACTCCACACATCTATATCTTGTAATGAATTTTTTTTTCGTTTGCAGAAAAAGCTTTTTTTCCTTACATTTTTAGAACCTTCACTAGTACTTGCATTATATCACAGCACTTGCGCGGCGCTTGGGAGACTCCTCTAAGAATTTATTGTTGTTTATTCCACAACGTTGTCACTTAAGAACAGGGTTGGGCAAAATTTGATTTTTATTAAAAAAAAACAAAAATCTGATTTAAATTTAAATTTTTTTAGATTTTTTTAAAGAAACTTGACTGTTTTTTTTTACAACTAATTTATTCATTATTCACGCTGCATTATATTATCTTCTACACAGCGTCATTCAAAAAAGATCAACAAATGAAAAAGTTTTTTACAAAAAAATTCTCAGAAACTTTTATTCCTGATAAAAGTTGGTGGACGACATAAAATAATTAATAGATGAAAAAAAATTCACAAAATTGTATACGATACCAGATTTTAGCGATATCAGAAATATTCAGAAAGTAAAGGGGCCTTATTTTAAGAGTTACAAAATAAACTTCACAGGGGAGATTGTTTAGAATTCAAAATCACAATAAAAGGTGAAATATGACATTAAAATTTCAATTTTCATTTTAAAAATAATTTTAACATCTAAAAAGTGCCCTTATTTTAAGAATTTTAAAAAAGTCAAAAAAACGTTTAGAATTTAAAACATTTACTCAATATAAAATATCCTTTTCTCTTGATTTTTTTTTAAGTTTTAAAATAAGGGCACTTTTTATTCTTGCGAATATTTCTAAAATCGCTAATTGCTAATGTATGAATTTTTATCGAGCTTTTGTTTAACTTAAAATTACTTTTATACCATGCATAAACTTCTATCAAGAATAAAATTCTCCGAGAAATCGACAATAAAAAACTTTTCCATTAGTTGTAAACTTTTTGAATGTTGCCACTACTGTAAAATTCAAAAATGAAATTTTAACGTCAAATTTCGTATTGAAATATTTTTGATTTCTAAACAGTTTTTTCCCAAGATTTTTTTTTGTCTTTAAATAGAAGCACTTTACTTTTGTGAATATTTTTAAAATCGTTAAAATCTAGTGTTATAATTTTTTTTTATCAAGAATTAAATTTTCTGAGAAATCGATAATACAAAACTTTTCCAATTGTTGCAGACGTTTTGAATGAGGCTGTAGATCAATTGGCCCTAAAATTAAAAATTATTGTGAAAATTTACAAAGTAAATCTACCGGAGTGCGTCTCTACTCTACCAAGAAAATTCTTGTAGATTTTATTTCTCCCCAATCTATAGGAAGCCAATAGGCAATATTGCCGGTGTATTTTACTAGCGGTTGTTTAAGCGGGTGAAAGTAAAACGTGCATTTAATTTATATATGACGTTAAATCGAGAAAAAAATTAAATTTGATTTAAATCAAGATTTTTATTTAAAAAAATCAGCTGATTTAAATCATGATTTAAATCATGATTTAAATTGTGATTTAAATCAATTGACTTAAATCAGGCCAACCCTGCTCAAGAATAGCGTGAAGTGTTTTAACGAATCATTGCTCAGTGCTCAGTGACAAGAAGGTACATTGGTTGGGGATCTCTCGCCCTTCCGTTTCCATAGTTGTGTTTGTTAAAACACTTTGACCGCCGTGTGCATCACGAACGATTCGCACTACATTTGTTCAATGCGCTGCGTGAATCACAGTTGCTTAGCACCAACACGTTAACTTTCAGCCGCGCAGTTCAACCGTGATTCATATCATAATGAAATGCTTATGGGCAATGGAAATGTGTGGCCTGGTGAACAGATTTATACAGGGTGTTTCTGAACGATGTAGCATAATTTCTACTGGTGAATCTACATTGAAAAATAGGACGATTTAGCCCATCATGCCTTATTGAGTTGCATCGTTGCTAAGTTACAGCCCCATGAAGAGGGGATGAAAAATTGTTGTTTTATTGATAAATCAAGAACGCTTTGACTTACAACATTTATATTTGGCACGTATTCTACAATAGACAAGCGTGTTCTTATGCATAAGTTTGAGTGAAATCCCATCATAGGGGGCGCCACAATCGATAATAGCAGAGGAAAAACCTGCTGTTTTTTTTGTCGGTCGTAATTTCAATTTTTTATTGTAACAGTCGGATAGGTAGGTCTAAAATGTACATTTTTAGTAACCTAAAGTTTTTTGATAGGAACCATCGTTTTGGAGAAAAACTCGATTTTATAAAAATATAACTCTGAGATTTATTGAAAATATTGAACAAAATAATGTTTTATGCAAATAAAACTGGACGTAATAAATAACTAATAAAAAACATAAAAATAACTAACACAACTAAAATTGATTGTTACAATAAACGAAAATATGACATCTGACTACATTTGTTTTGTTTGTTAAATCACAGTAAACTAGTTTTCGTTAAATACTTTCAATAAATCTCAGAGTTATATTTTAATAATATATAGTTTTTCTTCAAAACGATGGCTCCTATCAAAAAACTTTAAGTTACTAAAAATGTAGGTACATTTTAGACCTACCTATCCGACTGTTACAATAAAAAATTGAAATTACGACCTACAAAAAAAAACAGCAGGTTTTTCCTCTGCTATTATCGATTGTGGCGCTCCTTAGGGTGGGATTTCACTCAAACTTATGCATAAGAACACCCTTGCCTATTGAAGAATACGTTCCAAATATAAATGTTGTAAGTCAAAGCGTTCTTGATTTATCAATAAAACAACAATTTTTCATCCCCTCTTCATGGGGCTGTAACTTAGCAACGATGCAACTTTCAATAAGGCATGATGGGCTAAATCGTCCTATTTTTCAATGTAGATTCACTAGTAGAAATTATGCTACATCGTTCAGAAACACCCTGTATAGTTAGCGCGGTCGAATTTAAACTACTTTGTACTAAAAGTTGCCTTTTATAGAGGGTTATGTTTTACAAGGTGGCCCGGTAACCAAACATTTTTTTAACATTACGGCGGTCAACGTGTTAATTTACACACTGGTGTCTCACAGACGCCGCGCGAGTAGTGGACGTAAACGTCAGTACAGAATTCAGTTTTGCACATTTTTTGAGATTTACTTTCTAATGACGAAAAGCCAAACAATTATAGGTCCGGCTTGGGTGTAAAGTAGGACGCCGTTTATATATTTGGAAAAAAAAAGACTGTCCTCCCTAAAGCCGGACATGTGGTAATATGTGAGAGAGAACAGTCCTCATTTAAATAAATTACCACTAGCATATTTAACCCGCCTTTATTCGCGTGGTTTAAAATTTACAGGAGAGTCATTAACATTGACCTTGTGTTAATATTGTACATATTTCATTATTGATATTATAACAGTAGTCATGCACAACGAAGTTATGCACGAAACACACAATCAAATCGTTACATAATACTAAATTGTTTGCTGTTATTAATGTTTTTCTCGATAATTAAATCCACACGCAATTAATTTGCTTAGTTTTTGTTTATGTGTAATATGCATTTGCTAATTTTATATACGACCTATAAAGCATACCTACTACGCATTTACGTATGCTACCATGTAACAATGCGTTGCGTGTCAGGACATGCCGTGGGAAGCAAAATTTATTTTAATCACGAGAAATCCTCATTTATACATAATTTTACAGACGCCAGAAATATCCTACTAATTTGCAATATGGTTTTCTGTTAAAAACACAAATAATCGTGAATGCAAATCAAATTCAAAGTTCTATTAATGTTTGATCAGATCGAATCAGTGAAGAACTTAGCGGTGTAAATAGAAAGTTACCTAAAGGTGTCAGTGGTTCTTAAACTTTTAAAGCAGCGTAATGCTAAATATGAAGCTATGTTTAATATTATACCATAATCTAAAATCAAAAGCTTTTCAGAATAGTGCCGTGGCCTTCCAGGGCCGTTGTTACCATTAAGCGGGTCTAGGCAATTGCCTAAGGGAGCCAGGATACAGGGGTGCCAAAGTTCCTATCATATCGAATGTTAAGGTCTTTTTTACAAAATGTTTTCGGGAAACGTCTTCTTTTGGAGTTACACCACCTAAAGGAAAAAGTAAAAGTAATGAAAACTTACTTCTTTTTTATTTCTTAAATTTGGAGAAATGTAGGAGAATGGCAATTATTGGTAAATGTTTTTTAATTATTAAAAGAGTTTCCATAGTATATTTTTAATCATCGTTTGCCTTTACAAGGGGCTGAAAAGTCAACCTCTGTTGCTTTTTTTAAGAGAATTTTTTGGAGGATTAAAATGTTGCAATTTAAGAAATTTGTTTGAAACCTTTATTTATTTAGAAACATCTTTTAGTTTTTGATTGATCCCGCAAAACCTACAGTTTTTGAATAAAAAATTAAATAAGTGAACGCGAACCACCAAATAAACACGAAAACACTTTTATTCAATATGTACATACCATGGTAACCACGGAAATGAATAATTTTATTTTAGAATATTAATTTGATGGTACAGGTTCACTTATTTTATGTTTTACTCAAAAACTGTAGGTTTTGCGGGAAAAATTAAAGAATTGAGAAGGTTCTAAGTAAATAAAGCTTACAGAAAACAACATAACTTGAAAAATTTCTATCTTCCAAAAAGTTTTGATAAAAAAAAAAAACAACCGGGATCTTACTTTTCAGCCTCTTGTGAAATTGGAAGATTATTGAAAATACCTTTTAATAAGTAAAACACATCTGCCAAAGTAATTTTTGTACATTTCTGCAAATTTGAGATAAATAAATTGAGATTGATAAAATAAAAACCTACTTTCACCGTTTTCTGTGGCCTTCTACGATTTTTGTTTTAGAACACTGGCTAAGACGAATTATTCGATAGCTTTGTTATTAGTAAAAATGTTAAATTATTTTAAACTCTACACATTGTTTTGTTTTTGCGCACCGATACAAAAATTTGCTTGCTTTTTTTAAGAACACCCTGTATATTTTGTAATTTTTTAATGCAAAATTCAATTTTCTTTTAAAACATAAAAGACGTTCTGTGCCTAAAATCAATATATTCATTACCATTTGTAAATAGGGTTTGTTTAATACCACTTCACCAGTTCCGTAATAGTAAAAAAATTTCACTAGTTAGCCTAACTGTTAGCGATTAAAATAATTAAAACGTTAAAATTTATTTCCAAAAATATTTAGAAAACATTCAGTACGCAATTTAAATTGCTTAGCTAAAAAGTGATTTTTCATACTATAAGATAATACTTAAAAGCTGTACTTGAATTTCCATTTAATGAAACATTTAAATTGTATGCTTATGATTTTACTAAATAACATTGGAAAAATTACCTGACATTCATAGCACAACCACTATATTTAATTCAATTTTATTCAAATACACTCAAAATAAGCCTAAATAAAAATATTGTGAATGTTTAGTTAATGTTTATCGATAAATTTAAAAATCGTAAGCAGACATTAATAAACTAAATCTACAAAAAACACGTAGTAAAATTAAAAAAAACAAAGTAACATATTAAAATAGTTGAATTATTATGTTATCACAATAAAAATATAACCCACATTAATTTTAAAAGTTCGTGTCAAAATTTGATTGACCTTTTTCTCTAAATAAATGTCAATATTGTAATTAATTTGCATTTTTAATATACGTTAAATATAGCGATAAATATACAGTTTCTTTCGTAAAAATTTATACATTACACTATATTTAGTTAATAAAGTTTTTCCACCAGCAAAATAAGGTGTACATTTTTGTCTGATATGAACGTTCGTATTGGTACCTCCTACGAGACAGCCAGCAAACTTTGGTATGAAAAAGTGAATTCTAGAACTCTGGGCTCATATCATTACAAATAACTCTTGAAGTCTACAATTTAAGGAGCGCTGGTAATAAAATTTGTAGTTGTATGGCACTAAACAAAATTATATTGCAAAAAGTTGTCTACATACATAAGTACAACCGTTACCTAAATATATTTTGACGACAATTTTGATGTAATTTACATTTTTATTGTTACACAACTGTATCTTTTTATATAATCCAGTTATACTTTAAATTTTTAACGGGTCAAGTCGATCAAATTAGTACGTAAGTCAGTGGATCACTAAAAATAATTTTCCAAAATTATGCACAAGTTCTAAAATGTATCTCAAGCAGGGCTCGAAACCGAAAAAAATTTTGGTTAACGGTTAACCGAAATCAAGAACTTTATTTTTATAACGGTTTTTGTTTAAAAACCGGTTTTATTCGTAAAAAACCGATTTAAATTATAAACCGGTTTTCCGGTTTAAAAAACCGGTTTTTAAAATTATTTAGATCAGGAATGCAAAGTATGAAAAGATATTTATCCATTTATAATTTTATAATAAATGTACAATCAAGAGTTCAGTAATGACTTTTGGTAAACTAATCGCATTTTTCATCGTAATTTTTATTACAAAAAGATGTTAAAAAAACCGGTTTTTTATTATTTTGGTTAAGGGTTACCGTTTTTTTTGCCTTTAAAAATAACGGTTTCGGTTAAAAATCACTTTTTCTGATAAAAAATAACGGTTAACCGGTTTCATGCCCTGATCTCAAGTGAGTAAAATGTACAAGGTGTCCTATTAAGAATTCCCCAGTCCTGTAACTTCTTCATTTTAAGATATAAAGCTTTGGTGTCTACCACAAAATAGTTACACCTTTTTAACTCTTCTATTGTGTTCGGGTTTTATTGCGTTTGTCTGAAGTATCCATAGAATATTTTGAACTTATTTTATATTCATGAAGAATGTCACAAGATTATTGAAATAACTTGCCGGTGTTCAGTGAGAGGTATCCTCATTTGACTGTAATGTAAAAGTGGTTAACAGTTAATAATATTGGCATATGTTGTTATTTCCAAGGCTTACTATTTAAAACTGTTGCAATTTCGTTTAACTTTATCAAAAATTCTTAATAACTCGAAAATTGTTGCAGATAGGTATAGCAAACGCTAATAGAGATTGATGCAGAATGTAATTTTGCATTAGAAAATGAAAAAAAAGTTTGGGTATTGTATTTGAAAAAAATCGAGTTTTAGTGGTCTGAAGTTAAATTAAAAAAAAAAAAAAAAATTGGGACACCCTGTAAGTAATGCATCGATTGCAAAAATTCCAGGATGTACTACAAGGTTTTTTCTAGGCATGGTCTAAATTTAAGCGTTTTTTCTTCAAAAATGGCGGCGTTAGATAATATTAAGCATCACTACGAAAATCAAAAAATTTTCAAAAAAGTTCAAAAATCTAAGAAAAGGTATAGGAAATGCTACTTAAAGTCCCTCTAAAATAACGTTTGAAATCCAAGTACGCAATAAAAAATAGACAATTGTATTTAAAATAAGAAGGTAGACGTCAACTTCCGGTATTTCCGGAAGTGTCGCCATATTGAAAATATTTTCAATAAACAGATCAGATACCGTTATGGTCATAGCCAAAATTTCAGATCCATACCCTTTTTCATTCTTCATATATTTTTAAGTCCCGGTCTCAATCACACTTTGTATAGAATATAGGCCATAAGCAATGGTTTCTACTTACTAATTATTTTTCTTTCTGCGTTATATGCAGTTGTATCTGCTCTTTTAGCAGAATATATGTTGTCGCTCCATATTTTGTTAGATCTTCCTACACTTCTTTCTACTAAATATGTAACTTTTACATTTATAAAAATTAAAATTTTATATGTACGCCAGTAAATTTACCTTCCTAGATAAACAAATAAATGATAATGAATATTTGAAATGCTTTTATTCAAACTGATAATATTTATTTTAAACATGTAGATAATGGCTAACAAACCGTATTTAATTTATCCGACAACTGTGGACTTTTCAAGCTTCTGTTTAGCATAATATTTCAACATCACAAGGTTTAATTAACGTTATCGGAGTAACAATAAATTTTAGTGGTGTAGCACGGCGTCATGAAAGATGAAGTTGTTGTTTTCGATAAAAATTCTATTTGAATACGCAATTAGTTGCTACCCTTTCTTTGACTTTTTTTAAACCATGTCGTTAAAACAACTGTGTGGGATATAGGATATACATTTTGATTTTAATTTTCATTACACTTCCAGATTTTTCCACGATATGTATTGATTATGTTTTTCTGTAGTTTTGCACATTTTACATGTACATAATTGCACAATTCGTTTGGTGAGTAATTCAGTCAGAATGACGGTTACAAAATCGCTTGTTTTTACATTCCATAAACCATTGAGACTACCCTTAGGTCGCTGGCTCAAAAATATTTGTGACTATCTACAATCTATCTATAGGGTGTTTATTAATGTGTTGGATCCTGGGCTCCTTCCGGACCGTCTGGCCCCGTAATTTGTATTAACTCTCCGTCTCTGTGTCGCTTTGTTTACTATTACATAGGGGCGATAAAGAACTTAGTACTTGAAATCCTAATTTCAGGAATTGTAAGTAAACCCAATTGTAGCAAGTTTTATTTTAGTAAATATATAATCGACTGTAATCTTTTGCAGAATTTAAAAAAAATCTGTTAAAAAGGGATCGGATATAGAATTCGTTTCGAGTTCTGTTGTTTCAAGATAAACTAGGTGTGGATTTGGTTCGATTTCGCAGACTTTCAGGGAGAATGTTTTTTACGTGTTTTTTTTAGACATTGCCTGTTCTTACAGAGTGTTGTTATGTTTCTTAAGGGATTTTCCTGGATTTCTATTCTGTACAAGCGATCAATTTCTTGTTATTCTTACCAGTTTTCAAAGTTTATTCTTTAATGAGACTGTTCTTGTCTATTTCGTCTATTTTGTCTTATTGTCTTATTATTTAAGTTTTTAAATGGTCACCTACTACTTTTTTAGATTTTTGATTGTTACTAAGTAGACGCTTTGGGTTATGATTGGACTCCCAAGAATATGTGAAGCAGGTGTCATTTGGTTATTAAAAATACCGACAGTTTGTTTTAAAATTTGTATATATTTATAAGTTCGCGTTCACAATGGACGTTAAAAGTAAGAAATAGGGGAAGGTGGTATATACAAGGACACTTTTTTTTAAAATTTTTAAATAGAGGGACTGTCCTACTATACACCATTTGTCCCCACATAAACCACCCCGTGGTATATTGTGGGACAGCAAAAAATTTATATGAAATAAAGCATAAGTAATTAAAAAAAAGCTTAATTTTAATTTTTTATTTTAAAAACTTTCACTTTTCATGGGCATTTAGACATTGTACTTTGAAAAATCAAACTAAAATTGAAAATGTTTCTTTGGTTTTTCAGTGCCCCCAAACGTAGTCGGTGCGCTTAACCTACACAGAATATTTTCTTTTTCAACACAGTCTTTATCTCTGTTTTTAGAGAAAGAAAATCTTAAGTCGGAAGTCTTTTTCAGAAAATTTACCTGATTATCATCATTGTCCCACAATGCACCATGTGATCAATTTTTAAAAGCAACGATTTAATGAAAAACTTGTATGATTATTTTAAGTTTTAACATTGTACATACATTTAATATACTGTAAGGTACACCTACGCCAAATTTTCTAATTGTTGTTAAATAAATAAAAAAGTTTTAGCACATAAACGGAATAACCACAAAAAAACAATGCGCAATTACCAAACATGCCTCACATGTGCAAGTCACTATGACATTGTTTACGACACATACTGTAGACAGGATATAATGGGACTGCTTAACCGCTATTTTGATGTAAACAAACTTCAAGTACGGGGTAACAGATGGCCAAAATCTCTGTTGTCCCACTATATACCATGTCCCAGTATATACCATCTTCCCCTACATAAAATTTACGTTTTTTTTTTATTATTTAAAATATGCAATGCACCTAATCCAATAGATTAATAAACATTTTAACTTTAACCTAATTTGCTACGTTTATGTTTGAGTCTGGATGTCGCCAATGGTCAATCCTAGTCACGATTACAATCTACACTACACCACTGTGGCTACATAGCACTGTACTCTGCTTTTGTACATTTTCAGTCTACACAAGTTCAAAGGGTTTAATCCTTTTGAGCCTACGCACTAGTTGTTGATTATCGAGAAGTTGGAGCACTTCAATATTGGAATGTCTGTGGAGCCTCTCCTCATGGCTTTTGACAGCTTTTTTAATTTCTTCCTGGACAGATTCAACTTGGAGTTCCCGGTGTAAATCGCTGTTCCGAACGGGTCTAGGAACATTCTTCGCCCACAACTCTTCGCCCACAATTCTTCGCCCACAATAATTCTTCGCCTCCACAATTCTTCGCCCACAATTCTTCGCCTACACAATTCTTCGCCGCCACAATTCTTCGCCGCCACAATTTTTCGCCGCACACAAGCATATCACAAATTTTATTTGTAAATGTGATTGTTTTTATTATAGCGTAACTTTTATAGATTATTTGACATTAGCCTAAAGTTGTTTCTTGTATATTAATACTTCTTCTTTTAATATTACATTTAAAAATTGCTACATAAATAGCGTATGTTGTGATTTTTAATCTTGTTTATCTTATTATAGTATGAATAAAAATTAAATTAACAAATATTTTGTAATATAAAAGTAAAACAAATAATCGGCGATTGATTCTCTTTTTCTTTTATTTATTTTTATGTTTTTGATAGGCTAGTGAAAGTCGTCAGGACGATAAAATAAATCTATAAAAGAATATGATTACTTAATTTGCGTCTGATAATACCTATGTATGCAACAAAATTAACAGAAATACGTTTGTTAATGTCAGGGTCTAGGGTTAATTTTATTTTCCTAGAATTTGCTATAACATTTTTGTTATACGTCTACATACGAATTTATTAAAAAAAATGGTTCAACAACAGAAATATGAATAAAACATCTTTTGAGGTACAAAATGTTTCGTAATTATTTATTTATACTATAATAACATCAACAATATTAAAAATCACAACTTACGCTATTTATGTAGCAATTTTTAAACATAATATTAAAAGAAGAAGTATTAATATACAAGAAACAACTTTAGGCTAATGTCAAATAATCTATAAACGTTACGTTATAATAAAAACAATCACATTTACAAACAAAATTTGTGATATGCTTGTATGCGGCGACAAATTGTGGCGGCGAAGAATTGTGGCGGCAAAGAATTGTGTATGCGAACAATTGTGGGCGAAGAATTGTGGAGGCGAAGAATTGTGGGCGAAGAATTGTGGGCGAAGAATGTTCCGGACACGGTTCCGAACATACCAAGGAGGATTTACTATGCCTCTTAATACACGGTTTTGAATGTTTGAAGACAGCTGTAGTTCCTTTTTTTGGTACAGCCCCATAATTGTAGGTCATATGTCCAAACAGGCTTGAGCAACTGTTTGTATAGGAGCAGTTTGTTTTGGATAGAAAGCTGGGAATTTCTTCCTATCAGCCAATACATATCTCTATACTTTATCTGAAGCTGTTCCGTTTTTTTTTTTATGTGTTCCTTCCATTTTAACTTGACGTCTAAGTTTAGATATTTAGCAGTCTTTTTGTAAGAGATATTATTATTTAGATACACTGGTAGGTAGTTTATTCTTTTGTTGGTGAAATTAACGTGAACAGATTTTTCTTCGTTGATTTTTATATGCCACTGTTTGTCCATGCATATATTTGATTAATTGCGCTTTGGAGATTTTCTGTTCTTTCTTCTATGGTTGGTTCTGTAGTTAGAACTGCGGTGTTGTCAGCAAATGTGGCGAGTTTACGTTTTGTGTTTCTGGAATGTCATGTGTACGTAAGTCACAAAGTTAAATCTATACAAATAAATGCAAGTGTTCACAATGTACGTAAGACATAAAACGTATAACGTAAAGTTTACGTAGCAAGTAAAAAATACGTAAAACGTTTATGGGTCAATCTAAACAGATGAATCTTCCTTAGGTGTAAACAAATTTAACTTTGGTTACCTTTGTTAATAACAATCATAATCTCAATAGCAACAATGGTAACCACAGCAAAATGTGCTTACACCTAAGGAAGATTCATCTGTTTAGATTGACTCATAGTGTATAGCACATAACCTCAATTTAAAGGGGGAGGTTGTTTATCAAATTAAACTGTCATTGTCAGGATAAACAGAGGCGTCGAGAGACGTCGTTGGGCCCGGGGAAAAATTTTTCATGGGCCCCAAGTAAAGTATATTATTTGAAAATTTTGTTAATAAAAAACAATTGTGGTATAATATTCGAGCCCCTGTGGACTCCCGGGCCCTTTAATTACTCCCGGGCCCAGGGCTCGGAGCCCCCCCTGCCCCCCTCTCATCGGCCCTGAGGATAAATAATTAGTTTGAAACATTAAAACATAAAACTTTACTTTGTTTAACAAATATTAAAGTTTTTGCAATAAATTATTGAAGGATATAGGTACTTATCATACTTAATTTAAGTAGAAAGGTGGTTTGTTGCATTCGATGCAAGGTGGTGGCGTGGTGGCTTTTTTTTATTGTTATTTAAAGTAAAAATTATGTGTCGTTCTGTTGTTACAATTTTTTATTATAATGGTTACAAAATTACTTATTTAATTTGTTAAAAATAAACCGTATTTTAAAAAACTCAAAATTTCGCACATTTTTGTTAAAAACCAGCATTTTATAGCTGGTTTTCCATAACATTAATTACGCATTTTAAAAAAATATTTTCCAAAACTAAGGAAATAGTAAAATAAGACTTTTCTGTCTATTTTTGGAATAGTTTGGTTATCTGAAATTTGAAAGCAGATTGAAAATCGATTGAAAACTCTTTATATTTTCTCTTAATATTCAAATGCTACAATTCAATAGCTTGCATGCTATGACATAATCAGTCATTTTCATAATATTTAAAAAAAAAAAAAAACGGATTGCCGATTTAAACCTTTTGAAAGCAAATAATGTATTTATATTTTTTGCCGTCGCTCTAAAACAAAAAAAAAAGGTCAAAGTTTACCTAGTCATCCTTAATAACCAGGTACCCGGGTGCCCTACCGTAAAAAAAAGATAAAAAATAAACAAAATAACTTAAAATATCATATAATTACAGAAATGATTACATTGATAAAGACATAACTATATGAAAGGGAACAATAATTATTTAAGCAATTTCTTTTACGCATGCCATACAAAATTTTCTAGTCTTTCTGCGCTTTTTATCGCTGATCTATAGCACAAGTGACATGAGCCAGTAATAATTTTTCATCTGGTGTTATTCCGTAATGCAGTTCTAGGCGTAATTTCTACAGGATTTATTTACCTGCTAAAGACATTCTCCATGGCAAATTTTGTCGAATAGTGTCTCATAACTTGAGAATTTTGGAATCAATTTTCGAAATGGGCGAAGAAAGCTTTTTACTTATTGTTAGTTGTTTCAGAATTAACCTGCTCAGATTGTTTTTTTTTAGAAAGCATTTTATTCATAATGAATAATATAAGCAGCAAGGCGGCAATATTTATGATGTTGAACAAGAGAGCAAGTGGCCACCTCTTCGTACGCCGTTTAGTCGAAATTGGCCCATCGTATCAATTCCAGACGTATTTATTGTAGTAAAGAATCATCTCTGGTTTTCTCTTCGCATAAATATATGTAAATTGTCCGGACAAATATTTTTTCAAGAGCTTTTATAATTCACTGCACATACTACTTACGGCTAAACAATTAAACAATATTTGTTTTTTTAATTTTTTTAATAATATTTTTTATTGTTTAGATGTGAAACGTTGTATAAAATGGCGAACAATGTCAGAAACAAAATTACAGACTTGTGCAATTTTACGTGCGAAAATAACAAATAATTGTTTTGCCACTCGCAGGACTAATGCCCATGAGCTTTTATAATATGTTAAAAGAACTTGTTGACTTAAAACAAGTTCATTCTGCATAAGGAAATAATAAATGTTTTTTTATATCTCCAAACAAATCTTGAGACACGTTTAGTTATAAAATTGTTTATCTTATTTGTATGAAGAATCCTTTTTTAAAGATTATCTATCTTTTTGTCGGTAAATGTCTTATTTATTTATTCACATACAGCTGTCGCAGCAGTGATAATTTTTGTGTACAACGTTGATCCTAAACTATATCAATTTAGTTAAATGACGGTTTTAATCATCAAAATAATGTCTTTCTTTATGTTTCTAAAATTACAACCTACCTTTTATTTACACAAGAATATATATATATTTTAATAGATATATTAATAATTCTTTGATTACAGTTCTTTTCTTTGTTTGACAACATAAATTGATTTTATATCGCCTGATATATGCAGGTATATATTGAATTTGAAAAAGGACGAGTTGTATTTAATCAAGTAAACTTATTACAGTCTTGGCAAAATCGTATATTGCTTTATAATTTTTACTAAATCTTAAAGTTCACTTGAAATGGTTCAAAAACTTCTTTCAGGTTTATTTATTGTAAAGATTTATACAGTATTCGTTTTTTATCTTTACAAGGCATAAAGAAACAATTCTAACCATTTAATGCCAAAATGTAATAGTTTTAATAAAAACAACTTTATATTCGATTTCAGATGTGATTCGGTTCACCCCAAATTAGTGTTCTACTTTCCTTTACAAACTACGGTGCACTTTTATGATTAATTAGCCCACCTATTCGTGCAACTTTGTAAACAATGCAGTCTTAATACCTTCCTCCCCTAGATCAAATATTTGATTTAACAAATTGTGTGGCAAGTCGTTTCATTAGGGCTTTAACCTGTAATGACCCCTCGTGATGATCCGTCCTCAAGCGCTTTATTAATTTCCATGAGAATGCTGAGACCGTTTAGTGAGTAATGAAACCTAGTAATCCAGTCGTTTTTATGCGTACAGACCTTCATACGCGAGCTTTTTGTAATATTGCTAGCTGTTAACGGACAAAATGGCATGCGACCTATATATCCGACCGCATATATGATGCATCATAAATTATTTATAAGATTAGTGTACATAGAACGTAATTTGTAAACGATTAGGTTCCTTCCGAACAGGCGAAACTGTGAAACCGGCATAACCAGGCTTAATAAGGGGTCCTAGAAAATAGAAATTACGACAAATTTGTGTGATAATATGAATAATTTTAGCGAATACGCAATTTAATCATGTTCATTTAAATGATGCTGCATTCCAATAGTCTTAATAATGAAAGGACGATGGTTTCAAGGCCAAAAGTCCAGTGAAAGTAGGCGACCTAACATTTTTAAGCACTGATCAGATATTAAAGTGACTTCGTAGAGTATTTGTAGTTGCGACTCTCAATAAAACTCCCCCCTGTATTTATAAAATGCTGTCAAACGTCAGAACTGTATTTGTTTATTTCAATCTATCAAATTTGAATTATAATAAAACCCGTGAATAAAACAAGACTTTATTTTTTAAGAATGCTGTGGTTGTTTAAAAGTCATAAAACGTCATTTTGACACACGTAATTTACATCAAGTTGACAGACGTCATTTGCAGTAATGAGGTTATTTTTTGGAATACTTAGCGCAATCGCGCCACTTATTATGCAGGATATTATAAAATAATCCACTCCTTATCAGGTGTAAACAGATTTATAATATAATCGTATTTTAACCACAGGTTTTTAGAATGTGGCGTGTCTGCGTAAACATCTTATTTTTTTAAGGGTAAATTGATTTTCTGTAAACAACCTGTTGGCATTATTAACTTATGCATAGATTGCGCTTAGTTTCTAGTACATCAGCTAATAGTAATTAAATTAATTACGATTATGAAACTGTATTACAATTTTTTTAAATTATTAAATTTAGATAGAAATATAATGGTGCCTGTCCACGTGAGAGTAAACAACTCTCGATAGCAGCGTCGCCAAGGATACAGCCAATCGCGAGTTACTGTCAGGGGCTGTATCCTTGGCGACGCTGCTATCGAGAGTAGTTTACTTTCACGTGGACAGGCACCATTTAGTTATAAATATTAATTAACGAATCAAGATGTTATTGATGGAATAGAATCGTATATTTTTTAAATCCTATGATCCAACGAAAACAAGAAAATGGTAACATACACACCGTGTGACGCGAAACTATTTACCATATGAACATAAAGTCCTCCAGACAAAAGTTTTTTAGTATTTTAGTTTTTTAATAATTATGGTAAATTAAAAGTGTAATAATGCAATAAAAATAATATAAAGAATAATTGAATATAGGTAGGTACCTAATTGCCGGGCTTTGGAATAGTTTAGTTTATTAGTGTTTCTCGTTTAATCTCTGTTATATACACCACGGTCGTGGCTAAGGCATTTGGCACCAGGGACAAAATTCAATATGGCACCCCTTGGATAAGCCTTTCATAAGTCTATTAACAATTTAGAGATCTTAAAACACGCCTATTATTAATATAAAGAGTATTATATTTCCATAAAACAGTAAAAGTTGTATTCAATCAGATGTAACCAATTAGCATCGACTATGATAATAATCAAATTTTAAAACAAATTTGATAGTTAATTATTGTTCTACATCCCTATAAATCGTTACTGATAGGCGGTAAAAATCACAGAGCGTGTTTTGTTTTAGTTATATTTGATTTTTTACGATTGCTGCCAACTGTCTAGTTCACCTTAGAAAGAGAGAGAAATATATTTTTATCCCACTCCATCGGCTTCAGGCACCACTCATTGTGTAATGTGCGACGAAGTAATATTGAAATGTTATCATATGTGTTGTTTTTTATTAAGACTCTATGTTTTGCAAATATAGTTATTTATGTACCAAGGCAGTAAAGTTCGACTTTTTATCACGAGTGTGGATATTAATAAATAATAATAATAATAATAATAATAAAACGATATAGTCGGTATCAGCAGTAATGTAGGATATTGTTGTTTATCTTATGTTCAAAAAATTTCGTATTTATCTCAATAACAAATTAAAAAACCATGGTAACTTGTACCACATGAGTTTTATAAGGTTTTAAATCTTGTTTATTTTTTGTTTTCACAGCCTACTATGATTTTCTTTAAAAAAAAAACTAAAAAACCTTCATAACTTGCGTATTGTTGAAAATAAATACATCAACCCTTATATATTTGAAATGAGAAAAAAATGAGGAATTTAAATAGGTCATAGCCAACTATTGTTTCCAATTAAAAAAAGGTAAGTTTGTGTCATAACTTTTTAACGGCGAGCGTAATTTTTTTTTTTTTAGTATAATCAAATTAAACAAAAATATCCAAAAATAATCTTAATAAATATTTTTGATATTTACAACAATAACGGAGATATGACAAATGACACATTATTAATATGACAAAAAAACACTTTTTATTCGATAACTCGAAAACCGGAAATGATAGAATATTTTTGAAAACGGTTCTGAGTTTGTCTTAAAAAACTGCACACTTTTGGTAATTTAACCGTTTCTTTATCTTAAATATTAACCGAGATACCCATGCAATCCCATCGAATTTGGACCACCCTGTATTGTTTGTTTTTGTTTTTATTAAAAATTAAGTTTTAATACATTTCCATTGATAGTTATAGTATAATTTATAAGATTCGATCGTTTTTTGTTAAGTTACTGTTTGCTATCATTTAAATAAACTTTGAACTGATTTTTCTCAATTTTTTTAATGTATGCATACTTTTTTAATACACGGTCGGATTCAGAACTAATTGGGGTTATTTTCAATAATTAAAAAGTTATAGGGGTGCTACAGTCAAACTGAATCACCCGGTAGTAATTAATAGGCTGTGTTACAAATTTTTCAGTTAGTTCTCTGTTTCCTTTATTCTGATTCAGCAACAGGTAACATCCTCATAGTTCATGTAACTTTCTTAGTTTTTGAATAATATAATCGTAACCATATTGAGGGCAATACCTTGTGCTTAGTTAGAGTATTGGCGGCTGGTTTGGCCCATGTCTGTGTTTCTAGTGGAGATCGCGCCGCAACTGCACTCGAAACGAATTCCCAGATTGTTAGCTGGGTGACTACCGCAGTTTAAATAAAAATGTTGTTGATACCCCAGACAACTATCGACAGCTCAAAAATGGACATCCTACGCATGCCATTCCATCGCACTCAAACATATTCACATTTATACATACACACGAGCACACCCTCAAGGTAGAATCATTTATTATCACGTCATGTAAGCTCACGTTTTTATTAAATGTATGAGAGCGAGTTAGACACTTAAGATCTGTCTATTGTTTATTTCGCTCTCACATATTTGATGGAATTGTAAGCTCACGTGAAGTGATAATAATTTTTTCAATTTCTACTTTCACTCACACGCAGGCACAGACGTGCACGCTCGCTCGCACGCTCTTACGCACGCACGCACGCTCTAACGCCCGCACGCACGCACACGCTCGCTCGCACGTACGCTAGCTCGCAGGCACGCAAACACGACCGTACGCACGCACGCACGTACGCTCGCTCGCTCGCACGCACTTCGTACGCTCGCACGCACGCACGCACACGCTCGCATGCACACGCTCGCAACGCTAGCTCGCTCGTACGCACGCATGCACTAACGCTCGCTCGCATGCACGCAATCACGCCCGCCCGCCCGCACTCACGCACGCTTGCACTCACGTACGCTCTAACGCACGCACGCACGCTTATACAAACAGTATGAGATGCTGAATGTGTTTTTTTTAATTCATACATCTATTAATGCAATAATAAACAAATGACTTATTATTATACATTTATTATTTATACTTGTTTAAATTCTATTTTTATTATACATTATTGTTTATTTTATTTTATACGACCTCATTTATACATTTTATTTCTAATATTTATGTATTGTATTTACACATAATATTCAGTATTCTTTAAAAATTTACTTTTATATATTTATACATTTTATATGTATATCCATTTATAAACATTATAATACTACACATTTTATTTCTACATTTTTGTACTTTTTATTAATGCATTAATATGTGCTCTTTTTTTTTTTAAACCTGCCAAAGCCTGTCCCAAGCCAGGTTAGAAAAAGGTGAGGGATAGAGGAGTAACACCTCTTTAAAATAACCTAGGTTCAACTGGCCCGGTTGATAGCACCTAGTAAGGGCCCCATGTCAGGGTACGGTAAAACTGCATTGCAAAAAGATTATGGTTCATCAAAGGCTAGGGGAAGAAAACCTCGATCACAAATTATTTAGCCCTGCAGGTTGGAGGTTGGACAATGAACTAGCTACCTATAACGTTTATATGCTAAAATCTCAAAAGCACGGTCTCAGGATTTGAACAGGATTAATAGAAGACGACACAGGTCACAGGCTAAAGAACAACAATGGATATTACAACATGGAATGTGCAAGGCATTAACAGATTAACTAAATACGATACACCCTAAGGCCGTTTTCACACACGACGGCAAAACCGCTACCGTCGGCGTCAGCGCTGCCGACTTCAATGTAATCAAATGGGTGCTTTCACACACAGGCGCGGGACGGCACATTGCCGTCGCCGTCGACGGCAGCGGTTTGTGCAGCCGTCGGTGATCTCGACAATTGCGGATGCCGCCGTACTTGTTCTCATTCAGTGTTTCGATATAAGAACTGTTTTTTTCAAATAAAAACTAATCTAGGGTGTTATACGTTTTAAATGACAAATATAGAAAACTGTAATAGATAAAAATTATTTGTTTATATAAAATTGTAGTCTCACATCTATGTTATATAATATATAAGTAGAGGGTGGCCTATATTTCGTGAACAGATTTTTGATATCTTTTTTAATTTTCGGAATATAGCCAAAAACCGATTTTCGTCAATTTTCAAAAATGTTAAATATCTCGCTTAACCCTTTCCCGCTTAGTGGTATACTACACATACCACAAATTTGAAAATTATTCTGGATCCTGCTTTGTGGTATACTTAACGTACCACCGACCTAATATGTTCATAAACATGCGCCCTCTATGATGCAACTCATTCAAACCGAATAGTTCGCTTCAAGTGCCTGTAATAGTTTAGTTTTTACCTCTAATTGTCAATTGACATTCTGCGCGAAGAAAAGTGTGTCAAAATGTATAATTTATGAATTTTTAGTACTCTGAAAATTAATTTAATTTCTTTTATATGTTTGTAGTTTATATCCATTATCTTACATTCGTATTGTACTTTTTTCAAGATTTAAGTTATTTTTTGTTATTTTTGTTAAAACATGTTAATATTTATTGCTACGTTGCTTAGGGGTATATTTAATATACCCCCCTTTTTTTTAAACTGATGAAATTAAAAATTTGAAAAAAATTGTGAATACTTCTTAACTCATTTTCTATTGGTGTACTTAAAATTATACATCAGAAATTACTATTTCTATACGCTGCCCACAAAGGGTTAAACGAAAAGATGGAGGAAAACTTTAGAGACATTTTTGGCATGGTTTTTTGTCCTTAATAAGGGCGATGTTCAATTTTTTTTTTGCTCTTACGAATGTTAATATATTACACCTAACCTTCTTATTTTAAATGGCAACCATAGTTGGCTGTGACATAAATCGAAAGCTTATTTTTTGCACTTTTCAAAAATATATAATTTACTTATGGTTGCCATTTAAAATAACAAAGTTAGGTGTAATAAATCAATATTAGTATGAGTAAAAAACAATTGAACATCGCTATCTTATTAAGGACAAAAAACCATGCCAAAAATATCTTTAGATTTTTTCTCTATCTTTTTGTTTAAGCGAAATATTTACCATTTTTGAAAATTGTCGAAAATCGGTTTTTGGCTATATTTCGAAAATTAAAAAAGATATTAAAAATCTGTTTACGGCAATGAATTCGTGTCAAAAAAAGAAATCTAGACCACGTACATAGTTTTTTTTCTATCTCTGATAATTACCGAGGTATGGGCATCGAAAATAGGCCACCCTGTACAATGTACATATATGTTGGGGTCTATTAAACATTCTTCTAAATATTTTTGGTAAAATTAAAAATTACGAAATACTTTTAAAACCCCCTTTACAAGAACTGTTTGTTTATCGTAAGATTTCCCCTAGGCTGGAAAATACCCACATTAACAAACGACACCTTCAATTCTAGTATCCTGGTGCTTAATACTTGTTTGTAATACCTAATTGCACCAGAATATCAAACGTATTGGTACTCATTCGAAAGTAATTAAAGAATTTTGATTGATCTTCTCTAAGTTTTTTAAACAACGTATAAAAACTTCCTTCCAAGTATCGCACGCTTAAAAGGGGATGAACCCAGTATTGTCTTTTATTTTTATTACTTCTGTACTTCCTCCTAAGGTTAAGTAGCCCAAGGAGATGACTTATGTTGACAGCAGCATACATCTTTCTATCGTCACAACTAAAAACAAACTATTCAGCGGCAGCGGTAATGCCGTCGTGTGTGAAAGACTCGGACTTCTGATGCCGCTACCGCTGGCGGCAACGGCAGCGGTATTGCCGTCGTGTGTGAAAACGGCCTAAAGCGATAGATGATATTAGTTATAATCTGTTATCATAATTTACCTAGTTACAATCTGCCCTCTTATACCATTACTTATACAGTGTAAAGGTGATATATTGTAACGACCGCATTAGTAATGTGTATAAATAATTTTAATTAAATAAAAGCAAAATTTTCAAGCTATGCAATTTCAAAGTATCGTGGAATTTTAAATAAAGAATATTTTTAACTTAAGTCTGTTTCTTATCGATCAATTCTTAAGACATTAGTTTAGCCATGGAAAGTTTACGTTATTAAATACGTAAATAATATAATCAAAAATAAAATGGCGACACTGCTATCGCGAGCAACTCGCCAGTATTTACTCTCAAGTGGAAAGGCACCATTAGAAGAACAGCTGACTTAAAGCATAGATGTAACATATAAAAACGAACAGACGATATGACTAAAGTTGCTTTTTTTGACGTAAGAACATCTCAACTTATAGTATTTCGAATTCTTTTAAGATATTTATGTTGCGTATAGAAATAAAAAAAAGAAATAAACCCGTCCTAGTATATTTGGCGTTTGAAGTAAATTATTAGCGTTCTGTTTCTTATGGAATTCAAATTAAACAGGGTACCTATATAACGATTTCATCTTTTTAAAAGAATAGCACAATAGCAGTAATACTCATTAATCCCAGTAAAACGCTACGATGAATTTAAAACTTTTAAATTGTTTTTGCTCAGAATGCGGAAATCGTATTTTTGTATAATTTTTTTTCTACGAACGGCGCATGATGATAAACTGGCAATTAATCTCATATTCAGATACCTACGTTTCTTTTCAGAAAAAGCTAAACCTTTCAAAATAGTTCAAATACAAATGTAACTTGAAATATAGGAGTAATTGTTATTATCGATATTCAATTATTTCTGCGAATCGTTACGTCGAATGTGGGTATACCTAAATTGATTTCCAGAAACGCACACTCGTTCTTTTGTAAACGGATTTTCGTCTCAGTGAATTTTAATTGAATCTAAAATTAATTGTGATTTCAGCTTATTATTGGGTATAATAGTTATTTATGTATCAAGGCCAAAAAGTGTAACTTTTTCGGCCGCGTCTGGTTTGCAAACAGGCAAGGCCGAAAAAGTACGTTTTGGCCGAGGTGCATATTAAATTTTTTGTGCGATAGAATTAAAAACAATTTAAATTTCTAGTATTTTTCAAAAATATAGGTTAGAAACTACGTGACATTCTGTCACTGAGATGACGGCGTATGCTGTTAGCTTTAATGCAAATTTACGCTGTAGCGGCCGAAAATAGTTATTTACACAACAAGTGAGCAAAGTACCTACTTCTTTTCTCGTGAGACTGCAAGCGAGTGCGGGCACGGCAGTTGAACAAGAAAAGGTACTTTGCTCACGAGTTGTGTATTACATTTTTCTCACAACCGTTGAAAAATGCGATTAAAACATGAAAAGAAAAAACCTTAATATTACACATAACCTTAAAATGTCAGTTGTGTATTTGACACGAATGACAGTTTCGCTGTCTAAAAACGCTATTACACGACGTTACCATGACAATTCAACAAATTTTGCTCACTAGGGAGCAAAGTAATCACTTTTGCTCACTAGAGAGTAAAATGTCGTTTTGCTTACTATTTTTGATAAGGTAATGACAACATTTTTCAACGGTTGTGAGAAAAGTTACTTTTTAGGCCGTTGCTAAGGATAACGCCGGTAATGCAGTACTTTATGGCTGCTAACGCGTCCGTAAAACAGCTGTTTCTAGTACGATCGCACAAAAAATATTTAATGTGTACAGCGGTGATTTATATAGTTATTTTTAGCTATTAGGTCTAAAATAAATGAATTAATAAAATTGACGAAACAAAGGGGAATAAGGAATATATTCACTAACAAATATTAAAACAAGTTGTTGTTTAAAGTTACGTGAGTTAAATGACTATAAAGATTTGTTTCAAACATGCTCTTTTTAATTAAAATACCTATTAAATTAAAAAAAAAATTTAATTGCAGTGGCCGTTTCTTTTCTAAACCTACAAAAAGTAAATTAGGACGAGCGGTAAATCCTCCTAGGTAAGCAAATCCTTCCTTCCGTTAGATCTTTTGGGCGGTGGTGCGAAACGACCAAAAGTTCTAAGTCCCGCTCCAATTTCCGTACTTAGTCTCTTTTTAGCGGAGGTGTGACACGATTAAAATAGCTGTCCGAATTTCAATTTTTGAATTATTTAACCAATACCGTAACCCCGTGTCCGAACTTCAGAATCAGAATCAAAAGGAGAACCTAAATTTATTTGAACCCCAATTATTGTATTAAACGAATACTGGTTCCCCATTATCAATGACTGCTTTACACTTATCTTATGAGCAGTAATTATTTGTTTTACACCAATTGTACATTTTATGTAAATAAAGAAAGTGAAATAAAGAAAACCATTTTAAACCGTCTAAGCTTTATTCAACTAGACCCCTGGTATCTACATTCTCCAACAGAGCTACAGGAATAGAGGAAACAACCCCTACAACAAATTTGGCGCCCGAGAAATATTAAGTTAAAAAAAATTACAAAAGCAAAACCAAAAAGAAAAAGCGTCACAAAACTATAACTCTAAAATCAAATTCAAAATGTTTACTACGACCGGTGTGATATTTGAGACGCGATACGACCCGATGCGGCCCGTCCAAGCTTTGGTCATTATGATGACACTGACGTCGCGTCGTGACATTTATTTGCCATGACAGTGCTCGACATTAGCTGTCACGGTACTAGGTGTTCATATGTAATATACGATGTTGAAAATTTAAACCAAAATCATTTGCGGATTTTTTTTTTAAATTCGTTTATTAAAAATATTTTTAAATTATTACCAGTAAGAAATGAAAAATCATTGTATATATTTTTTAATGATTGAAATCGCCAATTTAATACAGATATAATTAATATCAATTTTTTTTGGCTCATCAAGTGATGACAATTCATCGTTAGTTGTATCATCACTCATTTTCTTACTTTTATGTTGTCTTTAACAATAAAAATCAGGAACTATTTGCAGTGACGTACATTTTTGTATTGCTTTTTCAATAACCGATTTCGCATCACTCTTTCACATTTTTTGAGAGACAATATAATATTATCTACTACATAATCTATTGATATAGTATGATTTCGAAGAGTTAAACTTATGCAATGTATTTATATGACGTATATATTGTTACATCCGACTCCACATTACCAAATAATATACAAACTTGAAATCGATATTCTTTAACAAATACGCGCTTTTTGATCTTTACTTTTTTCTTTTTTCTATTTCTGTTAAATTTTACCTAGCACAAATATTTTCTAATTCAATTAATAAAGACTGATCTGCGTTATTTAGACTCCCACCGAGTATCTGTGTGGCTTTTTAAAGTACTTAGTCTTTACATTTTTTTTTAAAATAACGCTTTTTAGATTTCGAATAGTAGGAATAAATTGATTGTACGGTAGCAAAACATAAAACATACACATATTTTGCGCAAATTTAACACATTATTGACTCAATGTTGCCGATAAATTGGAATTTTGGCGCCCTATCATTACGGCGTCCTGGGCACGTGCTTACACTGCTCTTGCCTTTCCACGGCCCTGGGACATCGCTACTGCCGCGGCACTAGCATCATGACGACAGCACTATACGACATTTCATGCGAACGACGCTTAAAGCTTGACAGTTTCAATTTAATACGTTATTTATTTTATTTTGGCTCAGTTGTTTATTTAGGAGAATTCGTTTTGCAAAAAAACATGTAATGAAATACTGAAGTGACAATTTTTGAATTTAAAATTTTTAAGATTTGAACTTTAAGAACAAGATGAAAACGTTTGCTTGGAGTAATCGGCACTGTAAAAACCATTTAACTATTAAAATTTTAATGTTTGTTATAAAACAAATAGGTTTGTTTTTTAAAAGTTTGTTTGGTTATAACGCAGATAGTATTCGGAATTAATGAAATGTATTAATGATGACTTAAAACAAAATGTTGAGGTTTGATGCAGTTTATTATTTAACTGATATATTTTTATTAATACAAGTTTATTTATATATTTAACGTCATGGATTTTTTTTTATATTTTAATTTTTATACTCAATAGTATAAAAACAATTATTTGAGTATTGCGAAAAAGTCGAAATATTACAAGTTTGAATTTTTCTACAATAATTTTACAAAAAGTTAAATAAGTATAATCAGTCCACAGAGCTTTTGTTAAACACAATTCTTTAAAAAGTTGAATAGCTAAGAACTATCACGGTCAGAAACAGTTAAATAGTTATCTAGATACGAGTACACATCTTGATCAGGAAAACCCTCATCTAACGTGAAGCTCAGCAAATATCTTCGTAATGATCTAAAATCACATCTGTCACTGAAATAAGCTGCTTGTCTACCAAGTAATTCTGAAGGTTGTATAAAGATTTCAATGAAAAATATATAACATGTACAGAAAGAATATAAAAAAAAACAATTTATGATTAAAAAATCTTAAAAATTATTGTACATTTAAAAACGTAAAATAACTTCATAATGGGATAGATTTTATATTAGTACTGAGCTGACCAATTTCTTTGTTAATTTGAAATAAAAGTTTTGCTGTAACGATGCTTAGGTAATTATTAAAAGATATTTAGTGAGAGAGAAAGAGTGGTGAGATAGGGGGGATAATGGGCGATGAGAAAGGGGAAGATGGAAACGAAGGAAGAGACGAGTAAATGTGGCTTTCAGAATACGATTGGTAATATTTTTATGGCGGTACCAAATTTAAATCAATCAATTTTATGAACATTGACTTTCAAAAATCAAGAATAGGTAATCTTTTATACAGCGTCATTCAAGAAGTCTGCAACAAATGGAACGTTTTTATTATCGACTTCTCAGAAAATTATATTGTTTATAAAAGTTGGCACATGCTTTAAAATTAATATTAAGATAAAAAAAAACAATAAAAAGTCATAGGGCACTAGATTTTAGCGATTTTTGAAATATTCGCAGGAGTAAAGTGCGTTATTTTGAGATACAAAAAAATTTTATAAGAAAAAGATATTTAGAATCTAAAAATAAAGCAAGATTTCAATTTTGACGGTCAAATTCAAACGTTAATTTTTTAAGAAATTCTAATATTCAAGAAGTCTGCAACAAACGGAAAAATCTTTTATTATTGATTTCTTCTTTAAGATGAAAAAAAGTTCAATAAACAGCCATAGGACACTAGATTTTAGCAATTTTTGCTAGAGTAAAGCGTCCTTTTTTTAAGAGACACAACATTTTTTTAATGAAAAAATTATAATCTAAAAATAAGGCTAGATTTTAATTTTGACGATCTATTCCAATTTTTATTTTTTAAGAAATTTTGATTCTAAATAACATTGTTATAAAATGTTTTTGTATCTTTTAAAATATGGAACTTTACTCTTACGAATATTTCAAAATTCGCTAAAATCTAGTGTCCTATGACTTTTTGTTTTTTTTTTACCTTTGTTTTGGACCATGCACCAAATTATCAAGAATAAAATTTTCTGAGAAATCGAATATTAAAAAAAATCCATTTGTTGTAGCCTTTTTGAATGACGCTGTAGATGGTTGTTAATTTTTATAATTATTATTTATTATTAAAATTTTATAATTGGATAATTGTATATTAAAACCTAGTACCGATAAGTTTTTCTAACAACAACAAATTTTTGTACAACTGTTGATCATTTTTTTACCATAAAACTATATACCTAATCGATTGTCACTTCGTTAGAGGCGATGCCTCATTGAGTAGGGTTATACCCAATGGAGTTTTTTGCCACTAAGTTTTCGTACTAATTGCATTGTTTTAACGAGGTCGATACTCTTAAAGACATAAGACGCAAAAAAGTAATTACTGTCTCTATTTCATTTAAAAATATTAGCAGGATTTTAAGGTCGCTTCATCCCTTGATTGTTATCTGAAGAATTATCAAAATCTACAAAATTTTGGACCATGAAACGTAAACTAACGCGGTTTTTTTTTTACCCTCATGTAAATTAAGAATTACTCGTCTAAAGCGTGGAGGCTACGATTGTAACATACCGTGTGTTTTACATTCCACCGCCGATGCCATCGGTTCCATTAAAACTGTCTTACATTCAACCTATTGAAGTGTGGTGGGCACATCGGGTTTTCTTGTGTTACAGATGTGGGGAGTTTTTGGTGCCATCGTCAGCCATTTAAACCACCGAACTTGAAGCAGGTGTTTTTCTGGTGCATTGTGGAAGGGGTAGTCAGCCATTCCGTGTGTCTTATGCACCAAAGTACAATCGGTTGATGGTTGACGTCATTCACCGGTGAATTTGTGGTTGCTCGAAAACAACGGTTGAATGTAAGACGCAAGCGGTGGAACCGTTATTGTTTCTAATCTAACTTGACCTTTCGTCGTATAAGACAGTACGGTAAACAATAATGGCTGACTACCCCTTCCACAATCCACCAGAAAAACACCGACTTCAAGTACGGTGGCTTCAATGGCTGCTGATGGCACCAAAAACTGGCCACCGCTGTAATACAAGACAGACACGATATTCCCACTACACTTCAACGGGTTGAATGTAACACAGTTTTTGACAGTTTTGATGGAACCGGTGGCACCGCCGCTGGAATGTACGACACACGGATTATTGTTTACCGTAGTTTTATATAACGACAGGTCAACTTAGGTTAGAAACAATCACGGTTCCACCGCTTGCGTCCAGTGGCGTAGCGCGGGTGAATGGCGCTTGAGCATATTTTTCCGTATTCGTCCGTATTTTTATTGTAGTTTGTGAGATTCAAGTAAAATAATGTATTATTTATTAGATACACTGTAATGATAATGAGAAAAAAATTTAATAGTGTCTTACATTTTAGCTTTCTGGCCTTAAAAAGTAAAATAAACGCAAAAATATTTTGTATTCGTGGCACCCCCTAGTCTTGCGCCCAGGATATCGATACCCCTCTTGCTCCCCCGTCGCTACGCCACTGCTTGCGTCTTACATTCAACCGCTGTTTCTGAGCAATCACAAATTCACCGGTGAATGACGTCACCCATCAGCCGGTTGGATTGGTGCAATGTAAGACGGATATGGTTTTGAGTTTATTCGACTATTTATCTAATTGGACGAATTTATTTTTATTTTTACTAAATTCGACTTACTTGAACTTTTTTTTAAATGTTTTTTTTACTGTTACGTTCAATTTTTTTATTGCTAGATGTTTTTTTAGTCATTGCCTGAGTTTGCTTATTTTTGTTATTCAATACACGCCTTTCTTGGCAGATAGGTACATCGAAAAAGAGAATGCAAGTTTCAATCTATCAGAATTTTGAAAGAAAATTGAAGCTAGTCATTATTAAGAAAATTCAAAGTTCTATGTCATGTCTTACAGGCCGGTTTTGAAAGCTCAGAGAGCTGCTACGGTACAAACCAACTGACAACGTTTTTTATATGCAGGTTATCGTGTAGGATTGTTTTAACCACTGAGGATTCAGTTCTAAGTTGATACTCTATATGGGTGGCTTTATTGTCATCTATAATTATTCTTTTAAACGTAATAAAGTTTTTTCGGTAACGAAGATGGAATGTCCTGTTGTTTTTGATGCTAAACAGAGTTTATTTTGCGTTTAAATTATAGCTAAGGAAGGCGCTTATTCACTAAAAGCTAAATCTAAACTTTTACTGCTATCAAGAAAAACCATTTTGCTGTTGAAATTACCTCTTTTCACGAAATCGTTCATAACTCGATAACCCGTGGGTCGAATTTCATTTTTTTTTACATTTTTGAAGAGAGGAAAGATTGCTTTACGATTATAGATAAACTTTCAATTTGAAACGCCGAATTGGTTTCACAGCAAATAAAAAATTTCGGGTTAAATTCTTTGTTTGCCGCGTTAAATTGCAAACCCCGAGAAAATCGTTCATTGCTTGGTAAATAATTGTTCAATTTTAAGTTTTAAAAAAAAATCATGTAAGGAAAAAAACGACGTTTAATTTGTTTTGCAACACTTTATTCGCGCTATTCGATCGAGTCTGCACGGAAAGGAATACAAACACTTGCTCGCGCACGAAATTACAAGTATTTAAAGGGAAAATGTGCAATATTTAAACGTTTGTAACATACCCCCTACTCTCCACAATTGACAGTGGATCCGGTCTAGAGAGTTTTCGCCAGAGCACTCACTCTTGGCGAGAAGCTTGCCAGCGCTTTCGACAATAAATTCGGCTCAAATCAACACTCAAATGGACGACCCCCTGAGAGTAACCATCAAGAGCTACTCTCAAGTGGAAAGGCACCTTAAGAAATCATTAAATTAGGTTCTAACCAACTTGACTTTGACAATTATTGGCACAAAATTTAATACATTGTAGCAGGGACTAAAAACGAAAAAAATTCCGTTCGTTTCTGCTCGGAACGAAAACGAAATATATCGTTTTCGTTCTTTTCGTTCTAACCGAAAAAACTCTTTTTTCGTTTTCGTGAACCGAAATAATAACCGTTAAAACCGGTTTTACAATATTTTTTTTTGTCGTCAAAAAATCATTTTTTTTTATAGTAACCACAACCCTTTATAAATACGATAACAATATTTGCGTCTCAATATAAACGATGATGATGGGGTTTGATGCTCACGGACAGCATATTTTAGACTGGCGAACCATCGCCATATAAAATTTACCAAATCGTTAAACACATTAACATTTAACCATTTTATTAAGTTTAACACCCGTAAGGTGCAAAAACACAACATGATTAGGTTAAATTAGACACACGATCTTTATCTAAAAATATGAAAATATAGCAAGTGCTGTTTTAAGTTGGTTTTAGTACTAAAAAATCTATGCATTTGAATTAAATAAGATCCTGTTGCAATTATTTAAAAAGACAAAAGAATGAATTCAAGTGGATAATTTACTAAATGTTATAAATAAGAAAGATATAAAAAAAAAACTTATATTAACTTGAAATATACTTCAACTTTATAGTTTGTACATACCATACAATATACATTTTCATATTCCGTTAAATCTTACTAACAACACATCTTCCAACAAATCTTCTTTTACATTAGTCCTTTTCGAAGTACGAGGGCGTATTGAAAAGTAAGGTCTCCAACGATGCCATTTCCGAACACGAGTTGCTAGGCAAAATTTGACAACAGCGCTGCATTCCTTGGTTCCCCCACCCCAGTGTAGAACCATCCGCGAGACCTTGGGACGCTCAGCCGCTGCGTAGCACTCGTTTAGGAGGGATCTCCCGTTTAGCTCGCCCGCCAGGTGCGAACTGCGCTCAGTGCTCAGTCAATCGATTTTTGAATGCAAAAAATATCTCTCCGATAGACATTCATCGCCAGTTAGTGGAAGTGTACAGTGCGAATTGTATGGACATAAAAAACGTGCGGAAGTGGTGCGGGAGTTTTCTGAGGGCTGGGAAAACGTCCACGATGAGCAGCGGTCGAGGCGGCCGAGTTTGCCGGAATCAACGGCGGCTCGAATCGACGAGATGGTGCGCAATAACCGGAGAATAACCCTTCATGAGATAAGGAAAGGTCGTAGCCACACTCTTCATTAAGACCTTCCCTTATCTCATGAAGGGTTATTCTTTATTCTCCGGTTATTGCGCACCATCTCGTCGGTTCGAGCCGCCGTTGGTTCCGGCAAACTCGGCCGCCTCGACCGCTGCTCATCGTGGACGTTTTTCCGGCCCTCAGAAAACTCCCGGCACCACTTCCGCACGTTTTTTATGTCCATACGGTTCGCACCGTACACTTCCACTAACTGGCGATGAATGTCTATCGGAGAGACCTTTTTTGCATTCAAAAATCAAATGACTGAGCGAAGTTTGCACCTGGCGGGCGAGCTAAGCGGGAGCTCCCTCCTAAACGAGTGCTACGCAACGGCTGAGCGTCCCAAGGTCTCGCGGATGGTTTTACACTGTGGTGGGGGAACCAAGAATACAGCGCTGTTGTCTAATTTTGCCTAGCAACTCGCGTTCGGAAATGGCATCGTTGGAGACCTTACTTTTCAATACGCCCTCGTAAGAATAAATTTTACTATTATTATGTCTAAACGCAAATAAAACATACACATTGATAATATATATCCAATCAAGTGTATATTCTATATTGATGATCTAAAAAACAAATTAGAAATAGAGAATATCTGTACCTACCGTTAATTGTGTTACACGAAATTGCAAGTATAAACAATAAAGTTGTTAATACATATTCACGTAAATATATGGAGAAAAGTGAAGCTCATTTATTTCAAGTGAGATTTTTTACTGCCTCGTGGAGTAAGGTAAATTCGCGTTTGTGTTTAACAAATAAAATTGAAATAGCGACAAAACCGGTTAAAACCGGTTAAAACCGGTTTTGGAAAATATTTATTTCGTTTTCGTTCTTGAACGAAAAATAATAATTTCGTTTTCGGTTTCGCTTTCGTTCTTAAAAAAAATTCGGTTAATTTCGTTTAACGTTTTCGTTTTCGTTCCGTTCTCAGTCCCTGCTTTGTAGGTGCGGATTGGTTTGTTACGGCCTACTAGTATTTCTTTTTCTTTTTCGAAGTCAGCTGGGCCCTAGTATATGCTGCCGTTTACATTTTTTTTTGCTTACTACTGCTGTACCAATTGCCTCAATATAAATAAATTGTTTTCACAAAATTATCGTTGCCCAGCACATTTGCTAGCGTTGCTTGAGTATAACATAAACGATTCGTTTAGTGAGTTTAATACGGTTGATGATTTGACTTGAATTCAGTCGTTCGTAAAGGACGTTGTTAAATTAATAGAAATGCTGTTAGTGTGTACTTCCGGTAAAAGGTGTACATTAATTGAATTGAATTAAATTCGACCAAAGCTTGTTTGTCGTTCATTCAGAGTTGTTGGACGTATTGCCTCTTTAAAAAATAATTCATACATTCTAAAATTGTCACGAAATGTTTCTTAAAATAATAATCGCAGCAAAGCCTTAAACATTTTAATACTTTATTATGCAAAAAAGTAGTTACCTACAAAGGACTCAAAGGTTTTAATTTAAACGTTTAATCAAGTTCATTTAGATTAAATTATTTATGCACAATTAAATAAGTTTTATCTTGGGTTTTGACAAGAAGTAACTTATATTCAACAAATATATTAACAATTGTATCATCAAAAATTATGCAAAGAATGATGAAAAATATATTCTTAACCCGCGAGCACACGCGTACCTGTCTTTTTGACCGGGTTTGTAAATATTTTAATAGAACTTCTACATTGAAGGGGTGAGGGTGCTAAGTCTTTAGCAGTGTGTCATGCACAGTCTGTAGAGTGTGTAGATGTTTTTTTTAGGAAGTTACGTGTTGCCGTTTGAAAGTTGTAGGTGTCTTTTTAAGACTTGGTCAATTACACCGGGACGCGTGTATAGACATCCACTCAATGCAGAGAGAGATGCAATAGATTTATTTGCCGCAAACATGCATTACAGTACTGCATTAATTGTCCTAATTTAACCAATGCGCCAGGTACTTCCACTTAAAAACATGTAAGAATTAACTTTTTTTAAATAAAATATTACTTTTCTTTGTAATTTGCATTTTTATTTGGCATTAATTCACATTAATCCATACCCGGCCAATTTGACCGTGGCGCGTGCTCCCGTGTAAAATTTTTCGCGCGTGCTCTCACGGGTTAATATCTGGCTTATAATAAATACAACAAAATTATAAATTATATTTTCTGATAATATTATTTGAACAGCACTTTAGATTTACACATTAACCATAAAAAAATAAATTTTGCATTAATTCAAAGCTGATACTGATACTGATATACATATAACAAGAGAAACAAGTAATCACATTATTTAAAAACATATAACAATTATAATCTGTTATCAATTCATATCAAATATAATTTTCATGTATTAAGCGCCATCTTTTTATTTTAAAAACGAAAACGTTTAATTAATTCTGAATACTGATATCTTTTCCACAATTTCCTTTACTAAAACTATAGAATTCTGTTGGGAGTTTAAATGTTCGATCAATGTTTGCCGTTCAGACAGGTTGCCGTCGTTGTGCAATAGGGTGTTGTTATTTAGGCCGGTAGGTGACTCTGGCAAGCACATTTTGTTGCTTTTAATCAATTACTATTGTTTGATACTAAAATTGAATTTTGATTATTTTTTTTTATAAAAAAACCTTATTAATGTCAAAAAGTAATCAGATATGCTCTAAAACGGCATTTCCAAGATGTGCACCAGAGTACAATCCTACTAAACTATCCATCATTTGTTAATTTTTAAATGGGTATGCCCCATCTGTTTAAAACTAAACTTTATCAGCATTAATGTCGTTAAAACTTTCGCTTCCTTTGTTAATCAGAAAAAAACCCATCTAAATCAAAACAGGGTTGTTTAGTTTCCGTCTTAGTCATTTGATTAAATTCTGAAAGAAATTTATATACATTGTGACCTTCCTGTAAATTTTCAAACTTTTCCTCAATGGCATTTAAGGCTGTATCAACAATCGTTACACAAAATTGTATTCTGAACAATTCTTTTGGATTTGTGATAAGTTCATCAGGACTTTCATATCAGATATGCGAATTTTAGTCCTACTCCTTAAAACTGGAAAATCTATCACTACTTTTACTTCTGCATCCCTAATATACGATATTAACTTCATTCCTCATCAGATCTGGATGCACTTAAAAATTAAACAAGCTCAATTCCTGCCTAATGTCTTATCCTTAGTGCACTACGGAGCTTAGGACGTACTGTACAGGGTGGACTATTTTGGATGCTTATACAGGGTATCTTGGTTATTATCAGAGATAGAAAAAACTAAGTACGTAGTCTCGATTTATTTTTTCGAGAGAAATTCATTGCCCTCATTTCAATTTTTCCTTTGGCCCGTCAAGTTGGCATTGGAATAGTTAAATGTGCTTTTTTCCTCTTGCTAGTACTTGCTTTATCTTAAATTGTAAATAACTCACAACATCAAGAATAATCATATTTTACCAATCACTTATCAAGCGATTTACAAAAAAGAAACAATAAACGATCAATTAAATGTCACATGACAGTGTCATCTGTCTGCGGTGTCATTTATTAGAATTTTATATTGTGTAATAATTCTATAGTATTTATAGTAATTTGGTTATAAATATGACTACATTCACAAGTAATAGCCTTAAAAACTGTGTAAAAGCTGAGCAAATGTACTTAATTCTGTATCCTGAGCCTGAGATAAGATGTTAGTTATATTTTTCATAAAAAAGTACTTAAGAAAGTAAAAATTAAATTGATCTAATGATTAAGATAAAAAAAAAATATGGGAGAAAAAAAATCTAATTTAAGCAAAGCTGTATTTCTTATAATAAACGAAATCCCCGTGCTGCAAATGTTATCTGGGGTACCCTGTATATGTTTCCTATTAACATCCGCGCATGTATATTTTTTGATATCAATAAATCTACTATATTTGTACATTTTTTGAACTATTTTGGTTATAAATAATTTACTGAGATGAAAATCAAGGGCTTTATACCAGGGATGGGGAGTCGGCAGAAAAATAATCGACTCCCGACTCCTGACTCCCGAGTTGGTATTTGTAAAAATCGACTCCCGACTCCGACTCCCGATGGTAAACAAAGTTTAATATTTTAATTTTCTACTTAATACATAATGAAGAAAATGTAAAAAATCAGTTTTTTATAAAAAAAATTGCGATCACAATACTTTCTTCATACTACGTATGGCGAAAGTAAAAAGAGTCGGGAGTCGATAGTTTTTTACCGACTCCGACTCCGACTCCGACTCCAACTCCTCAAAAAAGCTTCGACTCCTCGACTCCCGACTCCGACTCCGACTCCCCATCCCTGCTTTATACTCGGCAGCGGCACTCCCATTGGGATTTACTGGTCTAGGGAAGTTTGTTTAAACTACAGATTTCTGTTTTGTTATGGTAAACATAGTACTTTGATATGTATAAGTAATTTAGTGCTTAACGCACTCAGTTCTACATGGCTTTCTTGACGGATTAAGTGTGTGAAATAATATTTAAAGAAAAACAAATACCTAAGGTATATCTGAGCCTTTAATTGATGGATTATTTATAACCCAGAAAACGTATGTCTTAGAAAATAACGTTTTTATGACAAAAATGATGCATTGGGTTGTCTGCAATACTACTGAAACCCGAACACGCATAATCCTTCGCACGGAATGAAAATAATAAACGAAAACTTAATTAAGATATAAGTTTTTGTAGTTTATTACACCATTTTCTTACAAATAGTTATAATATGTTTTTAAATACTTTTTGTAACGTCGGTTCACTTTTTTATATACATAATTTATTTGAGACCGAATCAATCTCAAAAGGTTGAACTTGTTAAGGTTGAAAGTACCTTTATTGTGAAATTTATTTTGACCCTAAAACTCTTTTTGTCCTCAACCCTCGTTTGTTTGTTTTTATTTGCCAAGGAATTCTGTCGATCAATTACAACTTCAGTTTAATATAAATAGATGCTTTACTATAGATTTTACGGATTGCAGATAGAAACGATACCAACTGTGTAAGTAAATCAACAATTATTTATAATCAGTTGTTGTTGCTTTGAAGAGTTACGTGATCGTGAAAAATGCAGAAGTGTTTACTTTGCAGTGCAGTATTTGGATCTTAGTGAAAGCGCAGGGCTGCGATCACTTGCTTTAAACGTCTTTTGGTGCTAAAATTACGGTAAGAAACCATTAATTATTATATTGTATGTTACGCAAAATCAGTAAACTTACCCACTTCGTGAAATAGGCAGTTTGTTTTGCCTAATTTAAGAAATAGGCCATAGGTTTGCCCAGTTCGTGGAATAGGCAATACCACTAAACAAAAACTTTTACCAACCTTTAAACTGATCCTCTTTTAGCGACCAATTGAATGAGGTTCAGGTTAAAGGTTGGTTGTTTTTTTTTTCTGATGTCCTGTTTATTTCGCGAATAAGGTAAGTTCCTATTTCGTGTGCTAGGCATGGTATTGCTAATTTCACGAACTTGGCAAACACTGCCTATTTCACGAATTTGCTAAAAATATGTCTATTTCACGAACTCTGCATGTTTACTGATTCGTAACATATACACCTTCGTCGATTACGAATTCTTCAAAAAAAAAAAAAAAACATCAATATTTTTAGTGGGTATGCTTTTAAATGCTCGTTTAGATTAAGCCTTTATTAAATGCCTGAGACACTTTAAATGTAAAGACCTGGTTCTTCGATATCCGTCATTTCGCAGAACAACAAAAATTGTTTTTTTTGTTTTGTTTGTTTGTTTATATAAGATCATTTGATTCAAAAATTGGACAAAATGAGTTTTTCTCAAATTTTTGTGGTAAAATTAATATCATTTTAGATATTAAGTGTCATATATCATTGACATCAGAAGACAAAATGCTGTCCGGCTATGAGATGAAACTTTTTTCATCGTATAAAAAAAATGGAGTTGATGATGTTTCTGAAGAGACGAAACGTTGATGGAAATTTTATGTTATTCCAAAATATAAAGCGTAAGAAGTTGCCGTAGGTGCTTTCAAATCTTAAAAAATTTAGGAAATGGGGCAAAAAAACGAAAATAAATTTTTCAGATTTTCTTGAATAACTTTTGAACAAAGACAGCTAAGAAAATTTTCTTTGTAGATATTTGATGAGCATCTATTATTTCGCAACTTTGCCCCGACTTGACTAACCTCGTAGCTCTCACGATAAAAGAGATCCCCATGCATTTACTCGAATTTGGGACACCCTGTATACCAGTATACCCGTCGTATAAGAAAGACCTAATACCAACACAATTTAATTTTTGTTTACCAGTAGATCTTCTCGTCAGAAGAGGGTCAATATTATTATTAATAGTAATAACAACCATGACGTTGAATTAATGAAAATTGTTATTCCGATATCCAATATTTTATGTTGATATTTTCTACAGTACTTACATTGATAACTGAAAATTAATTTTATTATAATACTCCTACAACACAACTACAACAGAAAACATTTTTATTTTGTAAGATTTTAATTTTATTAAGAACTTGGACCTTGAACAACTTATTTTTCAATAATATCTTCAATGTGATTTAAGCTTCTTTATTTTCTATGCTTATTGTTTATGAATTGCTTAAGGGTTGTCTATCTTGTGACATTGAAGAGCTGATGTGTTTTATTTAATTTACTAAACGAGCTTTCTGCACTGGCTGCAGTTACCGAAAGTGTTAAATAAATTCTAAGTACAATATAAATTTCATTATAGTTATTTTCTAGTATACATTTAAGCAGGTCTAAAGGTTTGATTTTAAAAAGGGATTTTTCGTAAAGGATTATTATTTCTTATTAAAAAAAAATCGTTCGTAGTTTTTAAGAACGACCAATGATCTTTCTACAAAATTTATTAATACATTCTTTAGCAGTTCAGGAGAGCAAGTGTCTTTAACCAAATAAAATAATTTACAGTGTTTAGAAATTTTAGGAAATGATTTAAGTCGATCGTCTATTTGAGATACAACAAAAAATCTTATAATTTGCCACAGTACGTTTAGCACTAATATAATAAGGGAAAAGGCTGATTTAAATATGTCTTTGAAGTTATTATTATTACGATCTTCTCGTGTACTTCCTGCATTAGTTTTAATTTCTTTTTTGCGCATTTCATTTCAGAAACGCTATCATGGCTTGTGCAACTTACCTGTTACAAAATTACGGTCTTCAGTTTCTGCCCTTTTTTTCTTTCCACTGACCACTGTCCACTGTCTACTTTCTATTCGTTAGAGTCTTTTATTTTAATAGTAACAGTTTTTGTTTCTGTGTACCCGATAAAAAATTTTTTTCGGGGCCCCAAGTTTACAAAATTATTTAAATACCTGCTATTTTCGGGCTCCCAAAATGTGAATTTTTTTGCGACGTATTTATAATATTTTTTACCATTTCCAGTTTTTAAGTTATCGTTGAAACAGTAATTTTTGATCTTTATGTGTCATCTCTCTGTTGTTATTATAGACATCAAAAACATTGAGAAAGTTTTTTATTTACTTTATTTAGAGTCTAATGCGTCAAATGACAAATTTTCGTCTTGACAAGTTTAAAAGTTACCTATAAGAAAAAATAATAATTTTGGAACTCATTTTTCTCAAAAACATTCTGATGTAATACTAAAATATCTATCAACTAAAATAAAAAAATAAAAAAATAAGTTGCCATTTAAAAAATATGACGATCGCCTGTCAGTTGTACAGGGTGGTCCAAATTCGATGGGATTGCATAGGTATCTCGGTTAATATTGAAGATAGAGAAACGGTTAAATTACCAAAAATGTGCAGTTTTTTGAGACAAACTCAGAACCGTTTTCAAAAATATTCTATCATTTCCGGTTTTCGAGTTAAATGTGTCATATCTCCGTTATTGTTGTAAATTTCGAAAATATTTATAAAGATTATTCTTAGATATTTTTATGTTTAGTTTGATTATCCTAAAAAAATATTTTTAAGCTCGCCGTTAAAAAGCTATGACACAAATTCATCTTTTTTTAAATGGAAGCTATAGTTGGCTATGACCTATTTAAATTCCTTATTTTTGTCATTCCAAATATATAAGGGTTGATGTATTTATTTTCAAAAATACGCAAGTTACAAAGGTTTTTTTTTTTTTTTTTTTTAGAAAATCATAGTAGGCTATGAAAACAAAAACAAAACAAGGTGTAAAACCTTATAAAACTCATGTGGTACAAGTTACCAAGGTTTTTCAATTTGTTTTTTATAAAACTAACTTGTATTTACGCCGTTACAGCAGCGAATCCATACTTTTGGACTTCACTGTATATCAATCACAGATAGAACAAGTTTTGTTGAATTTCATCGGTGGATGGAAAATAAAAGTATATTGTAAACCAATAAAACAATATTTATTTTATAACCATTCCGTACCGTTTATAAATGAAAATAACGAATCGGTGTGTAAAAGAAAGACAATTTGCGCCTGAAGTTGTAAACCAATTGAAACTATTTAATATGAAATTAATTACCTTGTCTTTAATTTATGCTTCGGCTTTTGTGCAAAAACAACCCTTTTGTCACTAAAAAACATTGAAATGTGACATAATCCTTGTGGAGTTGTGTTAAAAAACAAAAAACAATCAATATCTAATGTTATCCAGCCAACATAGGAAATTCGCCCATGTGACCAAATGATATGAAGTCTAGGGACGTTTAGCTGGCCCTATCAACACCGGGTAAGTGGAATGCGATGACATCAACGTTGCCTCTTCAGTAAGTAGTACGCTTTGATGATATCGGATTGCGGATTTACTGGGAGACCGGAAAACCCGGAACTTAGATATCTTTACGAACTTGCACACTGACTATATTGTTAGTTGCTTTCACTTTGACGCCTTTCTGACATAATGGCTTGTTATTTAAGACAAAGCGTCATCTGTTAACTTACCAACTATTAGGACCCGTTCAATTTTGATGGACCGAGCGATAAATATATCGTTTAACAACATTCATTACATGTGCGTACCGATATATCCTTAAAGTATTAAGGATATAGAATTAGTTAAATAATCTTTTAAATAAAGTTTTAAGGAAAACGTAAATACTAAGAAAACTAATATCTAATTACATAATTACCATTCTTTAACAATTGTAGATAATTGTGAAACTAAAATTAACTATCCATATTCGTCTCCAAAATACGTACAGTTTAAAATAAAGCTTGCACATTTTTAAGATCTCATAACTCACTTTTTTTTTGTAGATATAAAAAAAACGTGAAATGACTGCTAATGCTACAAAACCATTTTTAATTGTTAGGATAACCTAAACTTTTACTAAAATAAACGAAAAAATCTGATATACAATTTTCTTTATTACCTTGTTTTGTTTTTTGACGTACCTTTATAAAATTGTGTATTTTTTTTTGTTATGGTTTGCAAGAAATCTAACCGTAGCATATGTGTCTTGATATCTCTTCAAACTTTTTTTAAGCAACCGTCAACTTTTATGTGTTTATATGGATGTACAGCAATACCTCATTCAAGGATAGGGATGTGTTCCTCAAAATCGTTACGTTAACAGAATCATCGTTACGGAGGTAAAATTAAGAGGAGAACTGCAGGTTTACGTTTCTAAATTTAAGAAATGGATTTTTTTTAAAAACTAAAATATATTTTTATTGACAAAATTCAATTTAAAAATGTCCGGAAATTTATTAAAATAAAATTATGCCAAAAAAAATATTTAGAAAATAAGGATATAAGTAAATAAAGCTGAAAAAAAAGTTACGTTTATAATTTTTTGATAAAAACTTTCCTTTTTACGTATAATATCTAACTGTCACAGGTTAAAGCATTTCATATATACGTTTCTTTTAACTGCACAGCTTCGCACAAAATCAGGATCATTTTCTGATAGGTAAATCGTTTATGAATGACACACTTTACTAAAACAATCAAATAGTAATATATATTTTTTTTTGTTAAATTTGGTTGCTTCTTCACACCGATATTTAGCATATTTTGGTTGCAGAAAAATAAAATAAAAAGTTTTTTGTGCGATCGTACTAGAAACAGCTGTTTGACGGACGCGTTGGCAACCATTAAGTACTGCATTACCGGCGTTACCCTTAGCAACGGCCTAAAAAGTACTTTTCCGGCCGTTACCCTTAGCAACGGCCAAAAAAGTAACTTTTTCGGCCTTGCCTGTTTGCAAACCAGACGCGGCCGAAAAAGTTACACTTTCTGGCCTTGATACATAAATAGCTATTTTTTGGTCAATTACGTTGTAGCGAGGTACCGTTTGCAGAGGCACGTAAAGCAAAACATGGCTGTATGCCAAATATTATTTTTATTTATTGGCGTGAAAATTCAATATGGCGACCAAAAGCAGTGACAATGTTTACTATCGCATAAAAAAACAATTGAAGAGAGATCCATGAACAAGTAATCTAGTTAAATACTCGCATTCCAAAAAATATTTGTGTTTTAAGGAATATTTAAAAAAAAGCTTCAAATTTCATTTATGGAAGGAATATGATTATCTTAAATTCAAATACAAATAAAAAATTTGCTTAACGTTTTGCACATTTTCGTTCATTTAACCCAGTCCGTCACTTTTTAAGCTACCACGACACCAATAGTAAGGAAATATTAGCTTGAACTGGTTCATGCATGCGTCAACTATGATATGAACTAATAAATGTATTAGTCGCTGCCGGAACGCTTTAACGACATGTCTAACTGTAAATGACATTTTTGTGTACTGTGTACATTGTACATAGCAATTTACGCACCAAAGTGTAAACATCTTAAGAAAACAGTACTAACATGGAATTGGGAAGGCAATGCATAGCTACCAGAAGCCACGTTAGTTGTGAACAGCACATGAGTATAAAAATCCAGTTTTAGTTCTTGTCTTCGTTCACGTACTGCTTTTATTATCCACAAACTAAATGATGAATTTATTCGATACTGCTAAAACAGCCGACTAACCGTTCCATGAACTATCAGAGACTTTGCTGGAACGTAATATTGATACTGCGCAGAAGACTGATAGTCCATCGGATCGGACCCTTGTGTCTTAATCAGTTATTTTTTTATTTTTTCGTAAGTTGCTGTTGTAAAACCGATTATTAAATGAAGTTGAGGTCAAAAAATATTCATTTGTGTTTAACGAAATAAAGTGTTCCAATTTTTCTATCCATTCTTTAAAATTGTTAATTTAGATAAAATTTGGCACAGTTTATGTAATATTGTTTGCCCTAAGCTATATGTATAGTAAGCGTTAAATTTTAATGAGTTATCTTAATATTTATATAAAAAATGATGTATATTTACATATGCTATTTAAATCAGTACTTTATAAAAATATTCCAACCACAAGTTCTACAAAGTTCACGCTTTCGTAATTATAATATATGAAGATAGTACTCATGCAGAAAAATTTACGCTCAAAATATCTTCAAAAGAAAATTGTTCGTTCGGGACGTTACCGCTTGAGCTTGTTTGTGTATTGAATTAAAAAGCAAATATAAATTTTGTTGAAGCCAAACTCTAATGTTCAGGTTCATTGTGTCTTCACCAAATGTTATTTGTGAATGAAAACGATAAAAACGATAATATTGGGGTGATAATTGTTAAGATAAAGAAAACATTAAAAAGAAAACACATAAATAACATGTTCAAGGAACTTTGTGATATGTTTTGAGATAAATCGGGTGATAAAACCTTAATTTCGACAACAACAGAGATTGTGCTTGATAAAAACATACATTTTAAATTATATTGTAAAGAATCTGGTTGAGACATCAAAAGCAAGAATATTTTTATTTCATACCTCTTCTACTATAAACTATAGGCATTATTGCTTTGTTGAGCTATAAGTATGATTGTACTAATAAAATGTTCTTATAACTTTTTCCACGTACCTACAAAAAAATCTTTATTTCAATATATTTATTTTTATCGACATCTTACTGTGTATTTATTGATTGTCAATTTAATACATAAGCTGTAATAAAAACAATAAAATTTACCTATAGTAGCACAAAAACAATATGATATATTTTTAATACTAAAAGTAAGTCGTTATTTATAGATATGGTTGTCTAAATATATTTGAGAATATACTTAGTTACTGTGGTAAATAACGTTTTATAGAAATTATGTCAACAATATATATATATAGTTCAGAAAACAAATTTTTTAAACAAATTTAAAAAAATTTAATAACTTTTTTTTTCACATTTTATTTAACATTTAACATAGCATCATCGATGAATATTTAAATTAAAGAATTATATAAAAGAAAAGATAAATTTTAATTTATGCCTTTCAAAGTCACACTACTTCGCAGAGCATTCAAAAAAATTAATCGTGAGTGCTTTTACGGGCGTTGCAATCGCTTCTAACAAGTGAAAATGTTTCCTCTTATATTACTAACTTTTAATAAGAACCAGAAGTTTTAAGGTGTTAAATCAGGCGAAGGAGGCGGATGCGGACACACGGTAACGTGTCGTAATGAAAATTACACCATTTGACAACTTTTATGTTCTTTGTCGACACGCATGGTTTCTTAATTGAAAATAATCTCTTTTAATATTAAGAGTCCATAGTAGGGTTCCTGGATGAACACTTCAAATTAAAAAAAAAAAAACAACCACCAATTTGATTCAGAGTCATAACTGCAAATCCAAAATTCGTACCCTGTGCTGATATTTTTGAAACAGTTTGTATTTTAAGCCGTATGAACAGGCAATTACAAAGAAATTGACAAATGCTATTTTTGGTCTCGCGTCAAAATGCGTGGAAAAATTGTTTAAATTGTCTCTTAATATATTCTGAACTAAAGAAATATTACGTGTAGCTGTAAAACACGGGTTTCAAAACTTATTTTGTACCGGAATTCTTACAAGATTTTTTAAAAATTGCGGAACCCTAACCATATCTATATTTTACGGACCCGTCCCTAACTTTAATATGACATTAATGAAACAAAAATTATTTTATTAATACTTATTTTTTTGGTAAAAACTACTTGCTTTATTTTGAGGGTGTGATTTTAGTGCTGTAAAAATCGATAAAGCAACAAACAAACACGCGAAACCCCTGCATATTTCTGTGGAACCCCGAAATTCCGCAGAACCCACCTTGGAAAGCGTTGCTGTAAACTATCAGGTATTTCTCGAATACGCAGTTTTCTTTTGTCAAAGTTTTCGATTTGCAACTGCGTTGGAAGGTTCTTTTTAAGTCGTCAACGTTTTGTTCTCCTTTATTAGAGACATTTTCAGGGGTTGTTGTTTGATGGTAAAACATTCGGTTTAGTTATGGAAAACCGTGGTCGTTAAGTCGTGATGGGCACTGTGGAGCGTGCGTGTAGCGCTCGCTTATCAGCCTCTTTTAAAAGTGGCGGAGGGGATAGCATTGTCGAGGTTGATATTTTTGGGGCGTTTTATTATTTCCATGGCTTGTCCAATCTTGCGGAGATAGTACTAAGATGTTCTTGATATGATGGTGTGATGTTCAGCTAGTGCTGTTTAAGCGTGTTGTTTTAGTCTGATGTGGCTTTCATGCTCATTGATACTCTTTTTGACTGTTCTTCGTGTCTCTCCGGTATAGAACTTGCCGCATGTATGTTTTTTTTTTATATACCTCCTTGGTTTGGAACGGGAGATAATCCCTGACACTATGTAGACACTCTTTATAATTTTTAATAGGAGTGAGCTTAATCTACAGGGTGTCCAGTTATTGTCAACAGCATGGGGATCTCCTAAACGTAACAGACACAGAGTTATTTAAAGGAGTCAAAATAATGTATGATTTAAGAGCAACTATTCTACGAAAAATAATATTGAAAAAAATTAAGTTTTTGTGCTAAGTACTTATAAAAACAAAACAAAAATGCGTTTCGATTTTTATTAATAACTTGCTTATTTAAAATTACTCAAAATAGTTTTCGACATAACTGGGACAATTTTTTGCGTAGATTTGAAATTTGACTGTAATTTCAAATAAGCAAGTTATAAACAAAAATCTTGAACGTATTTTTTGTTTGTTTTTATGAATAGCGCAAATAAAGTTTTTTTTTCAGATTATTTTATAAAATAATTAATTGTTCCCAAATCATATGTTATTTTAACTCATTTAACCAACTCTATATCTTTTGCCGTTAACGAGAACCCCATACTCTTTACGATAACTGAGACACCCAGTACACCTGCAGTATTTGCAAACTTTCAAATTTTGTTTTTTTTAAATAAAGAGTGTCAAGCATTTTTTGCTGTTTTTGGGGTTTTGTTATTTCAAAACGTTTAAAAATAAATTAGCATACGAGGTGTGATCAAAAAATACGGTGAATGAATTTTTATAGCAGCAACTGCTGACGCTACATCCATTTTAAGTAAAAAGTCCAATAGTCTGATCCGTTGAGACAGTCAGTGTCAAGTTTGAACAAGTTGTGACTTGTCAGTCGGCTTCCAGAGCTGAAAAAGTGAGATCGTGTTTACCGTGTCTGTCGCGCATCATGGATTTCGAACAACGCCTTAACATTAAGTTTTGCTTTTAGTTGCAAAAAAGTGCCAAAGAAGCTCATGAAATGTTAAAATCAGTGTATGGTGATAATGTGGTGACTCTGAAGACTGTTTACGTGGTATGAGCGAATTAAATTAAAAGCGGAAATGAGTCGGTTGAAGACGAGCAACGCTTGGGAGTTGGGACGTCCTTCGACCTCAAAAACAGACGAAAACGTGCAAAAAGTGGCAAAAATGGTTCGCTCCAAGGGGAACATCTGTAAACTCCGAATATTACAAGGGTTTGCTGCAATGTTTGCGAAACGATGTGCGGAGAAAGAGACCAGAAAAATGGGCCCAATGGCTTCCTCCTTCATCACGACAACGCGCATGGCGCGCATGCTACACCTCGCTTCTAATCCGCGAGTTTTTGGGCGAAAAAAAGGTTCCTGTCTGTCCACATCCGCCTTACTCTCCGGATTTAGCACCATGCGACTTCTGGCTCTTCCCAAAAATAAAAACCGTGTTAAAAGGAAAACGTTTTGATACCATTCCCGACATTGAGAGTGCCACAACGGAGCAGCTGAAGGCCCTTTCGAAAGAATCCTTCCAGAAATGCTTACAATCATGGAATCAACGTTGGGATAAGTGCATCGCTAGTCAAGGAGAATACTTTGAAGGATATTAATTCAAATTTGACATAAGCTTATTATTTTGTTCGTAATAAAATTATTCACCGTATATTTTGATCACACCTCGTTTGTGTGTTTTTACGAGGCATAACCTAGTATCCATGTATTATAAAGTTTGAAACAGTAATCAAAGATCAATGCACGTAGAAACATGTTTTTGTTGTTCGTTTACCGTTTATAGTTGTTATATTGTTTGTTTGTTAATGGATGGGAACAAAGTAAAAGGATTTTGCTTACAAAGGCAACGGGAATTATTTTAAACCGTAAGAGTCAAAGAGATCGTGTGTTTTGTATAGCCAACAGAGTGCAAGAGGTTGCGGTAATTTATGACTGAACGTGTAACTTTTCTTAATTATATCCCATGTACGTATGTTAGGGTTAGTGTTTGTTAAAGATAACGTTTATTAGATTTAATGTGCTTCATATATTATTGGGCACAGGTTGTGTTGCCACAATGTCAGGTTTTGTTAGACAATTGAGAAGCAATAATTCAACCGCTTATGATTTAACGATTTAATTTAACAATTTGTTTTTGACATTTTCGAAAAAATGTTGATAATTTTTAATCGTTTTTCAACCAGTTAATATATTTAAACCAAATTTGGTATACAGCACCACCTTACAGGGTACCACATTCGGTGAGAATGTTAAGCCCCACAAGCAACCAGTGGCGGAGTTGTGAGGGATCAGTTTCAATAAATTTTATAAAAACACTAGTACGACCCTGTTCAAAATCAAACCCTAACTGGTTTTTGGGTAGCGTATTTAATACTTAACAAAAAGGGTATCTTGACTTTTCTTCGTATCTGCCGCCGTTTGGTACGGAATTTGATTAATTTTCTATTCTCGCGAAAAATTAGCTTAGACTGGAAAGTGGTACTTTACTGGAAGAATAGACAGTTTTTGGATGAGCCGTAGGAGAGTCGTGAATAGATACTAGTCCAATAATACACTTTACGGGTACAATATTTTTTCTGCGTGCTCCACTGACACCAAAATCACTATCGTCACCATCCATAACTAAACAAAAACTAACAAACTACAGATGAAGACTCGCTTGGTGGTATAATGACGCTTGTTTGACAGCGCAAATCAACAAAACAACTCATCACAATGGCAACAAGCTACTTTCCGGCATAGGCCTGAAAAGACAACTCATTACCACGGCAACTAGTTACTTTCTGGCCTAGGCTTTTCCAGGCTAAAAATTGATCGGAAACTACTGATTTTCTGGACGGATGCAGCAAAAATAATATACAACAAACAAGTTACTAAATTTCACTGACAATTAATACAAGTATCACAAACAAAATAAGCTTAAAATAAATTATTAACACGTTCGCTGCGTTACGGGACATATGTGTCCCGTATCGATCTTCCCATGGGGCGGCAATGCAATTCACAAAACTTTTCTACGGAACGATGGCTCTAGTTCCCGTATTTTTTAAAATATTCAATTTTTATTTGTACCAATAGGTTTACCAATAATTGCTAATTCCTGCTGTTGCATTATGTTTATTGGATTATTCTATAGTAGAGTATATCAATATACAATCACATTTTTAACCCTATTATTAATTAAAATGCTTTTAATCGTACCGTATCGTACAGCTGTACGGGACACATATGCCCCGTACCGTACGAACTGAGGTTTGCCTACGGGACACTTACACCCCGTAACGCGCCCCCCAAAGTTTTGAGGATATTGCGCCGCAGCGAACGTGTTAAAATAAAAACGTATTAATTCGGTTAATCAGAAATGACGTCAGCAATGTACTTACTCAGTATAAATCAAAATCTAGTTAGTGGATAGAAAGGTGTAAAATATTCTAATATATAAGTTTAAAAATTGCTGTCACTATTGCCTATTTAATAGGCCCGTGCAACCTTTTAAGCCAAAGAGCCAATTGCAAATTTTATGAAATCGTAAAGGGCATCACCACTTTCTTGTGGATATGGAGATTCTTCTAAGTGTGATAAGTCCGGAGAAATTTTGTAAGAGATTTTTTTTCGCGCATAAACTTTTAATATGAGCAACGCAGTGACATACAGAGAATTTGTTAGCCAGAAGCGTAGTTAATTCGATGCGATTTCCTTTTTTTATTTCTAAATCAATTTTTAATACGAAATAGAGACTCTCAGATGTTGAAGTTTCTTTCTTCCTTACCAAATCTAATAGGAGTAATTCTTGTAACATTTCAATTTATATCAACTCCACGAAACAAAAATTACAGATTGAGCAGTATGAGATACATCCATTAATTCATCAAGACAAAGAGAATAAGATAAGTTATTAGCATTATGTTTAAGGGTTAATATTACGTTTTCTGCCATTTTATCAATTTACCTTGTCACAGTAAATATAAATAAAATAATACTAGAAAAAAGCTTTTTTCGGGACAAACAAAGCTCACAGCCATTTTAATGCATTCTTTTATTGAACTACAATAAGAGAATGGTCTCAGATGTTTAGCTGAAATATTAAAAATTTCATAACTTGGTACTGTTGTAAGGTTTTGTTGTTTATACACATTTTTGAATAAGTGTTGTTGTCCCTCTAAGTTCTTTTTGATTTACAATATTCTTTATCTTCTTAAATGACCTTTAATTTCTCATATTTGTTAGCACTTTTTGACATGTAATAATTTTATACTCTTTAAAAACAGCAGTTCTTGTAATAGGTACACAACTGCTGGGCCGCGTGTCGCATAAAAATGTTAGAGGGGCCGCATGCGGTCCTTGGGCCGCAGGTTGCACAGGCCTGATATTAGGCGATGTTAAAGTAAACATGAATGTAAGTTGAAAATTATTTTGATATCCATCGTGCGATAAGAAGTGGTGATGTAGAATTTGGTTAAAATTGTGTAAAAAATGTTTTAGTTATGCTTATTATGCAACGGTGCACATAGGTAACTCTTTATTTGTACCTCAATACCTCAAATAAATTTTAAGAATTGTAGGAAGACACATTCTGTACAAAGTTCAAAACGAGTAACTTCGCATAAATAGGACATCCGTCTAATTGGGACAAAATTCTTGGTTTCGATGCGCCCCAACTAAACAGAATCAACTGTAATACATGTAGTATTTGGTCACTGATTGAGGAATTAATTGTCTTGTAGTTTTAGTAGTATCCTATGAGGTGTTTATGATTTTCAATCCCCTTTCGTGTTCATATATATTTTATTGTATAGTGAAGAACAGTATTTGAAAGTACCGTAGAATGGGGCTACTTGGGACAGTTTCAACATTTAAAAGCGTGTACCACGTTCATTTTTTAATTAAAAACTTTGAATATTTTAATGTAATTGAGGGGGTCAATGCAATAAGTGGACATGTCCACTTTTACCAATTTTACAGGAGAGACAAATAACGTTTTATTGCGTGAAATATTGAGAAAAACGAATTTTTTTCACATGTATAATGATGACTGGTGTTAGAATGTTATATTAACATATTGTTTGAATATATTTTTGTATCAGGTACTTCTACAAATATTAAAATATTTTGGACATGTCCACTTTATGCCAAGTAATGAGCAAAAAAACAGTAATTTAAAACAATAAAAAATCCAAATACTTTTAATTGTTTATTTTATTATTGAAACAACAAAAATACATATTCTTTATCCTATCTGTATTTACTACAGTAGATGTGCCATTAGTCATTTTACAGTTTTGACCTAAAATAGCGTGATACCAAAACCAAAAAAATGCCAATATCTTTATAAGTGGATTAATACTGGCGAAAAGTGTACAGTTATGAAACAGGATGATGTACAATTGCCAGATGGACATATCTTGATAGATATCTCAATATCATTAAAAATGGACATGTCCACTTATTGCATTGTACCCCTCAATTGGGTGAGGTGCCAATGAACAATATTCTATATATAAAATAATTCATTGTAATTAAATTGTTCATTGTATTTTACAATTTTTAACGTGTTTGTGTATGTTTTAAAAAAAAAATTTAATCTTAATATTTTAGTGTGACAATTAGTTAATCTCAGTACCAATAATAAAAAACAAATACTTTTGGATATGTTTTATACATTACGAATATTATTTCAAGTTTTCCTATAAAGCCAGGCCAAGTTGATGTAACTTGTAAATTTTGATATAAAAATACGTAAATTCAAAAATTTTTAAACACACAATCTATTCATCAATTTTATCAATCATCATAGTTCCATAAATTAGATCAAGCTCGTTATGCAACTTTTCAACATGTATCTTTATTGTTTATAACCACGCCTCAATGTAAGTATTTTTATATAAGTACATATGTATTATATTCAAATTTAGACTATAATTATTGTCAAAATAATGTTGTTTGTGATTACCTATTGTTTACTATTTATGAATGTACTTTTTTCAAATTTTAATACTGTTAGTTCATTCTATTAAAGCAATAATTTTAAATATTAAGATAAAAAAATTACTTGTAAATTAATTGTTTTTGTTTTTTAAAAAATTGTAGCCCTGAAGATGCTCCTAAAAATAAGGAGCGAAACGTAGGATCAGTAAACGTTTAAAAAAATAAAGTATACCGTCCAGTAATACCAGATTTTCATTTCTTCTTTTTACAATTTATAAAATAAATATTATGTATATATACAAGATACCAACAAAAAAAACTTTCTGTCCCAAGTAATATTTAAGACCGGGCAACTTGGGACACATATGAATTTCAGTAGTTTGACTCAAGTTTAGCCTATAAAGTCCTACTTGGGACAGTTATATTACATTTTTTATATTAAATTGATCTTTCACAATTATCCAACATGAAAAAAAATATCAAAAATAAAGAAAATAAAACTTTAATTCGCAAGTTACAAAAATTTTAAACTAAACGATATTTTGATTGGAAAAATTAAAAAAATTGTACTACCTCTGTTCAAAAATTAATGTCTCATTTGTAAAAAAGTTTTTTAAAGCAGGATTCAATATATTAATTGAATTAAAAACTAATGAGACAATCATTTTTGAACAAAAATGTTCACCAAAACGGACAATCATTCATTTTTGAACATAGGTAGTATTAAATAAAAAAATGAGATAAGTTATTCAAGACTTAATATTAAACGTATATTTTCAGAACAAAAGTACAAGAGAAATTTTAAACAGTTCTTAATTCGGCCATTTTATATTAATTTGAAAAAATGGATGTAACAACTTACCGTCTTGTAGTAATTTCAAAAACTGATTCGTTTTTTTAAGCTTATATGATACTTTTAAAACTCTACTAAGCAACTTTGATTATCTCAAAAGTTGACAGTTGTAAACAAAATTTTTAGGTGAGAATATCATTTTGTCCCAAGTTACCCTACTGTCCCAAGTTGCCCTATTCTACGGTAGTTAGTTGTATGTATTGTAAATTGAAAATAGATTATCGATTTTATTGCAGGAAGGATACGGATAGGAAAAGCTAATGTAACATAATACAGTTGAAAGCAAAGTTCATTTTGTTGCCGTCTATTCATGTCCTTTTCGCCGTTGGTCAAAGTCACGATAAACAAACCGTGCTTGACTTTGCTTAGTGCAAACATGTCACATTAGTTCGTCCCGTGCCCTTTGGTCTACCTACATTGGGCACAAACACGTAAATTATATCTCTCCTTTCTATTTACGTGTTTCGTCGCTTGTTCAATATTGAATTATTGCTGTTCGGCATTAATAGTTTTAATTTAAGATAATTTAAGGAAGAAAGTTTGCTAAGTATAGTTAATTTCGATACAAATATTTTAAGGGTGGATAATATGTATTAAATTTGATAAATATCCGTAATATGTTTGTTGTTATACGATAATTATTAATTTTGAATTAATCGCTTAAAATGATTTCACAGATAAGGTCAAATAAATTTAAAATAGTACAATGCGTACGTACTTCTCCATTAATATGCAAACATTTGTAATTTTTTTAAATAATTTTTAATCCCATTGAAAATTAGGTATTTCTGTTACCTAAAATGATCGGTCTTGTTATATATTGGTTAAACTGTTTACATTAAAATAAATGCAATCATCAAGCTTGGTAAAAATTTTCAAGTAGAGAAGATGTTTGGTGGAAAAGGAAAAATCTGGAAATTACTATTGGGTGATTCAAATTCAAATGCTTCTGCTAACGCTTGGAAGTCGGTAATTAGAGTCAGGTGTGCATGCAGGACACTACCTCTGGCCTGGGTTACACTTGATGATGATAAATAAATTAATTATTTTCGAACATAATGATATAAAATATGGAATCTCTCACAGTGGTGCAACCAAACATTCATCTTGGGGAGTGCCAAGGACGTAGCACTACGGAGATACTCCGTTCTGATTGTTCCCAGCTTCAGAGAACAGTCGAATCTGGCGCTACATGGCTGTTTAATGAAGCCTTTATGACAATGTCGCATCGATAATGATAACTACTCCATTTATTTATTTTATCCATTCAGATATTTCAAGCATGTTCCATTTATCTTGTTTTTAGGGGGTGCAAATGCACCCTTCACCTGACCTGATTGCACCCATGATCTCTCACATGCAAGTACTTTCTCAGGGTCAGTTAATAGGTTAATAAAAGTAGAATATTGGAGGTCTTTAACATTAATAACAATGCTCCAGTTATTCATTGAAATAGCTAATATGGTTTTAAATCAAGGAGATCGTGGAAAGAGGTACAAGAAAAAACAGATTTTTAAGGCTGCAATAAAATGTCTATTAACGGTATGGTAAAGTACCTATGTGATGAATTCTGCACTGGAGCATTGTAAATGATAATGTCTATGTACTGTAACGGACCGTACTGTGCATAGGCCGCACTGTTGTGGAAGAGTACTTATTTCTCTTATGTTTATTGTTTTTAATTATGGCTCGTGATCATCTTCATAACATGGTTGGGCCCTTAAACCTTGTTTTACGTAATACACAGAACACAGGTCTAGAGCAATTATTACATAGTAAGAAATAAATAAAACACAAGGATTTTAACAACAAATTCTTTTATTTTTCGACCGGTTGTACATTTCTCAGTGGTTGGTTCTTAACTACCTAAGCGACTGTCCCAAGATATTGGGTTCCTGTGGTCATCCTTTTTTTTATTGTAGTTGCACCTTTGTCATTCTTTTCTATAAACACATATATGTGCGAGTAGTTTGTTCTACTTATGATGTAAACATTTATCAACAAATCGTTTGTTGATTGACGAAACCCAAATGCTGGCTTTGTAAGACCCGAGTTATGACCGCAATATTTTAACGTTAATGTGTTTCACTAAAGTTAAAATCCTCATAACTTGGCCCTTTTGAAGTATTACATGTTTTAGTAACTGTTGCATCAGCATTTGTTGTAATTTTATTTATTTAAAAGTAAATGAAATAACATTGAAGAAAAATAAAATAATTTATTTCAGGCAGGGTGTCACAGTACGTATAAAGTTTTTCTTTCTTAGGTGGTAAATAAATACATTTAGATTTTGTGATGGATTCATTTATATTATTTGAAAAATTTTAAGTTTCAAGCATTCGGATTAGAAATAGGTACTCAATTTGTATTTGCAAGATATATCGGTAAAGGTGGTCAACAAAAATATAATTTAGATCGCTGAATTATGTTTTTGAGATAAATACATCTATTATTAGATTTTTAATAACAGTTTATTATTGTTAGAAAATTTAAATTTTTATTTTGTAGAAAATTAACCCTTTTTTTTTTTTTTTAAATAAACCAAAGGTCATACAGCTTCAGAATTTTAGGTATTTGCAGAATTTGATGATAGCTGGATTTCTAATGACTATCTAATATGTAAGATATGAAACCAATTTTTATATTTCAATATGAAATACAAATAGTAGATCAAGATTTAAGTAAAAACATAGTTTTTTCAGCTTTTAGAAAAGGAATACATTTATATAACAAATATTCAACATTTTGAACATATCAATACTTAACGGTATTATTTATTTAAAAAAAAGCCAGAAGTCAGATGATTTTTAAGTTTTCCTTCGTCTGATAATTTCGTCTGTTAACTCACTACCAAACATGACCAGTGTTTTTGAATGTTTGTGTACATTGTGGGTTAAATTATAAGCGATAATATTGCTACTTAAAATTAGAATTAATATTTTATTTCATTCAAAATAACTTATTTACAGAAAACTTCCATAAATTCGATTAAATTATATGGTATTTAAAAATTGAAAAATACAGTTTTTTTTATTAATATGCATACTATTGGG
>OX393579.1:26453999-26516469 GCA_947652605.1 Elmis aenea
TAAAATAAATACGTTATTACGTTTATTAAACTATTAGGTTTAATCAAAGTGGTCAGCGCAAAAAAAATACATAAATAAGCTAGCGCCAGTGGCGTAGCGAGTATAAATGGCGCCCGGCGCATAATATTTTTTTCGCCCCCCCCCCTCGGCCGTATTTTTATTGCAGTTTGTGGGTTTCAATTCAAGTAAAATAGTGTTGTATTATTTATTGAAATACACTGTAATGAGAATGAGAACAAATTTTAAAATTATAATAGCATTTTAGTTTTCTGGCTTTAAATAAGTGAAATAAACGCAAAAATATGTTGTATTCGAGGCGCCCCCCAAGACTGGCGGCCGGGGATCGACACCCGCATTGTTCCTCCCTAGCTTTTGCCACTGGCTAGCTGTACTTAATTAAACACAAAAAATAATACTTGAACAATTTAAGGTAATTCTTACATTTTACAATAATTTACGATTTCTTACTTATTATTACTCTCAAATTTAATACAAATATTAAAATTTGCAGATAATGTTTTCCTACGCATATTTCCTTTTATCTTCATTCATCAAGTGCATTCAACTCTCTTTTTAAGGTTGGCTTTTTTAAGAACTTTTTATTAAATAAAAAGTAATATGCTAAGGAAAATATAATTATCTACAACAAAGTGCCAATCTTAAATTTGATTTGAAGTCAGTGGCGTAGGCAGGTTGCTTCCGTGGGGGGGGGGGTTAATAAACGCAAAGAGAGCTGGGAACCTATTTTTTTAGGTCACCATTCTCTTTTTAAGTTTTTTGCAACAAGATGTTTGTGGTTTCTTCATGGGGGGGTTAATAAACGGTAAAAAGAGCTGAAGACCTTTTATTAGCATAAAATGACAGTTCTCCGGCTATACAGGGTGACAATAATCTACATGTGTTGTATGGGTAACTTTGTTATTACAAGAGTAACAAAGTCGGTTAAATTAGCAAAGTTGGGCAGAATTTCAAGACGAATTTAATGCCATTTTGACATTTGGTCTACACCTTCAACTTTTTTAAATATTTTGAAAAAACCAAAAACAGACGATTTTTTCAATGGTAAATAATTCCACAGCCACCTATGTTAACACCAAAGTGTGAATTGATTCCTTTAGATATTTTTACGTAGAATTATAAAAAAATATTTAAAAAGTCATAGCTCACTCGATTTTCGAGATATAAGCCAAACTTGACTTTTTTTAAATGGCAACCATAGTTGGCTATGGGTTCATTAAATAGCTTATTTTCTTCTGATTTCAAAAATGTATGGGTTGTCATATCTATTTCCATTAGTTTTCTTACAATTTGCAAAAACCGAAATTATTACTAAATAGTATTACCATAGTTGGCTATGGGTTCATTAAATAGCTTATTTTCTTCTGATTTCAAAAATGTATGGGTTGTCATATCTATTTCCATTAGTTTTCTTACAATTTGCAAAAACCGAAATTATTACTAAATAGTATGTGAGTGCCTTGGAACTGGAGAGCATTTTTTGTTTTTTTTAAATTAGTTGTCAAACTAAGTTCTGTTTTGCTGCTAATTACTGATGTGAATGTGTTAAGTATTTGTGATAAAAGTTTAAAAAAATAAAAAATATGGCTTATTCGAGTGAAGAAAAAAATGATATGTTATTTTGCTACTACAGTTGTAATCGTGATGTAAACGCAGCATCGGAATTATATCTACTAACATACATGGAAAGAAGGCAGCCAGATAAAAGATTGTTTGCAAAACTCGAAGCTAATTTAAAACAGTATGGATCATTTTCTAAACCAAAAGATGCCAAAATAAATTTTAATGAAGATACAGAGGTACTTGTTTTGGCATACAATACTTTTAAACCAACTGCATCTGTACGAGAAATCGGACTTGAGTGTAACGTATCCAGAGAACAAGCAAGAATAATTTTAAAACAAAATAATTTTAATCCTTATCATCATCATATTGGAAATACGTTGTACCCAACAGATTTGGATAGAAGATTAAACTATGCTACATGGTTCGTAGAAGAAAGTCGAAGACACGAACTCTTTTCTCAATCAATTTTATTTACTGACGAGGCAAAATTTACAAACAATGGATTATTTAATAGAAAAAATCATATTTACTGGGCGAGGGAAAATCCACACTTAACGGTTGAAAGACGTGATTAACATGTTTTTAGTATCAATGTTTGGTGTGCCATTCTTGGTACAAAAATACTCGGTCCTTATTTTTATGAGGAAAATTTAAATTCAGAGCGCTATTTGTTATTTTTACAAAATCAATTAGAAGAAATGTTGGACGATCTTCCATTGAACTTGATTCAAAATTTGAATTACTTTCAGCATGATGGAGCACCAGCTCACAATGCACAAATAGTATCAAACTATTTATTAGAAAAATTTCCTAACTGGATAGGTAACAGAGGTCCCATTGCATGGCCTCCCAGGTCTCCGGACCTAACGCCTCTTGATTTTTTTCTATGGGGAACTATTAAAGATAAAGTTTATAAAGAAAAGCCTCATAGTGTTGATCACCTGAAAACCAACATAAGAGCAGCTGTAGCAGAAATCAGACATAATACTTTACTAAAAGTGCAAAGTGAAATATTAAAACGGTGTCAACTGTGTGTTCAAGAAAATGGTGGCCACTTTGAAGCATTATTATAATTTTTAATTTAATTTTAGTCATTAATTATTATGTTAGTAGTTTATTAATATTAGCCACGAAGTATTTTATTTGTTATTGTTCAATTAAATTATTTTACTAGTAATTTCAATTGTTTCTGATGATTAGATATAAAGCAAGAAAACATGACATTCTTGTCCAATTCCAAGGCACCCTTATACTATTTAGTAATAATTTCGGTTTTTGCAAATTGTAAGAAAACTAATGGAAATAGATATGACAACCCATACATTTTTGAAATCAGAAGAAAATAAGCTATTTAATGAACCCATAGCCAACTATGGTTGCCATTTAAAAAAAGTCAAGTTTGGCTTATATCTCGAAAATCGAGTGAGCCATGACTTTTTAAATATTTTTTTATAATTCTACGTAAAAATATCTAAAGGAATCAATTCACACTTTGGTTTTAACATAGGTGGCTGTGGAATTATTTACCATTGAAAAAATCGTCTGTTTTTGGTTTTTTCAAAATATTTAAAAAAGTTGAAGGTGTAGACCAAATGTCAAAATGGCATTAAATTCGTCTTGAAATTCTGCCCAACTTTGCTAATTTAACCGACTTTGTTACTCTTGTAATAACAAAGTTACCCATACAACACATGTAGATTATTGTCACCCTGTATACAAGATACCAACAAAAAAAACTTTCTGTCCTAAGTAATATTTAAGACCGGGCAACTTGGGACACATATGAATTTCAGTAGTTTGACTCAAGTTTAGCCTATAAAGTCCTACTTGGGACAGTTATATTACATTTTTTATATTAAATTGATCTTTCACAATTATCCAACATGAAAAAAAATATCAAAAATAAAGAAAATAAAACTTTAATTCGCAAGTTACAAAAATTTTAAACTAAACGATATTTTGATTGGAAAAATTAAAAAAATTGTACTACCTCTGTTCAAAAATTAATGTCTCATTTGTAAAAAAGTTTTTTAAAGCAGGATTCAATATATTAATTGAATTAAAAACTAATGAGACAATCATTTTTGAACAAAAATGTTCACCAAAACGGACAATCATTCATTTTTGAACATAGGTAGTATTAAATAAAAAAATGAGATAAGTTATTCAAGACTTAATATTAAACGTATATTTTCAGAACAAAAGTACAAGAGAAATTTTAAACAGTTCTTAATTCGGCCATTTTATATTAATTGGAAAAAATGGATGTAACAACTTACCGTCTTGTAGTAATTTCAAAAACTGATTCGTTATTTTAAGCTTATATGATACTTTTAAAACTCTACTAAGCAACTTTGATTATCTCAAAAGTTGACAGTTGTAAACAAAATTTTTAGGTGAGAATATCATTTTGTCCTAAGTTACCCTACTGTCCCAAGTTGCCCTATTCTACGGTAGTTAGTTGTATGTATTGTAAATTGAAAATAGATTATCGATTTTATTGCAGGAAGGATACGGATAGGAAAAGCTAATGTAACATAATACAGTTGAAAGCAAAGTTCATTTTGTTGCCGTCTATTCATGTCCTTTTCGCCGTTGGTCAAAGTCACGATAAACAAACCGTGCTTGACTTTGCTTAGTGCAAACATGTCACATTAGTTCGTCCCGTGCCCTTTGGTCTACCTACATTGGGCACAAACACGTAAATTATATCTCTCCTATCTATTTACGTGTTTCGTCGCTTGTTCAGTATTGAATTATTGCTGTTCGGCATTAATAGTTTTAATTTAAGATAATTTAAGGAAGAAAGTTTGCTATGTATAGTTAATTTCGATACAAATATTTTAAGGGTGGATTTCTGTCAACTTAATATGTATTAAATTTGATAAATATCCGTAATATGTTTGTTGTTATACGATAATTATTAATTTTGAATTAATCGCTTAAAATGATTTCACAGATAAGGTCAAATAAATTTAAAATAGTACAATGCGTACGTACTCTCCATTAAGTGAAAGTATTAGGAAAGGTTTTTGATCATACACTTTCAAAAGTGTGTGATTATTGCGTCTAATAATTCTTTATTTGTATACTATTATGTACTGGATCTACTGATTTTTAAACTAAAACTTATAAATTTGTTTAATATGCAAACATTTGTAATTTTTTTAAATAATTTTTAATCCCATTGAAAATTAGCTATTTCTGTTACCTAAAATGATCGGTCTTGTTGTATATTGGTTAAACTGTTTACATTAAAATAAATGCAGTCATCAAGCTTGGTAAAAGTTTTCAAGTAGAGAAGATGTTTGGTGGAAAAGAAAAAATCTGGAAATTACTATGGGGTGATTCAAATTCAAATGCTTCTGCTAACGCTTGGAAGTCGGTAATTAGAGTCAGGTGTGCATGCAGGACACTACCTCTGGCCTGGGTTACACTTGATGATGATAAATAAATTAATTATTTTCGATCATAATGATATAAAATATGGAATCTCTCACAGTGGTGCAAGCAAACATTCATCTTGGGGAGTGCCAAGGACGTAGCACTACGGAGATACTCCGTTCCGATTGTTCCCAGCTTCAGAGGACAGTCGAATCTGGCGCTACATGGCTGTTTAATGAAGCCTTTATGACAATGTCGCATCGATAATGATAACTACTCCATTTATTTATTTTATCCATTCAGATATTTCAAGCATGTTCCATTTATCTTGTTTTTAGGGGATGCAAATGCACTTTCTCAGGGTCAGTTAATAGGTTAATAAAAGTAGAATATTGGAGAAGTCTTTAACATTAATAACAATGCTCCAGTTATTCATTGAAATAGCTAATATGGTTTTAAATCAAGGAGATCGTGGAAAGAGTTACAAGAAAAAACAGATTTTTAAGGCTGCAATAAAATGTCTATTAACGGTATGGTAAAGTACCTATGTGATGAATTCTGCACTGGAGCATTGTAAATGATAATGTCTATGTACTGTAACGGACCGTACTGTGCATAGGCCGCACTGTTGTGGAAGAGTACTTATTTCTCTTATGTTTATTGTTTTTAATTATGGCTCGTGATCATCTTCATAACATGGTTGGGCCCTTAAACGCTGTTTTACGTAATACATAGGTCTAGAGCAATTATTACATAGTAAGAAACAAATGAAACACAAGGATTTTAACAACAATTTCCTTTATTTTTCGACCGGTTGTACATTTCTCGGTGGTTAGTTCTTAACTACCTAAGCGCGACTGTCCCAAGATATTGGGTTCCTGTGGTCATCCTTTTTTTTATTGTAGTTGCACCTTTGTCATTCTTTTCTATAAACACATATTTGTGCGAGTAGTTTGTTCTACTTATGATGTAAACATTTATCAACAAATCGTTTGTTGATTGACGAAACCCAAATGCTGGCTTTGTAAGACCCGAGTTATGACCGCAATATTTTAACGTTAATGTGTTTCACTTAAGTTAAAATCCTCATAACTTGGCCCTTTTGAAGTATTACATGTTTTAGTAACTGTTGCATCAGCATTTGTTGTAATTTTATTTATTTAAAAGTAAATGAAATAACATTGAAGAAAAATAAAATAATTTATTTCAGGCAGGGTGTCACAGTACGTATAAAGTTTTTCTTTCTTAGGTGGTAAATAAATACATTTAGATTTTGTGATGGATTCATTTATATTATTTGAAAAATTTTAAGTTTCAAGCATTCGGATTAGAAATAGGTACTCAATTTGTATTTGCAAGATATATCGGTAAAGGTGGTCAACAAAAATATAATTTAGATCGCTGAATTATGTTTTTGAGATAAATTCATCTATTATTAGATTTTTAATAACAGTTTATTATTGTTAGAAAATTTAAATTTCTATTTTGTAGAAAATTAACCCTTTCTTTTTTTTTTAAATAAACCAAAGGTCATACAGCTTCAGAATTTTAGGTATTTGCAGAATTTGATGATAGCTGGATTTCTAATGACTATCTAATATGTAAGATATGAAACCAATTTTTATATTTCAATATGAAATACAAATAGTAGATCAAGATTTGAGTAAAAACATAGTTTTTTCAGCTTTTAGAAAAGAAATACATTTATATAGCAAATATTCAACATTATGAACATATCAATACTTAACGGTATTATTTATTTAAAAAAAAGCCAGAAGTCAGATGATTTTTAAGTTTTCCTTCGTCTGATAATTTCGTCTGTTAACTCACTACCAAACATGACCAGTGTTTTTGAATGTTTGTGTACATTGTGGGTTAAATTATAAGCGATAATATTGCTACTTAAAATTAGAATTAATATTTTATTTCATTCAAAATAACCTATTTACAGAAAACTTCCATAAATTCGATTAAATTATATGGTATTTAAAAATTGAAAAATACATTTTTTTAATTAATATGCATACTATTGGGAGTTTATGACTGTAATGTATTTGACATCAAAATAATTTCAAATACGTCGACCTCATTAATGTAATTAAATAATAAATCCAATGGAATACATTGTATCCAAAACAATTAATAAATTTCAAATTATGCTATTGTGGTAAATTTTCAAAATTAAAGAACTGTTTACTGCTAGAATTTTCTGTTTTAAGTACAGTCGATGATATCAATAAAATATAACAAGATAAAATACAATACAATTTTTTCATTTCACGTTTGAATTCTAAAGCTTTTATTCTTTTGAACCTTTGTTCTTTGTTCCTTACAATATGAAATAAAACACCGTAGGAATTGTAAATAATCGATATTCGCCCAAAGGTGCTCACTCATAATATTTCGGATTAAATTTTTCTGTAAACAGATATAAAAATTGTTTTCTTTGGATCGCCGTCTCTACTTTCAGTTTTAATATTTGTTTAACTCAGTTATACGTACGAATAAAAGACAATATTGGTAATTTCTCCATATTCTGTCAGCTTAAAAGCTGTAATTTGTCGCCGAACTTCTTTTAACGGCATGAATAAAAAATGAGCCTCGCATTACGTTAGAATACGCTCTATTCAAAGGGAAATAATTTTACATGTCATAACGCATCTAAAACTGAAAAAAATACGTAGGTTACAGAGTGTCTCCAAAATTCAATTGTTACCATTAGCAACTGATAAATTGTACTAAATAGGACAAGAGTCTTTTATTTTATACGTGCTTTATTCTTAAAAAAAAATTAATGGCTCCCTAAATATGGTCGAAAAATCGGAATTAGTTACTATTTTATATCTCTGTTACGATCAGTGGTGTAGCCAGAGAAGGACGGGGGAAGGGGGCGGTTCGCCACGGTCGGCACTTTTAGTCTATCCCAATGGAGTAAAACTCAAAATCTCGGGGTAATAAAGGAACAGTAGATAAAATAATCAGTGCTGGCACTAGCGCTAGTGTCAAAGAAAAATTCACCTTAAAAAAAGAATTATTATCGAAGTTAAGCTAAGGCCGCACTGCAGCTAAGGCCGCACTGCGGGATTGTTGGCTGGAGGGTAGATGGTAGATACACGCCTTCGCCTGGCGACAATACAGGCGCTTTGTTTCACAACAAATTGTCGCCAGGCGACGGCGTGTATCTACCATCTACCCTCCAGCCAACCATCCCGCAGTGCGGCCTTAGCTTGCGGGATTGTTGGCTGGAGTGTCAGGGCCGGCGCTACCATTAAGGCGAACTAGGCGGTCACCTAGGGGCGCTAGGGGGGGCGCAAAAATGTGTAATCACCACTATTAAAAAATAAAATTTTATTGTTTATCGATTATCGTACTGTCACAAATATTAATTTCTGTGAAAATTTGTGTGAAAGGGGGCGTTATAATAAGTTTTGCCTAGGGCGCTAAATAACCTGGCGCCGGCCCTGTGGAGGGTAGATACACGCCGTCGCCTGGCGACAATTTGTTGTGAAACAAAGCGCCTGGATTGTCGCCAGGCAAAGGCGTGTATCTACCATCTACCCTCCAGCCAACCATCCGGCAGTGCGGCCTTAGCTTTAGAGTGTAAAACGGGCTATTCGACCTGGCTACACTGAAAACCCGCCTCCTTGTGACGACAGAAATTTCAAGTAGTAAAATTTATGGTAGGGTACCAACCATTCAATAAAATTATGAAATATATTATTTGTTTTAGGCATTAAACTCCATGCACTTTTAAACTCTAGTGTAAAAGGGATTTTTTACTTTCGTTCTATTGCGAACATTTGGTTTGAGGTATAAATCCCTTTCTATATTAACCAATCGTCGCATAGCAATAACATTCGTCAAATTATTTGTATTGTAAATGACGGTTTCCATTACCGGTATGTGAATACAATTATTGTTGGGAGGTTTTTAAGTATGTAGGTACGTGATAAAAGATAAAAGTATTATTCGTCCGCGACTGGCCTAAGTGGATGATAATTAGTGCGATTTGACAGGTAAATAAAATCATTTACATTATATTTGGAGTCGCGTCTAGGCCTCTGAGGAAATTCACAATAACATACGCTTTTTGTTCAAAACAAGCCACAAAAATATAAATTTAAAGTATTAACACCGTTTTTCCGTTTTTTTAAGTTTTAGGCTGAAATATGCTGTTAGTTTTTAGAAATTTATGTGAATTTTATGTTTATATGTATATTATTATTTTTTTGTAATTTTGCTAAATATAATAGGAGTATGTAAGTATGTGTTTATTTACCTAAATGGAAACTATTAGTGAAAGTTTTTACACTTATTAAAAATATATTCGTTGGTGTGGGGGTACAAAAATAAACATCAGAATATGTTCTGCCATAAAACTGTAATTTGGATGATGGTTAAGTACTCTACATTTTCTAACTTTGCATTAAATGATCTGAAATTAAAAAAAAAAATGCATTTTGTCTTTCCCCCACTTTTTTTGTCAATCTCTTTGCTTTTGTAAAAATCCAGAGTTGGCAACCCTTATTGTAGAAGGGGCGGCAAACTCAGAGACCGCCCCGGGCGGCACAAACTCTAACTACGCCACTGGTTACGATGATTGATAAAAAAACTGAACGAAATAGTAGTAAATACTTTTACGTATTACGTATTAAGTGGTGAGGTGACATTCTTTTGTTTCTTAGTCTGATATAAATGACAAAACTATATTTTTTTGATGAAAACCGTAGTTGGTGAGCAAATTTTTGCCACTTTAATAATGTATGGTGTAGCAGGACAATGTATTTCACTTCACGTGGCGTATATTAGGTACCTAATAATTTTTAACTTAACAATTTTTTGAGTGCTGTTAGAAATTTTTACCTTTGCTTGGGAGTGCCTAAAAGCAGTTTTTTTTTTCTAGAAAATGTTGTTCCTGTAAATGTTAGATTTTGCTGTCCTAGACCTATAAATAATTTAGGACATTATTCCGTGTGCCATTCAAAATATTCTCGCGTGCCAAGGGTACAGTATACTTTGTTGTATTAGTAAACAAAATTATTTGGAAATACTGTATAAAAAAAGCAATAAAGTAAAAGGTAATACAATAATGGTTATTCATTAATAATTAACAAATTATACTTACTTTTGTTAATATTGTTGATCACTAAAGATCTATAATATTACGCTTTAGAAGTTACCAATAGTAACATTCGAATTTCGAATACAGTGGTGCGTAAACCCCAATTCGTTCAATATACCAACTTGGGACCCCAATATGGTGCCAACATGAACTTGGTTATTTATTTGGGCTCTGAAGTTAGCTGACCTCAATTATTTTCGATCACCTGATACAAAAGATTACAAAAATATAACATTGTATACAAAGAAGATAAGAGTAATATATAAAGTATGTTATAAATCAAAATTTTTGTACAATCAAAATTAAATCGTGGTTAATCATGCCCCCCGCATCATTGACGAACGCGCCTCCTAGTTGCGCACCCCTGCACTATAAGACTTTCTCTGTAATTATTTTGTAGGCTGTAGATACAAAACAACGTTTTTTAGAAATAAAAAAGTGTAGTATTTAAAATTTTGTTGGTTAAATAAAACCTTAATTATTAGAAATTACTTTTAGAACCAAGCCAAATCCTACAAATCACAAAAAAATCAGTTAATTATTTAAAAATATATTTTTACCGACTTTGCATATTTAATTTTTAAATTTCTTATACAAAGTTATGTGACTTGTGACCCTACTTTTGTTGCTCGTTAAACAAGTCATTTGATAGACGAAACTAACTATGAAAATCTTCATCTACGACACGAGCATGTCCTTATAGACTTAAACCTAGATTACTTGCGGTTACACATAATTGTACTTAGTGGTCGCTCCTACTTAAAACCCTAGCTTAAATATCGTCGAATTGAACCTCTTTAGGCGCAGGATATTTTATCATCCTTAAATTGCATTTCAGTACCGTTTTTAGCGATTTCATTTTCAGTCGAAATTAAGTGTTTAAAGGTATTGCGGAACAAGCGATCGTTCAAGGTATTTTGGATTAAAATCATTGCAATCATTTTAATGATGGAGCAGGAACGGTAAGCCGATCGTGATCGATGCGCTAACGTACGCGTGCAAATGATTACCAAACTATGTAAAATAAACTATTCTATACTGTCAAAAAGCTGAAACATTTTTAAGTTAATTATGAAATTAACGAATTAATTATTTGGTTTATGAGTTTTAAAAATGAATGAAATCAATCTTAGGTATAGAAGTGTTATGAAATTGTTGACAGAAGAGGCATTGTCCTAAAGTTATACATCAAAGAATAAAAATGGTGTATGGGGAAGACTTGTCAACATATTTTTTAGTAAAATATTAGTTTACACAATTTAAATCGGACAATGAGGCATAGAATCAAACAGAGATAAAACAAGGTCAATATGACCTCTAAAGACAAAAACAGAATAAAAGATAAGATTAGTTGAGAAATTTGTGTTGACTGATCGTTGAATGAAGGTGTATTGTATATTATTATCCCTAAGGTAGTATGCATCTAAAACAACTGTTCTGAATAATTAACAAAATGATTTGGGCATAAATATAGTGTCTGTGCGGTAAATACCGAAACTGCTTATACCAGAGCAAATACTTTGTACCAAGACCTCAAAATAGTTTGGATGCCTTACAACACAATAATTTTTTTAAAGAATTGTGATGAAAGAGTTAGAGGAATTGCTCTACAAAACTATATAGGGGAAGGTGGTATACACTGGGAATTTTGCGTAACTTTTGAACGGCTTAATTTGCATACCTCAAATTGATATGAGATATTCACATTGCTTTAGTTTATCATTGCATATACAAAAAAATATTTAAAAAAAATAAAGGTACACAAATAGAGGGACTGTCCCACTATACACCACTTGTCCCCACATAAACCACTCCGTGGTACATTGTGGGAAAGCAAAAAATATATATGAAATAAAGCATAAGTAATTAAAAAAAGCTTAATTTTAATTTTTTATTATAAAAACTTTCACTTTTCATGGGCATTTAGACATTGTACTTTGAAAAATCAAACTAAAATTGAAAATGTTTCTTTGTTTTTTTAGTGCCCCCAAACGTAGTCGGTGCGCTTAACCTACACAGAATATTTTCTTTTTCAACACAGTCTTTATCTCTGTTTTTAGAGAAAGAAAATCTAAAGTCGGAAGTCTTTTTCAGAAAATTTACCTGATTATCATCATTGTCCCACAATGCACCATGTGATCAATTTTTAAAAGCAACGATTTAATAAAAAACTTGTATGATTATTTTAAGTTTTAACATTGTACATACATTTAATATACTGTAAGGTACACCTACGCCAAATTTTCTAATTGTTGTTAAATAAATAAAAAAGTTTTAGCACATAAACTGAATAACCACAAAAAAACAATGCGCAGTTACCAAACATGCCTCACATGTGCAAGTCACTATGACATTGTTTACGACACATACTGTAGACAGGATATAATGGGACTGCTTAACCGCTATTTTGATGTAAACAAACTTCAAGTACGGGGTAACAGATGGCCAAAATCTCTGTTGTCCCACTATATACCATGTCCCAGTATATACCATCTTCCCCTACCTACCGTGCATTGGGTTCATAAGAGCAACTTTTCTCTACAAAAGGTCAAAAGTCAATCTTCTACTACAAAATTGATGACTACAGTTTTATATGTTGCCCAAGAAGTTATATGTATTAAACATATGCCGAAGCATTCCACAGATACAGGAGAGTTTTATTGTAAAACCATTCAACTCTTTCAATACGACTTGTGTTCAATGAAGTAAATTATATGTCATCGATGAAATTTTGTTGCTACAACTTAAAAATATATGTGCGCAAAGTTTAACATTTTTAGCTCTTAGTTTTTATCATAAAAAGGCTTGTGATACATATGTCCCAGCAGTATTTCACGCTTGGAATACATTTGACCCAGCAGTAACTATTGAAGACATACATGGCCAGACAACATTCGACTGAGAGAGGCCACATGTGTTCCTTATACAAATTAAAGTGACTCACGTGTAGTGAAACTTCAGAACTACTAAAAATTTCAATCCCAGTGCACTATAAAGCGACATATTATAATTTAGAATTTTCAATCATTTTTTGGGACCTGTACTATTGAAAGGGTTAACATTTGAAAACTGCTTTGCAAAAAAAGTCCTAATTCTTATTGTGTGTATAAGACTCGTAAAGTTTAATAAATGATTCAGGATTCTGGTGTTGTTGAATTAAGGCATCATCCTCTTTATAGTCCCAAGTTAGCACCCTGAGCCATTTATTTATAATTAAAAAAGAAATTGTTAAAGCTGCTTTGTTGAAATATTTACAAAGATTATCGGAAAAAGTTGGAATTAGTGTAGGAGTCAAAAGAACTTTAGTTTAAAAAAAAAATTGATTTAGCCACGACTTTTTCATGGCTACTTAGATTACTTAACAATTTTCTCGCATATAATTTTTTTAAAAATTGCTTGTGGTCCATTGAAGGAGTGCAATTTAAGTATACCTACCAGAACATGCTTTCTAAATTATTAGAATAATATGAATTAGGTAAACATTAAGTTGACTTACCAAAAAACGAAAATCAATTATTGATTTTCTTTACAAATATAAAGTTATTCATTTCAGTGTTTTTTACTTGTATCTATATAATATTGTATCTTTTTATGAGTTTGCACTCCAGATCGAAGAAATTTGTAGCGGTATAGTTTACTTATTAAAGGATAGCCAATAACACATTATGGATAACTTAGAACTAAGTAGCAAAGGGTTCATTAAAAATACTTTTTTTTTTGTGTAAAGCGACAGTCAAGGTGAATCAGTGTTTTTTTTGTGAAACTCTTAAGCTTTATGCGGTACGCGTGAGAGTTAAGTTATCCAAATTGATTTGATAGCCTTCATATCCTTTTCTTCTAGACAGAGCTAAACTGAACTATTCTTTTAAAAATTGTCTTGTAACGTTGTGATGCAATTGTTGAAATAATGTGATTTGTTAGAATTGAACTTTCATTTCTGTTTTGCAATATTTCTGATTTTCATTAAACATACGCACAAATTTTTTTCGAGATATTTCCATTGCTTACTAGTTTAATGGATAGTTCACACGGTGACACTAGCGTTGTTACACTAGGTGCCATGACATCACATGTCGTCGTCTGAACAGCCTGATGTCGCGATGTCACAATGTCATGACGCCACGCCAGGTCGTGACACTAGCAATGTCGTGACACTGACCTCACCTGCCAACTTTTGATAATAAAAATGCTGTACTTGACCATACTTTTATATTTTGATAGCGCGTATTTGTCATAATAGACAAATAATATAGTTTGTCATCGATTTCCAATTTATCATGTCCTCAGTAGATGTTCTAACGTGTTTACAGCATTATCAACAATATCCTTGTTTATGGGACAAAGCTATTCCTGAATATAGCGACTTCAAAATAATTAGTTGCTCTGCAGTTACAAGTGCAGCCATTTTTATTTTGATGTCGCGACACTCGTATTACGTGTGAACACCCAGTGCCGTGACACCGAATGTCAAGCGATGTCATGACATTAAAAGCTACTACGCTAGTCGCTAGTGTCACCGTGTGAACTACCCTCAATGCTATTAAATATTGTTTGTATCCGTAAATTATCAAGAAAACCGCAATAACTAGAAAAATATTGATTTTAGACATAATTGACCTTAGTTTTTGAAGACAATTACATTATTATAATAATAAGATAATGTAAAAAATATAGGGTGTTACATTAAAAAAAACGGACTTATTCGTGTTTTAAGTTTGACTAAATGAGCCGGGCATAAAGAACACCCTGTATATTGCTTTAAAATTTTAACTCGTCAAAAATTACTATGACACTATTAATTAATTGTCCTACAAAGTTCCAAAAGAATTCGTTTTACAATAGCCAAGTTGTGAAATATCATTATTTTTTTAGACTCCCACTTCTGTCAATATTTTTATAAAAACTTAAATAACTCAAAAACAATTGAATTTAGATACATCAAATCTATATATACATTTTTAAAAGAGAATTCCACTTTACATCTAAAAATTATAAATTATACTGGGTGTTCTGTTTAACAAACAAAAAGATGTACCTACCTATCGGTGCGCAAATACAAAACACTGTGTATAGTTGAAAATAATTTAAGCCATGCCCTAACTTTATTATAATAAATGGAACACTGGAAAAGTTTACATTTTTGAAAAAAGGAAGCACTCTTTGATACAACTACAACATTTTAAAAACTTTTTAAGACATCAAATATTTCTTATTAAGTGGTTGTGATCTTCATAAATTGACTTCTATTACGTGAAAAGGAGTGCCTGAAACTGTTTTTGCTAAATTTTACATAGACATTTAAGACATTATCGACTGTAAAGTTTGCGAAATCGGTTTTCTGATAAAAATTTCTTTTAGTTGAAACCATCGTATCTCATGCACTTATTTAAATAGATAATTTTCTAAAAAATCATGCAATACCTTCAATAACATCTTCACATGCACTGGTGCTTTGCGAGCTTTTATAGTTTGGTTACAATATGGTGTTGCTGCTTGCATATGATTAGCACTGCTATTGCTTCTTTAGAAGTCACAGTTGTTAGTTCGACGCACAGGTTCTGCTTTCAAGTCAGACACAGCTTGAATATGTTACTGGTAAGTCTCACCTGAGGTCACACTGATGTCGCTACTACAAAATTTTAATGATCACATCTCGTATAATCCTTATTAATTTACATAAATAGTTGAATGTAATAGGGCTCCTATTACATTTAACTGTTTATGTTAATTCGCAATGGTATCTTAGGCATATAATTACTAGGGTTTCTTTCCCGGGATCTCGGGATCCCGGGAACCCGGGATCCCGGTCCATTTTAAGCTATTTTATATTTCCCGGGAAATGCTTTTTGTCCCGGGAATTCCCGGGATTTTAAAAAAGTGTTGTTTTCGTTTATTTTGTGCTAAGATCTTTGTAATACTATCGTAACATCAGAATTTTATGCTTAAAATGTCTTTACTAACAGTAAATTATGAAAAAACTTCAAAAGAATTTTTCCCTTTTAGTATGGCGCAAAGAAGCCCGGTCTCCATTACAAAGTTAATATCTTCAAAATACTTTTACAGTTTTATTTTTGTGTACCCTGATAATTCAAAGCAAAATAGCTTATAAATGAAATTTTATTGATAATAATTATGTTTCTTTGCTGCTAGATGCTCTCAAGACAATTTCACCTACATCAATAGAGACTTAAAGAGCATTTTATGCAGCAGAACTTTTTGTTAATAAATTAAGAAAAAGACTAATTGACTGAAGCACAGATCACCTTTGTTTTCTTAAATTACATTACAAAAATTCATTGTAAAAATTATATTATTGTATTCATAAATATGAAACTGCAATAGAAAGGTTATAATTACCAAATGTATGTTTCTCTCACCAATATTATTGAATTATTTGTAATAATCATGGAGCAAAATGTATTACATAAATGACGTGGAGTTGTTTTTAAGTAATAAACCGCTCCCTTAATTTGTTGGGTTATTTATTTAAAAATATTGACATAATTTATTACATCCCGGGATCCCGGGAAATCCCGGGACAAAGGCCGATTTCTTCCCGGAATCCCGGGACAAGCAAAATGGTCAAATATGAGAAACCCTAATAATTACATATTACTATAGTATTGACTAGTGAAGCCGAATCGGCAGTTTCTAATAGATAGTTAAGTATAATCTGACGCAATCAAAACTTATAGTAATCAATAATGCATTGGAAACAACTTCGTAAATAAATTTGCTCGCGTTCAACACGTGAGCTAAAAGTTAGGTTAATTAGAACACTTGTAATGAATTATCCACACAAGAATCTCGAAAATTTATCAAGAACTTACGGCGGAATTCCACTAAGGAAAGCAATTTTATTAAAGAAACTCTAGAGAATTCCATATTTTCAATTTGTTTGTAGCAGCATGCTTAATGATATACTTTATTCATCTACCGTTTATTTTTATGATTTCTTGTAACGGTGCATTGGATTCTTTTGAATTTGTTCTATATAGTCTACATAAATAGATTATATGTTTAATGGAAAAGCATTAAGTCTACTAATCTAAAAATCTGAGTCTCAAAATATTTATATATACCTACATAGTTTATAAAATAATTATAAAACTTGTTTAACTTAATCAGTTAAAAAATAATTGCTGAGAGATGCGTTCAATTAAATTTAACAAAATATTGTATTATTTGTTTTTGCGTATAGACTCGTGTTTGGTTCTTAAATAAAATTTTAATAAAACAACACAAACATGAACGTAAGTAAATATAAACGGAAATCAATATTCTTGAAAGTTAAAGATGTCGACTTCGAGTTTAATATAGCTTCTTTTTTTTTGTTTTTCTTAGATGCCAATTTTTAAGCGGAATTATAAATTAAATACATAAAATGTTGTCTTACTTAATTAAAATCTTGTTCTGTATTGGGTGCAACACTTTAACGATATTATTAAATTATTATACTTATACACAACCTATTATTTTCTGACTCTACAATTCTTGAGGTTTACCCAAAAAATAAAAGAAAAGGTACTGCCTGTAATACAATACACTGTTCCAAAGTCGAGACTTATCATGAGAATTTTGCTAATTTAAAGAGCTATGAAGTCACATCAATAATTGACGCAAAGCTGCGAAATTAAAAATTGAAACGACATTTGCTGCGTTCTAAGTTGTATTTCCTGTTTTTAGAAATGACGTAAAACTAAAAAATTTTTCTTCAAGAAACGTTTTTCAAACGTTGTTTTAATTAATTTTGTATTAAATTTTTCGCTGATATTGGACCTTTACAATTAACATTTTTGTATTCAAAATATTTTGCCGGACCAACCGTAAAGCCATAGCTCGGGTTAAATTTAAGCAAACTACGTTAAAAATCTCGCAAAATCACAGTATCACCACCAAAAAAAGTGTAAATATTGTGAATAACCGCGCCCTACACACAGCGCCATCTGTGGCCGCCTAGTAAACTAGTATGGTGGCCGCCAGAATTTTAAATTTCTTCTTGTAATTTGCCGGACTAAAGGTGCCGAACCATTAGTTACCGGAAAATCAGTGTTGTACATATTATGTTCTACAATTTTATGCCAAAATCTAATAAGGTGCCTATGAAAAATAATAAATAAAGTTGATGATGGTTCAAACATGACTATAAGTCTTTATAAAATTATGTTAAATTAGCGTATAGAAAAAAAAAGTTGCTTTAAGAATGTCTAAGAAAGTGTTTAGTTTGAAATCGAAATTGGAAAATGAAAAAAAAAGGCGTTGTCTAGAAAAAAACGAGTTTTTATAGTCTGAAGTTGCATTAAAAGAAGATTAAATTTTGAACACCCTGCAAGTACTGCATCGATTGCAAAAATTCCAGAATGAACTCCATAGTTTCTTCTATGCATAGTCTCCATTTAAGCGTTTTTGCTTTAAAAATGGCGGCGATAGATAATATTAAGCGCCACGATCAAAATTTAAAAAAAATCAAATAGTCCAAAAATCTAAAAAATAACTGCACTTAATTACGGGGAATGCTATCAAAAGTTCCTCTAAAATAACGTGTTAATTCCAAAAATTTAATAAAAAATAGACTATTGCATTTGAAATAAAAAAGTAAATGTCACTTTCCGGTATTTCCGGAAGTGTCGCCATTATAACTGAAGTTTCAGATCAATACCCTTTTTCATTCGTCATATATTTCTAATGCACGGTCCCAATCAATCACCCTGTATAATATTACCCTCTATTTACAAATCGAAAGTTCTTTTAGATCCTTTCAACAATATAATTGAAATACACAATCCACTAATGGCTTATTGTGTAACATATTTTGTACTGTATTTATCGACTGAGTTAAGCATCCGAAGCGGGGACGCAAAAAGGAATATGCATCGTAGCTGACGTATGTATTATTATTTATCTATGGTAGCTGACAGAACTGTACACAATCAACTATCATTTGGCGGTAGGAAATAGCTAGGTACGATATTTTAAAGAGTAAATGGAAAACGGTTTAAGGAAGCGGATTATAGAATGTAGCTTCGGAATATTTATTTGTATACAATAAGTAGGAAATAATGATAACAATAATTCTATACAATATGTTTTATAGTCAGTTTTAAAGATTCAGATGAACTGAAAAATACAGAATTAACATTTTTAAAAGTAAATTAGATGACTTCTTTGTTATAAAAGTTGAACCGTAAATGATGTACCTACTTTAAGCTACAAGTTTTTACTTGTGCTACTGACTTGTTTTACTTTAGGCTTTAGGTAATAGTTGACTTTAAATTATGTTAATCTATTAGTACCTTGTTTTCGCCTCAAAGTCGAAAAAGGTTTACTCTAAGTGATTTTTTTAATTTATCGCAATATTAAAAGGTGTCATTCTATACTAAAATGTTACAGAAAAATTTACAATTTTTTGTTACGCAATTGTTTGTTTGGGTCATGTGATGAGGGTTAAACAACGGATAATTTTTAATACGATTATTTTCATTTTTAAGATTATAAATAACCTGCTTCCAAATTCTTTGTTAAAATATATAATCCAAAACTCTGATGTTCATAACTATCCAACTAGAAACTGTAAAGACTTTAAATTGCCATTCAGGACACGAAATTTCACTCAAAATTTACTTTTTTTTATAAAGGACTGAAATTTTACAATGATTTATCAAGTGAACAAAAAAGTGAAACTAATATTGTATGGTTTAGACGTAAGCTCAGTAGTTATATTTTATATATTTATATATGTACATGTTATAAAATGTAAACATAATTAGCAAATCGCTAAAATAAATTACATTATTATTATATTAACAAACAAAACTGTCTCTGAGATTTTACCCATGCAAAATTAAAATGCAAACAAAATATATTATCATTTGTTATAAAGGGCACAAATATTGTGTTAAATTATCTTTAGGAACTAATTAAATAAAAATCTACTTAAAACCTAAAAGCTGTATTACACTACACAATTTCTTGTACAATTTCTTGTACAATTTGCTGTCAAAAATTTTTATACTTGATTGTACAGCTGTTGCCAAGTTACAATGTCGTAAATTGACATACGCGAAGTGTCAGTTTACGACCTAAGACGTGTTGTAACTTGGCAACAGCTGTACAATCTAGTATAAATTTTTTTGACAGCAAATTGTACAAGAAATTGTGTAGTGTAATACAGCCATATAACACACCATGGCAATTATGAAAACAGTTGGAGATAGATAGATGGTTAAATTTTTAAAGACGTGTATTTTTTTTCGCGGTTAGTAAGAATATAAACTAAAAATTTACCATATTGTGCATAGTTCCTTAAATCTCTGACACTTCTATTTATATATTTTTTGTTAATAACACATATTTGAAATTCAGTTTTTCACAGTTTAGCCAAAGGCCTTAGTCCCTTAATCGTATGACGTTAAAAAAGACACAGTTACTTAGTTTTTGAGATGCGATAGTGATTTTTTTAATCTCAAGAGCGCTATATTGAATCAGTTTACAATTACAATAATTATTTGTCGTTTTCAGGTAAACGTCAAAAAAGTACGTCAACTGGCGCTCCCTGTGAAGTATATCAATAACTATATTTTTTAAATTGATAGTTAGTCACATATTTCCATAAAATTTTGGACTTGAATAATAATTATTTACCTCTAAAAATAACCAACAGCAATCAAGTTCGCTTATGGGAAGTTTCCTAAGTTAAATATGTGCTTTATCAATCTCAAACTTTTTGACGGGTTTCTTGCTTTGCTAAAAAATATTTATACTTTTTCCAAATTCAGTGACAATTGCGAATTAAATCATAAAGAATAATTGTTACAACTATTCATAAAAATATTTGTTGAATTTTTCCTAACTTGGACATTTAACTGCCATTATTAGTACTAACATGACATTTTTGAACATAAATGACATTTAAAATACATCACTGAGGGCGCCACCTGACGTACTATTTTGACAGCCGATTTTGACTTCTCACAACAATAAAAATTTGGAATTGGGACGGCCATATAAGTAGGGAAGCAAACCGCTGAGCGGATTATGAATGACGTTGGCCATGAAACCGGTTCGTGCCCAACATTTTGACATAGTCAGCGAGGTTTATAAGCTTTGGCAAAATTCGAATTTAATCAATCAGAGGACGTATATAAAAATGTTTTAGCCGAATTTTCAAGTCAGTTTTGTTCAAAATAAGATCCTACCTAGTGCAAGCACAGGTTCTTAAACTTATCGTCATCTAACGGATTTTTATAGCGAATGGTTCTTAGACTTATCGCCTTCTAGTGGAAATGTATGTCGAAAAGTTCCAGATTTTTTAACAGGCTTCCTAACCTGTGTAGTAGACACGGTCTAAAAATTTTAAAATAAAAACCGTTATCGAAAACAATTTTAAAACTTTTCAATTTTTTAAATCATTTTGTAATCTTAATATTTACAGAAATGTATTAGCGTGGATAAGATTGTGTAGCAGATATTTTTTTCCACTAAAAGGTAATTTTTTAGAATATTTCCTAAAAGAACGTTAAGCTTTGTTTATGATAAATTTGTTTTACAAAAATTAAGTAAACGTCAGTTTAAAGATTAGAAGTAACTATTTTTATGCCATTCATCAGGGACTGCCATCTTTTAATGTATTAATATATATGTATTAATATATATACATATATTAATATATATAAACGTATAAATATTACCTTTGACAACTCTAGTTTTCATTCGTTTTTTCTAAACATTATTTGATAATAGGTACCTTGATTTTAAGGATTTTTCCGAAACTAATAAAACTCTTTTGTTTTGTCGAAAAACTTCTTACCTATGTTCTAATTACCTGGATTTCGAAAAAACATTGTAAACTTTCTTCTTGTTTTCTTCGACAAAATCATTTGTTGTATTTAATCTTTCTTGCAAGTTCTATATTATAACTAAACATCGTGCTCACATTAAAGAAATAATATAAAAAATAGAAGATTGGATCAAAAATCTAAAGACTGCATATAAAACCGAGAGGGATCGAGAACATTTCGTTACAATATTTTTATGCTAGTAATATTGGAGATTCATCCATCACAGATTGACACACTGCTATCGAATGTCGATAGTAAAAACGATAATAATTGAAGGGCTGACCCTTTCGATTGTAAAAATTTTAGCATAAAAATGACGAATTTATAAAGATAAACTTCGACATTTTGAATTTACGGACAGAGTCTAGCGATGACTATGAAATCTATTGTGAGAGTAAGTGTGCCATGTAAATGTTGCTTTTTGTAGCTACATAATATGTACAGTCGATGCCATTAAGCGAAATGATCGTGATTAATGTAAACTTGATGAACATTCATTAGTCGTTGTTTGATTGCATTTGGCTCACACAATTGCATTTATTTTAATTTGTAAACAATGGAAGTACATTAAACTGACTGTTTTAGTTTGTAATTAATAAGTAATGTTTATAAACCGTAAATAATTAAACGTTTATTGGTATGACAAATTAACTTTAGGTTTATCATATGAAAATGAAACATAATTTTTTAATAAAAATAAGTGTTTAGAAAAAAGTGTCGTATCGTAGATCGTACCTAAATCTGAGACATCACTGGAAAAACACTATGAAAACGTTATTATTTAGGGTATTTAGATAGGATTGATTTTTTTACACTAAAATTTCAGTTTTATGCATCATCTGTGGCAATTTTTGATACACAAAAAGTTGTTTCCTGAATTACGAGAGCAAAATGCATAAATGTTTTACATCGACATGTTCGTTTTACTGCAAGGGCAATAAAAAAGTAACATGTTGGTGTTTATCTACAGATGCATAGGTAACTGCAAATCAATATGTGATGCTGTCTAGTAATCAGTGACATTTTAGTAAAAGTATACACAAAAATAAATTACAGAATGCAAAGAAAAAAAAATTGAAAAGGAAAATACATCAAATTTTAAAGATATCATTTACCTATTTGTATAAACATGAATAAAGATTTTTTAAATTTGTAAATTGTATTAGGTATTATTAATCTCAACGTTTTTCGTAATAACAGTTTACGAAATTACTAAACCTAATAAGATAAAAAATGCAACTAAACTAAATTAAGTACTAATTTTACATATTTACGCGTCTTGCTTTTGCCGTCACAAAAGTTTTTTTATACTTAATGAATAGGTACATTATATCATTCTCAATAGAAATCATTGACAAGTCTGTTGAGCGCTCTCCTGACATATGGCGCAAATAATTTTTTATTAGTTATAATTTCGAAAATGTTCTTTCTTCTGATGCTACGAATACAGGTAGTAATAAATAAATACGCAATACAGTGGCAATTGGAAATGTATTGGTATTTTTTTTTCATATCTCTAATTTAATACATTCTGAGGAAAAAACTCTTTTTAATAAATCTTTGCAAGGTTTTCAATTCCTTAAACAAAGTCTTGCCATCAATATCGCGATTACTAGAATCTTGTTTGTTATGCAGTTTTAATTGCAAATCTTGACAACTTTTTGTTAATCCTACATCGCTTTAATCGTTTAGTTTATTTGTTTTATTTTGCTCGTAGAAAATACTGGCGAATTTATTTTATTTTTTTATAAAACAAGCGCCTATCATATTCAAGCGCTCTTGTGAGGTGCACAATCTGCACAATGGCACGGCTCGGCCCTGAGCACACTTGTCTAGAAATGTCAAAGAAGACTTACGTCAAACTTCACAACTAACAGCGTACGGTAGGTACAAGTGTGTTTACTATTAGCCAAAATAACGGTAAAATCGTATGTACGTATTATGTTATCGTAGAAAAAGTATGCTACATAACACGAGTTGTAAAGCAATTACGCATTCGTGGAAATACGCACTCGTTGCTATATGCGGCTCCGTGCTCAACTTTTCCACTCGTACGTAATATGCTTCTTACAACTCTTGTCATATAATTAATATACTATTAAATATACAGATTATTATGCCTAAGCCTTTGCTATAGTTTTTTCAACTTTACCATTTTATTCGAGTTAAAAAACAATTTGGTAAGTTTTAAGTCAATTAGTAATTTGCTTGTTTCTGCATAATTTGGAAACATTACAGACACAATTTAATGTTTTGTGTGTGGACTGACTGACATGTTTAAGCCTCCGTCAAGCGCAATGATAAAATGAATGAAGTAGTGCGCAATACTACTAATACATTTTGCCGCCTAGTCTCATTAAACATAAACAAAAGCATAACTAAGATTATTAACTTGACGCCACTAGCTCTTATTTTAAATCTTTTCGAAAATATTCGCTAATTTGGCGCCTTCTGAGCTTCTCTTAAGACGGCGCCCTTGGCAACTCAACCATTGCCAATAATTAAAATAAGCGAATTCTTGTCTTATTTGTATACGTAGAAGACATTTTTGAGAAATTATTAATTCACTTGGCCAAAAAATATTGCTGTTACACCGCGCTTTCGAAAATTTCCCTCTGTCGAAAATGTTTCGCCAAAAATTCGCTGCGGTTAAAAGTTTGCTACCGTAGGCTTCAGCCAACTTAGCCTAATGATAGATGAAGATAAATACACTATCAATAAAAAATTGTAAAAACATGTAGCGTGTTCCATTAAAAAAAAAGACTTATTCGTGTTTAAAGTTTGACTAAATGGACCGGGCATAAGAAACACCCTGTGTATTATTTTAAAATTTTAACTAGTTAAAAATTAACTGTGACACTATTGCCCTACAAAGTTTCAAAGGAATTCGTTTTGACATAGCCAAGTTGTGAAATATCATTATTGTTTGAGACTCTCTGTTTCTGTCAATATTTTATATAAAAACTTAAATAACTCAAAAACGACTGATTTTATCCATAAAACCAATATATTTCTGAAAGAGAATTCAATTTTACATCTAACAATTATAAAATATACTGAGAACATAGTGAGACGTATCGGTACGCAAAAACAACACTGTATACAGAGTGTGTATAAATTGGCAGAAGCGCTACACGTGCCGATGTTCTTCGTAAAATTCTAATTGTAAGTCGAAAATCCTAATACAAAAATGTTGTACCATGCTAATACAGCCTCAGGAACCATTTAAAGAAATAAAAATTTGGCAACATTGCATATATTGATTTGCGTTTGGACATTTTATTTATTTTATTTATTTATTTTATCGGCAATTTTTACTTAGTTATTTATAATTTTTGTTCGAACTAAAAGCCTTCAGTTCGTATACATAGCTGCAAACTTTTAGGTATCGTTTAACACAAACTAGAAATAATTACGAGAAAAACAGAGATGACAGCTAATGACAATGTTGCCATGTGTATTATTTTCATTCAAATCAGTGATTAACATATTATATTCAACACCAATTTTCGAAAGGAAAAACACGATATCTAGGAAAAAATATGATTCAAAATTTATTTATATTCCAAATCGCAGCTTTTTCATTAACAAATATTGAATAATAACGCTTATTAAAAGACTGAATGTCAAAACTTTGAGGAACTCTTGCAGACATGGTACAACATTTTTGTATGAAGATTTCCGCCAATTTATACACACTCTGTATAGTTGAAAATAATTCAAGTTTATGTCCTAGTACCTAAATGACCACAAACAACTTTTATTTGAAAGTGTTTTTATAAAGTTGTCACAAGACAAGATATTCATGCTTTACGTTACTTTTTGTACACAGTGTATGTAACAAAAATTACTTCAAATAATTTTACTACTATCATTGACGTCGATACAATTTGATGCAATTTATCGCGTTTGCTACTAGCGGTGGTTAAGTAGCCTTCCTATTTGCAATGTCAATTTATTACTTAGAAAAACTCATGTCAAATTAAAATTTGGCCGGCAAATTTAAACCTCTTATGCTATCTACTGTGGTCTTATGGTTTTAACTCTAAACATTTTTTGCTTCGTAAAAATCCCTAAGAAATTTAGGCATTTGTGTTAGGTGATCAATTAAAATAACTTAGATCAAAATGATATTGATAACAACCCTAGTGTTATTATCACTTCTGTCATATGGTTACAAGATATTCAGTTGAGAAGCATTATTTTATAGTTTCATTCAAAACTGACGTTAAATAGTGCACTTGCAAAAAATTATTCGCCGAATGGCCCTCTTGCATTGATTTTTTAAATTATTATTTTGTCTTTAAAGGTGCAAATACATTATTATCACGTAACGTCACCTACTATGACAAGGCAACTAAATGCGTGAAATACTCTGTAAGAAACACACTAATATCTTGTCAAATCTTGTGATATGTTTAAAAAGTCAGTTTTGAAAAAAACATGCAGTGCTGCAACTCGAATAGTTTTCAGAAAGTTGAAGAACATATAAAAATGCTTGCGTGAGGAGCGTACATCATGTCTTATCACGTGAGATGCAGTTGGTGACAATAATGTGTTTCTAAGCAATTTAAATCAGTGGTTAAACTGGTACTCACATATTTAATGTAAACGTGAGCACACGTGAGGTGACGTGACGTGTTAGTAATGTGTTTGCATTAGGGTTTGTCGGTTTTTAAAAACCGATTTTGAAAAACCGGTTTTTTTGAAAAAAAATTGGTATTCGAAAAACCGGTTTTTTAAACTAAAAAACCGGTTTTTAAGTCTAGATTTAACACTTGAAAAGTAACTAACTACCTACATAAAAATCTTTACACTTCTGTTTCATTTGCAAAATCCAAAAAACATTGTTACAAAAAAATTAAACGTATTTCCGCTGGCTTCAAGAATCGATATAGTCATGGTCAAGTTATCGGAAAAAATATTATCTGGAATTTACCCAAATTCTTCTATAGAATTGGAAACAAATTCCGATGAAGATGAAGATATTATTAATGAAAAGAACAATGTCTTGAAAGAAGAGATGGAGAAATCAATTCTTAGATTTATCGAGGAAGCTTTAGCAAAAACAGTAAATCCGAATACCCTTAAGGCAGAATTTGCAGTATTTAAATCAACTAATAAAAGAATAAAGAATTTGGACACACTGTTTGAAGCTTTAAATACAGTAAGACCCAGCTCAATTAGTTTTGTATAGGTATTTATAAAATGATGAAATATAAAGTATTTTATGACGTTTAAATTGTGTTTTTAAACTATTCGAAATCCGGTTTTAACCGGTTTTTTGGAAAAACTGGTATTCGAAAACCGGTTTTTTAAAAGTCGGTTTTTGTATAAACCCTAGTTTGCATCTTGCTGGAACGTGTTGCTTTTAGGTTAACAGCTCGTCGCCTAAGACGTCGGGCTGTTACCAAGCAACACGTTCTAGTGACATTTAAAACAAAAAATGTAAATAATTAGGGCTTAAATCACCTATACCTTAAAGCTACAACACTTTTTAAACTAAACTCGAGCAATTAAAGGTTTTCACCTGAAAACTTGTGTTTACCAAACTTTGAAAGTTTTCGTTTCAGTATAACGAAAACATCGGACATACATGTTTTGGGTGAATGATCATCTGAGTAGCTGTGAGGGACTGGATAAACGACGGTTACTTTAAGAAGACGAGTATCCCATCTTGAGTCCTTCACTAACCTTATAAAAACTTAAGTGAAAAGTCGTGACCTGCGTTTGCTACAAATACCAAAAGAATTATTAGTCTTATCCGTTATATATTTCGTGTTGACATACATAAGAACTCGACCCCAAGCTAGGTATCACATATATGAAATATTTGATCGTAAACCTGTATCTATTTCGATCGTAAACCGTGGGTCAAAATTTGGTATTTAACAATAGTTTTGAATTACATATTATTGATTTAGAGAATTTAACCATAATGATATAGTATAATAAATTATGCTGATTAGGTGTTAATGGTAGTTGTCATGTTAACAAGTGTAACTCACAGATAATTTTTTTATTGATTTTACCGTTAGCTTGTGGGTTTTGTAAAACGAAAAAGTTAAGTTAGTTAAAAGTGACGGCCCACCTAAAATGGAATGCAATATTTCTTTGAATTCCCTGGACAAACAGCTAATGAATTTTATAGTAGCAGTTGGGATAACCTGAATTCTCAGGGCAGCCATGCGTTTAGCTGAATTTTGTTAAAACATTTAATTATAATGGCCTTTTCATATAAATCGATCATTGAAGCTTTTCACTCGTTTATCATGATTAATATTGCAGAAAATTTTCATTTTCTCGATACTAAATTGATTTTGTGCATTTCAGTGGATTGAATTAGTTTTAGTGATAGAAAGCGGTATAAAGCGAGACTTATTTATTTACGTAGGTTTGAAATGTTGTTTTGTATTGTTTTGTAATATATATTTGTTATAAGCTTCCAGAATCGTCAGATATGTTAGACAGATGACTTCAATACAAAAATATAGAAAACAGAAAACAAAGAATGCCGTTCGTTCTTCTGTTAGATATTGACATACAGAAATTGAATTTTATATGGTCTCATATCAACGCAATATGAAATAACTGAATTGGAATGTTGGCTTATAGAAGGTTAAGGATAGGGTAAAGCATTTACTTCCATTCATATCCGTATAAGTGATATATAAGAGTATTTTGTCAGGATTATTGTGTTGATGTGATATATTAAGTACATTTAGGTAATTTATTGTGCTGCTCAGTAGGTTTAAACAAAGAAAAAGTGCCATATATAATAAAGATGTATATGTCACCGCTTTCTTATGCAGAGAAAATTTAAAATTTGATAAACTAGCTGCTGTAGGCACCTAATGACTCTCATCATATACACAGTCGGATGTAAAAAAGGTTTTGCGATATTAAAAGAATCGTTGAACCACTTCAGTTATTTTAAGTTGCTACCATTTAAATTGTACTGTAATTAAAACAGCTAACTAATAAAAAAGTTCTCTACTTTGTTCAAATACATGGTTGAATAATATTTTATAAAAAAACTGAGTCGTGGTTTTTTTCTTAATTTTTAAATTCAAAATTTTAACTTGATTCTGTCTTTTTTAAAAAATTCATTCTGAAATTAAATTTTAAATTTTCAGATAAATGGTATTTTGAAGAATGAAACCAATAAAAAAACTTTATGCATGTTAACCGATATCGGTTAATTTTGCTATTTACTTTTATTCTGTAATATTATGTACAAACTTGTACGCGCTCGTACAAGGTGGACTAAATTCGCATGTTTTACGGGATATCTAGGTTACCGTAATAGTTAGCGAATATCTAATATGTGTCTCTTGGATTATTTTTTTGAGATAGACACGCCTGTGCTATTAGATTTTTTATATCACTTTCTATTTTGGCACTTAAGATCAAAAATAAAATTTCGTAATTTTTGAAAATTTACTATAACTTCTGTCTTTATAAAAATGGAACTAAATGGTTTTAAAAAACCTGTATAACATTTAGTTCTATTTTTATAAATAAAGAAATAAATTATAGTAAATGTTCAAAAATGATGAATTTTAATTTTTTTTTATAGTGCCAAAATAAAAATTGATATAAAAAATATTATAACGCAGGCGTGTCTATCTCAAAAAAAATATCCAAGAGACAGATATTAGATGCTCGTTAACTGTTATGAGATTGTAATTCGACGATTCGGTCCATCTTCAACGTAAAATGTGGTAGTTTTTCTTTAATAAGACAAGGTCTCCAAATTTTACATTGGCTTTGGTTAGCTGCCATTTCTGTAGCTGCTGAAGTTGACTGATATACTCCTTTGGCCAACGCTTCCAAAAATGTTTAACTAGACGTTATTGATGTTGCTATTGAGATAGACGATTCTCGAGAACATCCATTATATCAGGTACATACGCCAAAGGGCAACCGATTAAGAAATGGGCGGGTGTTAACGTTAAAACGTCAAAGGATCAGCTGTTACGGAACACAATTGTCGAAAATTGACTACAGCTTTAATTTAATTGAGCACCGTATTGAATTTTCCAAAAGAGTCATACCCAAAATGCGTTTCAAATGAGTAACATATTTTTATACTAGATTTTCAAATCCCATCTACATGAAAGCTCCGAGGTGCCAATTTATAGCATTTCTAGATAATTCGCTTTGTATGACTGTTTTATTTTCAACGAGAAGCTTGCTCTATTCGTTTAGCTCATTGTGCACACCTTTAAAATAAGTGCCGTTATCAGAAAAAATGTCTGATGGTAAGCACGTCGGGCAACGCGAATCGCATGCATTACGAACCATACAAACAGGCAAACGTAACATTTACGAATTTTACTCTTTTTATTATATGTTTCTTTTATATTGAAAGGGCTACCATAATATATATACCTACATCGCAGGTTGAGAATTGAGGTGAATTACACGATTTGCCGGTAAATTCTCCATAAGATTTTTTAACGTGATGGCTTAGCATTAAAGCATTTTAAGCATTTTTGCGTAATGTTTCGAGTGAATCTTTTACCTGTATGCGGCTAGTAATGCATTCTCATGTGATGATATAAAAATGCATGAGCACCACAATGCAAACATTTCTTGTTAAAGGTTTGGGAAAAAAATGTTGTGGATGTAATATACAGGGTGTTTCTTAAGTATTGCAAGAAAAATCGGGAAGTGATTTCTTATCAAAAATTAAGGGGGGTCTTTCATATAAATTTTTTCCTTAGACGTCTCCTTTCGGAGTAACACCCCCCTAAAGGGGAGCGGTAAAATTAGGTTTTTATTTTATTTCTCCAATTTGGATAAATGTACAAGAATGATATTTGATGGATGTCTTATAATTATTAAATGGTTTCCTATAGTAGATAATATTTTTAATCTTTTTCCACCCTCACAGGGGGCTGAAAAGTGCGACCCCTGTTGGTTTTTTAATCAGAACTTTTTGTTGAGTTGCAATTTTGCAATTAAACATTTTTTTTTAAAGCTTGATTTATCTAGAAACTTTTAATTTTTTAATTTTTCTCGTCAAATTTACCGTTTCTGAGTAAGAAATAAAAGGAGTAAACACGCACCATTAAATATTACAATATAAAACGATTTATTTTGGTGGTTGCCTTGGTTTGTTTATGTTCATGTTGGATAGAATTGCCGGGTGTTTTAGCGTTGTCGCCGCGTAAACGTCTAAATGAATTACACCCGTTAATAATAATTCTACTCAATATAAACATAAACAAACCATGGCAACCACCAAAATGAATTATTTTATATTGGAATATTTTTGATGGATCATGTTTACTTATTTTTTTTTAACTCAAAACGGTAAATTTTACGAGAAAAACTAGAAAATAAAAAAGTTTCTTAATAAATCAAGTTTTAAAAAAAAAATTTAATTGCAAAATTGCAACTCATCAAAAAGTTTTGATAAAAAAACCAACAGGGGTCGCACTTTAAAGCCCCCTGTGAAGGTGGGAGATGATTAAAAATATGAATATGGGGAAACTTTTAATAATTATAAAACATCTACCAAATATCATTCTCCTACATTTATCCACCTTTGAGAAATAAAATAAAAACCTAATTTTACCGCTCCCCTTTAGGGGGGTGTAACTCCGAAAGGAGACGTCAAAGGAAAAAAATGTATATGAAAGACCTCCCTTAATTTTCGGTAAGAAATTACCTCACGATTTTTTTGCAATACTTAAGAAACACCCTGTATAGCGGGAAATAATTGTTCAAAATTAAGTAACGAATGTTTTAATCGACCGCCTACGAGTAAAATACCTTGCTCATCAATAAACTGTTTAAGTTGAATGAGCTTTGATTTATGATGTAAAGATTTTTTTGTCTTGCAAATGTTTTATACCTAAACTAAACAAGTCGTGTTGCGCGAGATTGACGAGCGTTTGAATGGTTAATTTTCTGTCAAGTGTTGTAATGAGACGACCTTTGAATTTCGATTGTTTTAATCATTTTAGACAATAACTGACTACGTTTATTAGTTTATCGAAACTTTCGTATTTCATGAGAATATTGTTTTGAACAATGATTTTGAGTGGTTTCATGTGTGGCACAATTGTTTGCTCAACTTTAAAATTGACCAAATTTGATTCGATTGTTTTAGTCTGTGAGGCCCTAACCACCACATTTAATTATTTACGGTGCGGTAGCTGTAATGCCACGCGATAAGAAATCTGCAGGATTTTGTTTCGATGCAATACGCCGCCATTGTTCCGTGGAGGTTTTGCTTTGTATTTCGTTGACTCGGTTTGAGACGAATGGTTTTAACAAATGTGCGGGCGTGTCTATCCAACACAAGACAATTGTGGAATCACTCCAAAAATGCCTTGAATCGATTTTAAGCGTAACGATGTTTTTATTTTCTTCGCCAAACGTACTGTTGTAATCGCAGCATGAAGTTCAAGTCGCGGTATAGTTTGAGGTTTTATGGGTGCTACTCTTGTTGTGGCGGTTTTTGGTCTTACTAAAACCTTAATTTTGTTATCAAAGGGTTTGGGTCAAATAATGGATTGATTTATCACAGAGGAGTGCAAGGTGCCTCTAATAATCTGATATGCGAATTAAAATAAAAAAATCCAATCATTTACAAGAATTTTCTGAGAATATACGACATCATTCAACAATTTCATAATTTGTCTATAAAAGTTGCACCAGAAACAATTAATGAGGCTATTTCACCTCATTTAAAGCTTGAAATAACTATTTGTTACTTAGCATCAGAATATTCCTTTAAATTAAAGAATGTCTTTATTGCTAACGTGTACGATTTCATCCTTTTCCGGTCTTAACTTGTTCGCTCATTTCTACACCTAATACAGCCATGTCATAAATTAATCTACGTACAGCAGTTTCTTTCTTTTTTTTTCATTTTAAGTTCCACTAATTCTTTTCATAAAGACTCACAAATTTAAAAGATTTTTTCCCTGACCAACTGCTTGTTGCCATTTTGAAACATTGCAATTGACTCGAAAAGTTAAATTTGTTTCAACTGAGAAATTTCCTTCAAATACACAACTGACATGAATTACTGGGTACACGGTGAGTTGGCATTCATGTCAGAAGAATCAAGTGAGTAAATCAGCTCACCAGACTGAAGTAAACCTAACTTAACGATTTTCGTTTGTAAGTAAAGGTACGAAATTCTTAAGTTCTTATTTACAACATTTTATTTAAAATATTATTTTTACTGTTATACATTTGTTTAATACGAACGTTCTACTAAAATTAATAAATACTTAATGATAATGTGGTGTTTCCTAAATCTGTTGACTTAATTCCAACAGGGGGACGCAAAAACTTATTTTGGAAGTGATAAAGTATAAAGGAAAAGTTTTTGTAGACAACCTTATCGTCCAATTTCAAGTTTTTCTTGACTTGATTAGCAGTTAATAGTGAATTAGCGTACCAGTTACAGAATTATTCACAGCGAATGTTACAACCAGGGGCGCTGACAGCTGATGAAGGCCCTCTGTTGCAAAAGTATGTGACGCATTTCAAGCATTTGATTTAACGTACGTTCAACATGTTAAAGCCTAAAAGCAACATTTGTAGCGTCAGTACGCTAAAAAAAATATTTTTAGCAGGATCAAGGTTTAGTTTTTGTTATTTTATGTAAAAATATGATAATTAACGGTAAACAGTCCTAAGTAATTTAAATTCATTAAATTTTTAACTAAAACTAATGAATTATAAAGGAAGATTATATTTTATCTTTATTTAGCTTTCAAGTTATGAAGAAAAACAATACACATCAAAATACTAAAAAAAAATTGGCTCCATAAACTGCAAATAATATTTATATATTCACTTGAGTTTATGTAATGTTATCTATTGTTTTTTCCATGCTTTTATGTCTTAGCTCCTATATAGGGTTTATACAAAAACCGACTTTTGAAAAACCGGTTTTCGAATACCAGTTTTTCCAAAAAACCGGTTAAAACCGGTTTTCGAATAGTTTTAAAAAAACAATTAAAACGTAATGAAATAATTTATATTTCATAATTTTATAAAATATAAAACAAATTTCAAATAAAACCAAATAATAAGATAACAAATAAAAATAAAATTCTAAACTTCCAACAAACCATAAATAGCATTTTTTTAATTTGCTTTTTTCTTTAGAAAACATGATTTTAAAAACACAAAACATTTACGGAATCATGACTTAATCTGGTTCGTATTTGAGATACAAAATTACCAGATACAGAAAACACTGGTTCGCTGACTATTGAGCTGAGTCTTACTGTTTTTAAAGCTTCAAACAGTGTGCCCAAATTCTTTATTCTTTTATTAGTTGATTCAAACACTGAAAATTCTGCCTTTAATGAAAAAAACAATGTCTTGAAAGAAGAGATGGAGAAATCAATTCTTAGATTTATCGAGGAACCTTTAACAAAAACAGCAAATCCAAAAACCCTTAATAATATCTTCATCTTCATCGAAATTTGTTTCCAATTCTATAGCAGAATTTGGGTAAATTCTGGATAATATTTTTACCGATAACTTGACTATATCCATCGGTTCTTGAAGCCAGCGGAAATACGTTTGATTTTTTTGTAACAATGTTTTTTGGATTTTGCAAATGAAGCAGAAGTGTACAGATTTTTATGTAGATATTTATTTTTTACGTGTTAAATCTAGGCTTTAAAACCGGTTTTTTAGTTAAAAAAACCGGTTTTTCGAATACATAATTTTTTTCAAAAAAACCGGTTTTTCAAAACCGGTTTTTAAAAACCGACAAACCCTACTCCTATACTTTAAGCTTTAAGCTACCTGGTCAGTAGACAAATTTAATTTATAATACACATATTTGTATAAAATCGTGATAGATTATTGACTTTTTTCTACTACCACTAATGTAAATGACTCTTACCGCACAGCCTGCATGCATAGTAACTAAATTATAACACACGGAAAGCAAAACGCACACTTGGCTAGAAATGTCAAAGTAGGCTTACACGTCAAACCCTGCCTGCATGCATATAGTAAGTGTGTTATGTTATAAGCAAAACGAGCACTTGGCTAGAACCGTCAAAGTAGGCTCACGTCAAAATTGACGTAATTACATGGGTATATTAGCCAAAAAACCTTTAAAATCGTAGGTATTATGTTCGTTGAAAAAATTAGCTACATAACACGAGTTCTAAAGTAATAACGCACTCGTGGAAATACGCACTCGCCGCTACGCGGCTCCGTGCGTAACTTTTCCACTCGTACGTAATATGCTTCTTACAACTCTTGTTATGTAATATACTATTATAGCTCACTTCATAAATCTGCACAACATACACAATTTAAATATGCCAGGTTCCTAAATTTAAAAAATTGTTATGTATTTTATATTAAAAACAAATTTTCTACATATATTTGAAGCCTACAAGGTTAAAGGTCAACTCACACCGGCGAGATCTCGACTCGGTCGCGGGCGCGGGCGCGGTCACGATAATAAGTAACCTTGTGGACCTTTATTCTATTTAAATTGTGTTTATGCTGGTAAATTATTGTAAAATCCGCAATAACTCGAAAAAAATTAAATTTAGACGTACCTATGTGTCAGCCCCCGATCTCTTTGCTATTTTGAAAGGAAACCCCTATAAACCTCATATTTTAGTAAATCGCAAGAAATTCGCTATAAAATGACATTTAAATATTTTTTTCTACAATAAAATGTGACTGGCGATAGTCAACTTTTTTTTTTGAAATTACATAGTATACGTTTTCTATTGATTTTGATAGAGAATTAAATTTAAATAAAGATCTTCTTCTCAGGCGATTCTCAGACCTAAGATTATTATTTGTGTATGAAATTTTACATATTAATAATTTAATTAAAATCACTTCATACCATTTAAATTAACCAAATATTTACAAACTTAATTTTATATTGAAGAAAAACATAAATCAATCTATTAGGTGTCATAACTTAATGAGTCGTAAATGCGTAAAAAAATAGTTTTTCGTCAAAGTCAAAGTCATCCCAAAAGCACGGACTTTTTTGCTACTACATATATTGTTGCGTTTATGTTTCGATATCCATTTTCTGCACCTTCGCATTTTGGTGAGATAATTATACAATTTGTAAATATAAACTTTGTTTACGGCTTCGCCGACTAGCTTTTAAACAATAAAACATACCAAATTAAACCAAATAAAACTTTATTTCAACATAATATTTCAAAATTTCATGCATCACACGAACAAAAATGTACTTACTCTTTATTATGAGATGCATTCGACCAAGCAGTCAATCTTAACTCAAAATAGATGTAAAGTAAAATTTTAGTATCAATGATGCAGTTTAGACAACTGTCCGATTTTACTCTTGCGAGGTTTTGTAAATTTCGAAATATAACGATGTAAGAACAGCAATTTTCCTTTTTTAAGCCTATCATTAGCGCAAATAATACTATGCCGACTAATTTGAAAATAGTTTTTCTTCACATTATTTCCTTGCTGAACACTGGTTATGAAGACAATTTGCGGTTAATGCCGAAAATAAGTGATGCTCAAATTAAGCAAAGTAATAACGAAAGAATTTCAATTTGCTGATTCACATTGTTCAAGTATTGTGTCTAAAACATTATATTATTATTGAGACCAATTATGACGATGCTTAAATGTTCATGTTCAGTTTATCTAGAGAGGAAAACAATGTCATAACCAAAAGTGCTTTATTTTGGCAATAAAGAGTGGATGTTATATATGGTTGAAGGAAACTATGTATTATAGATACGAGATAAACGGTATTGGCCCATTTTCACAAATTTTAGATATGGCTGTGATCAATGGCTAGATATTGCCGCTGTTTGTATGGTAAAGGAGGATACAAACGCTTGGATTTTCGTTCGATGACAACAATTTTCTGTTTGAAGACGATAAACACAAGTATATTTCAATCACGATTATAGTCCAATACCGTTGTGCAAAATAAACGGTTTGTTTTAACAATGTTATGGACGATATATTATAGCATTGTGGCAGTGTCGACAAATTTATCAACTAGTTTATAGACTGTAAAAAAAATACATAAACGAAGGCAAGAACTGACGTGTGTCTTACATTCAGAGTTCCATCTGATGAATAAATGACGTAATTCACCAATTGCGCCTTTAAGATAAAATAAAGTTGGTTGTCATAAAACAAAAACGAATAGGCCTAGGAAAAATCTGTGATCACCATTCGATTGGACTTAAAAACTTGCCTGTTTTTATACATTTGAAATATTTTATAATCCAAAGGAGTTATAAGCGATTTTTTAAAACTATTACAGATTTTCATTAGTTGACATGTAACGGCTCTGTTCGCTATCCTCTCAAACCGGAAATTTGTAAATTCGCAAAATTATTATCAGCTGTTTACCCTGAGCTGCCAACGTAATTCATATCATCTTTTAAAAACAAAAATCTTGTAATGTGATTTGTCACGTTACATACTTCAAAATTAGTTTATATTTTTTTGTTTTCTCTTCCTTAATGGATATCTTCTGTTCTGTTCTTCATCAGATACATCAGATTTGGTATTGATGCCATCGTCTTTAGATTCAAGTACATCTTCTGACTGACTATCTGCGATGGTTTCAGAATTCTAGAAGTAATAAAGTGCTCAATGACTGTATTTATATTTTTAGCTTCAGTTGATCCATTTTCATGCTCTAGCTCGCCAGGTCGGTTGTCTAATAAAATAATATCATGCGAGATAATTATTTTTTTGGGTATCTCTGGATCAATTAATCTATATGCTTTAATGTCTGAGCAATAACCTACAAATAGTAAGTTTCTACTCTTGACATCCACTTTTCCTTTTTTTTTGAATATGTGCATATGCCGTGTATCCAAAAACTCTTAACCCTCCTATAGTGATAGGATCAACATGACCCTGTTAATTTATTCTGACCGCTGTAGATTGTATAATTATTGAAATATTTTATTCTTACCCTACAAATTTTTCTTTTTATTAGTGAGGGATACGTACACAATATGGGGGGAAAAATGCAGAAGTTTTTTTTTAAACACATTTTTTACACTTATTGTGTTGACTCGATGGCCAAATTTGGTTCGTTTTTGAACTTTTAATGGAATTATAAACTTAATATTATTAGATAAGACGTTTTATTCATATTTGTAAGGTCAATTCGCACGGCTGGCGTTTATCGTTGTGAAGCAGAGAAGCAAGTTCGTGCAAGGTTCGGCGCGCCTGAACGAGCTTGTATTTTATTTTTGGGTATACAGGGTGGTGCTTTTTTCGATGCTCACCATTGCTATCTTGGAAACGGTAAGAGATACAAGTCTTACACCTAACGGTAAAAAGACAAATGACTAAATAAAAAAATAAAAGAGATACAAGGTCGGTTAAATTAGAGAAAAGTTGCACATTTTTATGGCCATTGAGAATCTGAAAGGAAATCCTGGATATTTTGATTCGTTTTTGATTTATTACAAAAAAAACTGAAAAATGTGATTTTAGAAAAATATTATTATCTTTCCTACCATTGCCGCTATTTCATTTAAACTTGGTAACCTTATGTTTTTGACCGTCCTGGGTTTGATGACGTCAACAGAAATTTTCTAAGTCTTCTAGATTTTAAGTTGCGATAGTCAACTTTTTTATTTCTTATGGCCGCCATATTGGATTTTTACACCATCAGACAGACAAAAAAATTAGCTTTTCAGATTGGTAACCAACATACTTTTTTCTTTTAAAAAACTTGTTGAAATTTGAAAATTTTTAAAAATAATCTATAAAATCGTGAATGTTCTGAAAAACAATTGAAATTATAATATAAATCAAAGTGACACAACATTTTATAGGTCTAATAAAATAACGAAATGACAATAAATTTAAAACACCAGATAAATAATTATTTAAATTGTTTAAAGTGCGCGCCGTTATGTATGATGTAGTGGTTCTGGTTAGTCCTCAAATTCATTTCGTCCACTGCCTTTACGATAGTTTGTCTCGAAATAGAATCGAAGGCATTTTTGATTTTACGGCGAAGAAGTTCAATATTTTCCGTTAGGGTTGCATAAACAACATCAATGTAAAAGTAATCCATAGGCTTTAAACATGGCTATCGCGGAGCCCAATGAACAGGACCAAACGTACCAAGTCAAGAATTTTGAAAGCGTACATCTAAATTAATATCCTTTTACAATGCGGGCGTTGTGAGGACCAGCTCCTTCTTGCTGAAACTACTGATGATTTTGAATTGTTAATAATGGCAATTCGCCTAACATATCTTCTAAATATGTTTCCAACAATCTTAATTTCGTTATCATTAGACCAATAAAATGTTCTGTAGCTTTTATTTATATCATAGTTTCAATTGTTTTTCAGAGCATTCTCGATTTTATGAATTATTTACACAAATTTTAAAACTTCAACAAGTTTTTTGAAAGAAAAAAGGTATATTGGTTACCAATCTGAAAAGCTAATTTTTTTGTCTGTTTGATGGTGTAAAAATCCAATATGGCGGCCATAAGAAATAAAAAAGTTGACTATCGCAACTTGAAATCTAGAAGGCTTAGAAAATTTCTGTTGACGTCATCAAACCCAGGACGGTCAAAAACATAAGGTTACCAAGTTTAAATGAAATAGCGTCAATGGTAGGGAAGATAATAATATTTTTCTAAAATCACATTTTTCAGTTTTTTCGTAATAAATCAAAAACGAATCAAAATATCCAGGATTTCTTTTCAGATTCTTAATCGCCATAAAAATGTGCAACTTTTCTCTAATTTAACCGATCTTGTATCTCTTACCGTTTCCAAGACAGCAATGGTGAGCATCGAAAAAAGCACCACCCTGTATACGTGTTGCTACAGATCTGTTCATTTAGTCCGCTTGTAAACAGTTTTTTTTTCGAAACGTGTATTTGCAAGTATCTAACATAGGTACTCCTAACATAGGTCCTACTCCTTACTACATATTTTCTAATAAAAATTGTTCTTCTTTTTTATAAACAATAAAAATTATTAATAATTATGTTTAACAAATAAAATACAGTGGTCTGTTAATATATTACGAAGGTTGCATACCCGTGCTTGTTTAAGTTGGACATACAGGCCACACTGGCCACTGGTAATAGATACAAGTCCCTTGAGGTTAAAGTTTTGTAAATTTAGCATATACAAAAAACACTTTAAAATTGTTATTCATGGTAGAGGGACCACGAAGTAAAATAAAACTTCAAAGGGGACAACGGTCAAAAAAAAAGGTTGAGAACCATTGATCTACATACCAATAAATAAACATCCATTGTTAACGTTTTTATGTTGATCGCTATTAACTTTTATAGCATTATTTTGTTTTGGACATTTAGAAATTTTATGACTCATTTCTAGACATTTATACCATGTAAAAATACATTTTTCTTCATTTGATTTTTATTTCTTTTATCACCTTTTGAAATAAAAGCAGGATCAGCCTTGAAAAATTTATTTTCTTCATGTCGTTAATCCTCTTGTAGAAGTTTGGTCTTCACAAGATCACTAGTTTTAGCTCCTGAACTTTCACCATAGGATCAAACGAACCCGGTAAATCACTTAACATAACCGCGCAAGAAATTCATCTTCTATAGCGTCACTAATATTTACAAGTTGTTGTACAGTTGACATAACTTCTGTAACATATTTTTCCATTGACTTAAAACCTTCCAACTTTAATCCAAAAAGGATTTTTAAAAGTCCAAGCCGTCTAACAAGTATTTTAACTTCATATGCTTTCTTAGAATTATCCCAAGCTTCTTTTGCGGTTTTTGCTTTTCTAACATAAGTATAACAACAAGGTTTTATCATTAAGATATCTTCGCTTTTACTCTAAGTATTTTCTTTTAATCTATTTCTATTTCATTACCATCTACGTTTTTTCTGGTTCTCTCTAACAGTGGTTCTTAATCTATTTCTTTAATTTCGTCTTCTATTTCTGAGTCAGTTATAGCATTTAGATACTCTTTTAACATTTTTTTGGGTTAAATATTTGTTGGGATTTGCTATTTTTATTTAAAAAAAGAACAGAAGTGTAAAGTAAACTATGAAATGAGTTAAGGTGGAATGGGGTAAGATCGTAAACGGGGCAAGATCGTAAACTGCCTGAATTTATTCCAATAGAAGTTAAATTGTAATAACTAATTGGTAGAAAGCTGTATTAGGTTATTATGAAGTGATCGACATAGATGTCTATCATTTACGAGGGAAATTTCTTGTTTATATGTCAATTATAAAGTGCAACTCCTAGTGCAGTACACATCTACACTTGAGTCGTCCAACAAAATGCCGTCATTTTTAAGCAAAATTTTGTGTCTTGTGCGTTTATATTTGGTAAGTATGAAGAATATTGTTTAAAGTTTACATTAAATAAATAAATTCTATTAATTTTTTGAAATTTACTGAGAAATACACTACTCTGGTCTTGCCCCGAAAATATTTGTGCACGGGGCAAGTTCGGAGCATGCAGCGGGGTAAGACCGCAGTTGTACAGCTTAAATGAAGAAAGATCTCCTGCAATGTTACCACAATCTTCAAGAAACAGTTCTCCTTTTGAAGTATGTGATAGTCCTCAACCTTCAACATCAGTCCCATTCGAAAATCTACTATTGGAAACTGTAAAGACAAACTTTAAACCAAACACTCAAAAGAAAAAAAGAGTTGCGAAAGGAGCTGCGGTGATTACCGCAGAAGAAGTGAAGAATAGGTTGATTACAGAAAAGCAGCTTAAAGAAAAATCCGTAACTGTATCAAACACAGCGAGAACCTCTTAAAAAAAAAAAAAAAACTTATGTACAATTTGCCATTGTGATTTCCAATATTACATTGATAAAAGAGAATGGATTCAATGCATAACTTGTATGGAGTGGGTGTGTGGAATCTGTAACAAAAGGTCAAAGAAGATGCAATATGAATGCGAACGATGTAGTGATGAGTAATAATGTGAAAAATAACATTAACAATTTAAAAATTTTATTTTTTTATTTTTCAAACTTGTAGCATTTGTTATAAATATTTAGTTGATTTATTTATGGTTCTTTTATTTGAATAAACTTCTTTTTCTACACAAGTGAAAACCTTTCTATCTTTATAAATGTGTAACTTTTAAGCAAAGCAACTTATTTTAATTCCGTAAAAAGCATTTTGTAGCTGGTTTGATTCTAATTCCGATCTTGCCCCATAACATGAGAAGTAAGACTTCAACGCGTTTTAAACAACTGGTTACGATCTTGCCCCATGTGCGGGGCAAGTTCGGAGTAGTTGACATTTTTTACAATTTTCTATAAAAATGAAAATTTCCAAGAAAAATTGGGGTTTTTGTCAATACAAATGAGAGTATTAACACTCCACTCCGCGTTGATACCAATACATGTTAATTATTTATAAAAGAATTTAAAAATAAATGGGTTTAAAGTCGAACTTAGCAAAAACCGGTCCGAACTTACCCCACTCCACCTTACCTCTTTCGTATAAAATCATTAGTCCCTCGCTCCGTACTCAAAGGGTTGAAGAAAGTGCGTGATGAAAACGGAAGAGGCTTAAGCTCGTCATTTTTGAGTTGCATGATAGTTGATTTAAACAGGGGAGTGAACTAAGCCTATACCGGAATTTTTTGTTAGGTACTGCACAAAATCTTTGGGTAATTGGTGTTGTAAAAATTTGTGTTCTAGTGCGGTGGTTCTTAACCTTTTAGTAGTCGCGGCCCCCTTAATATCCTAAAATATTTTCGCGGCCCCTTAATTTGTAGTAATAAAAATATTATGATTTATTTAAGAAGAAATCTCTCCGATGGTTCGAATAAAATAAGAAGCAAAAAATATTTTTTTTAAGACTTCAATATTTTAAAAAGTATAAACGTTTAATAAACTTTTCCCGGGCCCCCTTAAAATCTTTCACGGCCCCCCAGGGAGCCGCGGCCCCCGGTTTAAGGATCGCTGTTCTAGCGCATGATAACAGACTTGATCGAAAAGGCAATATAAACTTTGTCTCTATACGGTATTTATACCACATTTTAAAGCGATTATGTTAAAAAATATCTAATAAGTAATATATTTAATTAGTGACAACGAAAGAATGAGAAATACTTTGATTTACAATTTTTACGTCTTGGAAGTCTCTCACAATAAATTTCTTTTATTTTGGATCAATAATTACAAAAAAGTTTAATGAATATTCACAAATTATGTAACATTTTCTCATTACCTTATTTATTATAGGTCCATATGTTACTTTTAGCGCATAACACCAGTAATAGACACACCTGTTGATTGTCACTGACTAGGTAATTTACGTTGCGGTTCGCCACTTACATTTTTGTATTATGATTTGGATATATGTTTATTACAATTGAAAATCTAATTTAAACAATTTATAGTATATCGCAGCTTAATACAATGAATAATGATTGTTTTGTTAAAAAAACAAAATTTTATTTATAACTTTTTATTGATTCTGATAGGTACAGCTTATTTTAGCAAAAATAAATTTAGAGTTCAGTGTTTGTAATTAAACAACTCAAATATAACACAAAACAATAAAAGTTGTTTTATTATAAAACAGGTTCGACATAAGTCGTATTCTTTTTATAGAAGTACCTAGCTACATGGTGTTAACATTTTTTTAAATGCCCGTTAATTTTTTCAACCTGCAATTTTTCGTTAAGGTTTCCATTTAGGTAAAGGCTACGCCTCGTTAAATAACATTTTCCAGACCGTGAAATAAGCTTAAACCGCAATTTTCTTTAATAATATTCATAAAGCGCAAGATTCGACTACTTTATTTGAATGGGGAATAGTTCCTGTCTATCTTCCTCGAAAAAAATACGTTCTTTCGTCGTGAGCGTAGCGAATCGGGTTTCTAGCGCTCATTTTCGGACCCTTACTATGACGCCAGCGATCTCATGAGACTACTTTACTTATCTTCTTAGTTAAACCACAAAAATTGCTTTGTTGTTTCGCTAAACATTTATAAGACTTATTAACTCAGGGCTTTGTATTTATATCAAAGAAGGAAAACAAAGCTTAACTTACTTTTACCTTTGCTACTTTTAGTGACGTTTCTGTATTTACAATGTAAATTTCTAGTGAAAATTATTAAGAAAATTTAATCTGATTTTCGTCTGCGTTTGATGCTTTTAAATTATCTCTGGTAACTGTATTTTGTATAAAACAAAGTGTTTTTGCAATGCGTGATTTTTGGCTATGTTAATGAACGCGTGTGTTCCTCTAGCAGTTACAGATCGATAAATGCTTGAGGTTCAATATAGAATAACAGCTTTATGTTGGTTTCTTTTGCCAAATAAAAATAATTAAAATTTTATGCATGAAAAAGTCATATTCCTAATATTCAACCGACATTCCGCAAAATCTTGACGCAAATAGGTGTAGTTAGTTATTGATTAGCGAAAAAATGTTAAGAGCATTTTGCAATATACATTTGTAGGCGTATTTATTTCATATCTGATTTATTGTTCAAAATTTAAAATAATTAACAACTATTTCTTGGAGATCATAAGTTATATCACGTAATTCAGTTTGACTGTCGAACCCCTATAACTTCATTACTTTAAGAAGTAACCCGAATAAATCTTTTACGACATTAATCATATTATATTAAAATCAGTGGCCTTAAATAAGAGTTTGAAAGCTCTGAACAAGAACAAAAGTATATTTACGAATGTATAAATCGCTTTGAATGTAAACACCTATATCAGTATAAGGTATCTTTGTATTTTTTTAAAAATAATACAAATAGCTCGTAGGCTTCTTCAGTACAGGGTGGCCTAACTTCGAAGTATTTGTATTTGGATACTAGTTCGCAAAAATGTGATGTCTCTAGCAAGAGCAACTGTTGCGAAGCTTTTTTTATTTTAATACTACAGACAAATTCAAGATTTTTTTGATTTTAGAAATTGATCAAAAAGTCTGTTTTCAAAAACAATTTTTTGTGAAAGTTCTATTAGTTGCCTTTATTGATGTGCAGTTTTGTTTTGTTTTTCAATATCCACTTTGATTAAACTTAATTAATAGGTATCATAAAATTGTAATAACTTGCTTAATTTCAAAGATAAATCTAATAACCCAAACATTAATGAAACGAGAATAAAAATCTCTTTTTAATAGTGTCACAGCTAACTAGGACCCATATTTAAAATAATAAAGCTAATTCTAAATTAACAAAAACAAATTTTCAATCTTTGTAAAAGTGTCCTGTTAATAATGTCGAAAACTAGTTTATGATTTAAAATAAGTAAGTTTTAAGCAAAAAATGGCATTTTTTATTTTTTATCAATAGCGCAAAAACTATTGATTTTAAAGATGTTTTTGGTGAAATAGTTGCTTTTAAATCATATGTCATTTTAACCCATTTTAGCAACTTTGTATCTCTTACCGTTTACGATATCCCCATGCTGTGCGCAATAACTGGGACAACCTTAAATTCTAACTTAAAAATCATGTTACATTTTAGGTTTCAGAAAATTTATCTCCAGGAAATTATTTTGTTTGTTTTCAAAAACGTGAATAGAAGAATATGTTTTTTGATAAACTTGTAATAGGCGAGATAATTCTTTAAAATTTTAAATTTATTGAAACACTTTTTATTGTCAAATACTTACATGGTCAACTGATAATCAACGTAAGCTATAATTTAGATTTTTCGAAAAATTATCTTAGTTTTGTTATTATAAGTATTTACATAAAATAATTTAATGTATTTTTTATTTATTTATAAAATATCAAAATCAATATTTAAAAAAATTAAATAAAGATTGTATTTTTTAAAACTTTCGATACAAAAACAAGTATCGAAATTTTTTTATTTTAGTCGAATCGAAAATATTTTGTTATGATAAGAAAAATATATTTGGTAGAGACTGGTTTCCAAGAATTTAAAATCAACATTTAGTGAACCACATCACAGGACGCACTGATAATTAAAACCACAAACAAAAGTAAAAAAAAAACAGATGAAAGTTATACCTCGAGATAATTCTTGCGTCATCATAAAATAAATAAATAAATAATAACAAGGAGTCTGTCTGGGCCGCAAAATTATCTTGGTCCGGCCCTGATAATACTCGAACAAAAGAAGATATGTTGGCGAGTAATCTTAGTATAGAAAACAAAACATAAGGATTACAAAATAGGACTGTTCAATGTGAAGATAAATACAAACGGATTGTACAAAGTAATTAGATGTTTTATTTATCAATCAATTCTCTTAATATTAAACATTTACGTATGCTACTTAATGCATGATATATAATAGTAACACATTAAAACTACAAGTAGTAAAAATAATACAAACACCATAAACACAAACAAGCTAATAAAAGTTATAAAGGCGCACAGCACCACTTAATATTTACTAAAAAAATTTCAAGTTATCATTTCTTACTTATCTAAATTTTGAAATATCTCAAATTTTACTTTCGAACATTATGTAAAAATACAAGGCTTACATTAAGGTATTCTACTTTTGCATATTTAAAATACGGTTGCCTATACTTGTATTGTTCATTCTGAACTTTGTGCACTTGATGCAACATATCAACTGACAAGTTTTCCAGCTGAAAATCGGGATAATAAGAAACACAGTTGCGCATTTTTGACCAAATTCCCGTATTTCCATAAATTAGTTTTATAGCTGAATATACCGCTGCTGCAGCTTTCATCGAAGGTTTTATTGTTGAAAATTTTACATTCAGTGCATAGCACTCCAGTATATAAAGTGAACCACTCAAAAGCATCTAAAAAAGATCCAAGATAAATAATAGTTTTGAAGAAAATACTTTTTTTATTTAAATATCAATAATAGTGTAATCGCTTAATAAAAGAGAAATTTTAGTAATGTATCCATAGAATTTGGCCTGTTACTAAAAAATAATAAAATTAATTTAGATGTAGACTGTAGACTATAAAAATATTTTTTAATATTAAAAATCTACTTGGGTGTTATGATTATCACAGAAGTTAATATTTTTTTCTATAATTATTTCACACGAAATATTTTGTCATAAATTGTAAATACTTAAAAGCTGTAATTTAATTAATTTCGCAATTAATTTTTGGAATAAGATTAGCAAAAATTTGTTTATTTTTTATCGGACAATTTTACACAATTGAAAGAAAAACTATAGAAAGAATTGAAATAAAGTTTCATTTCCGCATGAATCATCGAAAAACTTAACCCAAAGAAATTCATACTTAGTAATTACTTACATGGTTGTGGGTTTTTGTTTCTTGAAAAAAATATGTTATAAATAATGTAGGTTCTTGACACTTAAAATTAAAGTCGAAAAACTTTAAAATCTTTCTCTCCATAGACAAAATTTGGTCCACAGAGTAAATTCCACCACAAAGTCGACTTAGATTTGCAGCCTAAGATAAAATAAATTTAATTGTTTAAAAAAATAATACTCCCATTATTTAATATAAATACTTGATATCTTATTGTACAGGGTGATCTTTTTTTGATGCCCATACAGGGAAGGCACCTCGGTTATTATCAGAGATTAAAAAACTAAGTACGTAGCCTTGACTTCTTTTTTCGAGAGGAATTTATTGCCGTAAACAGATTTTTGATATCTTTTTTAATTTTCGAAATATAGCCAAAAACCGATTTTTAAAATTTTCCAAAAATGTCAAATATCTTGCTTTAACGAAAAGACAGAAAAACTTTATGGTCATTTTTTGCATAGCTTTTTGTGCTTAATAAGATAGCGATGTTCAATTGTTTTTTACTCATATCAATACCGATATATTACACCTAAATTTCTTATTTTAAATAGCAACCATAAGCAAATTATATATTTTTGAAAAGCGCAAAAAGTAAGCTTTCGATGTATTCCAAAGCTAACTATAGTTGCTATTTAAAATAAGAAAGTTAGGTGTAATATATCAATATTTATATGATTAAAAAAAATTGAACATCGCTATCTTATTGAATCCAAAAAACTGCAAAAAATCTTTTTCGTTTAAGCGAGATATTTAACATTTTTGAAAAGTGCCAAAAATCGGTTTTTGGCTATATTTCGAAAATTAAAAAAGATATCAAAAATCTGTTTACGGCAATGAATTCCTCTCGAAAAAACAAATCGAGACTACGTACTTAGTTTTATCTATCTCTGTACCTGTATGGGCATCGAAAATAGGCCACCCTATACTATCAACGTATCAACGGTGCGTTATCCTATGGTCAAAAAGACCCATTACCAGGGGCTCTAGGAGGTATTATATCTAAATTCCTAGATTCGTGGGGCCCCAAACTCAAAATTTGCCCAAAGCCCCATGAAGGTATAACGCGCCATTGTGTAGATACTATATGATTCTATAGAAAATAGACTTAGGTAACATTTCGTAACATCACAATGAAACGTGATGTTTCGAAAGTTACAACAAGATAACCACAGCGGATAAGTTACAGCGTAAAATGTGATTAGTGTAGTTGACTACCAGCGCCCAAATTTCCTGATTCGACCGCTGATTCTAATATTTACACACAACACAACACAACACAGCGAAAATAATTTCTGATGGGTCAAACGAGCAACAGGTAACATTTGCTGTCGGTTCAGAAATTTTGATGCTCAGCAACTCCAGCGCTGTGGTTATCTGAACGCGCCCAATGTTAGTATAAATTAAAACCATTATTTGATCATACATAATAAATTAAAAACAACTTACCATACAAGAATAGCCATTATTGAGTTTACTCGATATCCAAAGTATCGTTGTGCCTAATAACTGGATCATATTATTAGGAACAGACACATGTGCAAGAAAATGATCTAATAATGTAATTGATGACAGAAGTTCTGGTTCATGAATGGAAAAATATTCCTAAAAATAAACGAGCTTGCATTTTTTTTGTGGATATCCACTATAGGTAAGTAGCAAAATTTGGTTATTAATATGATAAAGTTTTGTTTAAAACAATATAAATTTCTGAACAATTATAAACGTGTTTTCTTTTCCTCCAACTCATAATTTTCCTCTATACAAACGTTAAAATATGAAGAAAAGTTAATATTACAATGATTATGAAAAATATGTTCTGTTATAGGTATTCTGCAAAATAAAAATTTGTAAACACTTAGTAGTATGTTTCACATAAAAGTGGTTCGCAAGTTGTAGCAACTTCTCATTATCAACACTTTGCGTTTTCATAGTAAAATAATATGACACTTTATGTTAAAAGTACAAGTTAAGACCTAAATTTAATAACCATAATAACTTTTAAACTTTGTATGGTAGCTTTTATTAGCAATATTATTATTATTATTAGAATTTTTAATGCACTTACAGTAAAACTGTTCAAAAGTTTTATGGCTTACTAAAGAATAGATCATTTCACACATCTGTACAAATATAACATAATCAAACTCACCTGAATTTGAATTAACCAGTTAACAACAGCAGTTCTATTTTCTTCAGCTGATTTATTGCCAGGTAAACAATAATTATTCTGCAAAACATGCTTACATTCTACTTCCAAAGCATTTTCGACCGTACTTGCCTGCAACATATTACTTAAGCATTAATAGTTTATAATTAAAATCTCTATAAATACATTGAATAGATGTTATCAAACGTTGAGTTACAGTTTTAAAAAAATCGAAACTACACAAAAATTAGGTAATAAAGTTTTAGATGTAGACTGTTATTACAACTTTCATAGTTTAGTTTTAATTTTTGATAACAAAATTTTGAAAATACGTCTCGAAAAAGGCTTTAATAATTTTAGTATACGTTACAGAGTTTGTTTTTCTTAGTAAATTACCATTTGTTTCTACTCTCTTGAATTTTCGTGAAAAAAGTTTTTAATTATAAAGATAATTTTAAATACTCATGTATTTATCACTTAAGGATACTTAACTGAGCAGGATGGCTCAATCCTATAAGACCTGTTAAAAGATCCTGTTTAGTTTTAAGGATACTAAACTAAATAGCAAGGTCCATCCGACGAAATTCGTAAACATATTGATGACGAAAAAGTGATATTAATGAAGTCATCTATGACGTCCTAAAAATGTTAATTATAAAGTGACAGATGTATCATAAGTCACACATGTATAAAACGTGAAGGTTTATGTAAATCGATCCATTTTGTTTATAAAACACCTCATTATGTCATGGGAATGGGCCATCCTGCTCAGTTTAGTATCCTTTGTTCAGTTTAGTATCCTTAATAAACGCTCACGTCATTTACGTCATGTTGACAAACGACATTTACAAAAATAAGGTTACTTAGAAAGGCTGGAGTGGCACTTTAAACTTTAAACACAAACACATATGTAAGAAGTTACACACAATATACTTGTGGTGAAAGTCATTTGGTGGCCACACTAGTTTAAGTTATGATTCGTATTTAAGTATTGTGATTAAATTAAATTTGAATATACTCTCTCCTTAACATCAAAAGACATTCTAAACATGAATTAAAATAATTTGGTGTCTTAATAGAAATGTTAATTTAAAAACCCCTTTACTTGTTACGTCTGTTTCTAGGAAAAATGCGTTCCTGCTAATTGTTAAATGGTTGATGGTACGTACCTCTAAATGCTCCAAACAATAAACGTCTATATTAAAGGTGCGTGGTTTTTCTGAAAAATAGATAACAACATCATGTGAAAAGGGTAAATTAAATAAAAACAATTCAACGCATTTTTCTCATTTAATTAGTTGTATCCTTGACTGGTTCAAAAGTTTTCCTAGGATTTTAAATTGATAAGATTTCCCAAAACAAGTCGCATATTCTATTTTTTGTTTGCAGCAACTTTGAACACATCAAGTAAACGCAAATTAAACTTGAAACTGAATGTGATGTTTTAAACGAGTAGTAATGTTTTGTTAACGTTTGCTTTTGGAAGTCAAATAATTAATCATTTACGAAATTAAACAATGAGCGAATAAAAAATAAATTATTCGTCACCTGCAGAAGTCGATTTGTGGGCAAGAGTTGTTTTCTTGGCTGGCCTTTTCAACTCTTCTGGCATACCTTGTATAATATTAGATCTTGCACTGAACAAATTGGGTTTTATCGGCGATAAAGAAGTATTTATAGTACATGTTCTCTTATTTGAAGTTTTTGTAGGTTTATTAGTGACAATACCTTCTATTATTGCAGTATTAAGATCCACTTTCTGAAAAAATATTACTGTACACATAGTTAATAACTTACTGAATTTATTAATTCTAACCTTTTTTTTCTGCGATTGTTGATAACAGTTAACATTGGCTGATTTTTTAGTTTTTAATTTTTGCAATAAATCTTTGTGTAATTTATCGGATATTTTGTTATCTTCTACTGTAAAATGTTGTGGTTTTGTCATATCAGGTTGCACTTTAGTTGATACCAAATAATCCACATAAGAAGAAACATGCGTACTCCTTATTTGAGATATTCTGTTTTTCACATCTGTAGGTGGCCGATTTTTATTCAAATCTCGAAGAACATACCGATTTGATAATGACTCCGTACCATTTTCATCTTGTTTTTCACGTTTAGTTGTAACTGTTGGTTTCTCATTTAAAGCAACAATTTTTGCTACTTTTGAGGTTTGTGTGCACGTGGTGATTGTTTCACAATAAAACAGGTTTTCTTTATCATTTTGTCTAATTTTCTCCACGCTTTTAACTTCACGTGTTTTAGAACGTGTTATTCTACCTTCTTCCATTCTTTCGTCAATAAAACTTGATTTATAATTAAAACTGTCACAGAAATATTAAATCACAAAAATTATAACAGTCTTTTAAGTGTTGATCTAGCAAACTGTCATGATCTTTAAAAGGAACTATTCGCCTGTTGATATGCCTCGTTACGTTCGAAAAAAGACGTGACACAAGTTTTTTACAGTTACAGCAGATAACATTTTAGCATTGGATACACGATAGAATGTACCACAAAGGAAAATAATAATTACAGATAATTACAGATTTAAGTTTTCATCTGAACGCTGGTAATCAATATTTATAAACAGCGATGGTATCAGTATTAAATATAACGATTAAGACTATCTCCAATACAACTCGCGAGTCATAAAATAAATCTGTATTAGACAATATTTTAGAAAAAAGTTAAAAATTCAAAAACGATTGATTTTAGGTATAAAAAATCTTTTACATTTTAAAAAGAGAATTTAATTTGAAATATAAAAAGTGGAAAATATACAGGGAGTAGTGTTCCAAGTAAAAAAGTTACGTTATTGGTGCGCGGCAACAAAACACTACGTATAGCTAAAAACAATTTTTGGTTATAAGCCCTATGATCTCCAACAAATTTGTATTAAAACTTTGGCTTCCACTTTAAATAATAAACCAGATATAAAAAAAGACGCATTGACACCCTATAATGTATAGGCCGAGGTCGACCAATAAAAAATTTAAATATTTAAAACAGATTATTAAATATTGTGTTTGTATCCGTATATTATCAAGAAAATCGCAATAACTCGAGAAATACTGATTTTAGACATAATTTACCCTAAATAGTTTTTAAAGATCATTACATTATCCACAAGAAAATGTAAAAATATATAGGATGTTCCATTTAAAACAACTGACTTGTTCGTGTTTGAAGTTTGATCTAATTGACCGGGCATGAGGAACACCCTGTGTACTATTTTAAAATTTTAACTAGTCAAAAATCACTATGACACTATTGTCGTACAAAGTTTCGAAGAAATTCTTTTTGACCTAGCCAAGCTGTGAAATATCATAATTTTTTAGTCTCCTGTTTCTGTCAATATTTTTATAAACACCTAAATAACTCAAAAACGACTGATTTTAAATCCATAAAAAATGAGAAATTAATTTTTCATCTAAAAATTATAAAATACACAGGGTGTTCTATTAAAAAAAATAATAAAAATTACGTATCGGTGCGCAAAAACAAAACACTGTATGTGTGTATGGTTGAAAATAATTTAAGGTTATGTAGTTATGTAGATGATCACAAACAACTTTTAGATAAAACTTTTTTTTTGTAAAGTTGTCACAAGACAAGGTATTGATCATTGGCGTTACTTTTTGTATACATTGTATATACAAAACCATGTAGTCTTAAGCGGGGTACACACGTACAAGTATATTGCACAAAATACTTGTGCAACGTCAATATTGTGCAATATATTGTGCTATTTTTAAAAATATTGCGCAATAATACTGATACAACAATACAGATATGATATTGCGCCATATATTGTACAATACATATTGCACAATATACTTGTACGTGTGTACCCCGCTTTAGTTTTTATTCTTTGTCTTTTTAAGTCTAACATTGGTTCATTTTACTTTATTAAGTAATTTATTTCTCGTTTGGCTTGATTTAATACCAATTTATGACTAAAAAGGTCAAGTTACGATAGTGGTTTAATCTAGGCGATGGTCCAATTCAGAATTAAGGCAACGCTTCCCTACTATCAAAAACCCTAAACAAATTAATATCTTACAAATTATGAAAATAAAGAGTTGTCAATTTTTAAAATCTTGGAAATTGCATTTTTGGCTATAGCGGGAAAACGAAAACGTTCACTACAAATCTGAGAAAGAACATACGTAGTATTTATTCCGAAAAAGTTGTCCAAGACATTCAAAATATCACATTTTTGTTAACTGTCGTAGTTACCGAGATAAAAATATTTTTAATAGGGTCTGCTCTGTACAAAGGACTGACCAGGGAAGGTCAGAATACGTTGTCGCTAGAATTTGATTAAGGCTGTGTTTATTGCATCAAGAACATAAAAACTAAATGTTTTGCAGAGTTATACGTGCCACTGGCCATTTTCTTCGGAAAAATAGAGTAAAAACTGAAAAGCTGAAAAATAAAAGTAATTTTTGCGATCGCGTTGGCTATGAAATCGTCAGGGACAAAATCAAAATTCTTCTATTTACCGATGCGCGCATCCTTTGCAAGCAAAATGGTGCAATGTTTTTGAAAAAATCTTAAACGGTTCCGGAGAAAAACGCGAAAAACGAGGCCTTGGCGAAAATGGTTTTCCCTATGTTAAACGCCTATGCAAGTCGCATGGATATAGTTATCTGATAGGTATACCACAACTTCTCAAATCGTAGGGCTTATGCAGGGGTTTCGTTTTTGACGTTTGTCTCTGGAACCGTTCAAATTTTTTTCTAAAACTTTGCACCATTTTACTTTGCAAAGGATGTGCGCATCGGTAAATAGAAGAATTTCGATTTTGTCCCTGACGGTTTCATGGCCAACGCGATCGCAAAAATGACCTTTTTATATCAATTTTTCAGTTTTTCCCCTATTTTTCCGAAGTAAATGGCCAGTGGCACGTATAACTCCGGAAAACATTTAGTTTTGATGTCCTTGATGCAATAAACACAGCCTTAATCAAATTCTAGCGACAACGTATCGTGACCCTCCTTTGTGAGAACGGAACGACAACGAAATTAAACCGAAATTTTTATAAGAACGAAAACGAAATTATCATTTTTCGTTCAAGAACGAAAACGAAATACAGAATTCCTAAAACCGGTCTTATCACTATTTAATTTTTATTCATTAAGCACAACCGCGAATTTACCGTCTATGCTGGGAAGACTTCCTTCCACAAGGCAGAAAAATATTTCATTTGAAATAAGTGAACTTCACTTTTCTCCATATTATGTATTAACAACTTTATTGCTATACTTGCAATTAATTTCCACACAAGTAATGGTACAGATATTCTCTGTTTCTAATTTGTTGATTGGATCATCAATAAATAATATACACTTGCTTGGACAACAAATGGGCGCGTAATAGTCAGGTAATTTTTAACAGTTTAAAAATATGACATTTGACGTAGATAATTTATGGTTTGACAAACCAGTTGTGTTTTTGCACTTGACGTGCACAAATTTTATTTGGTTGTATGTTAAATGTGCTAAATTTAATATGGCGATTCACTAGTCTAAATTATGCCGTCCATAATAATCAAAACCGAACTTATTGCCGTTTACAATTTAGCGGAGGCCCAACAATTGCTAAGAAACAAAAACAAAAATGTAAATGGACTTTAAAATTTATTAAAAACGCCAAGTTTGTTTTTATTTAAAGGCGAACTATGCTGATTTACATATTAATACTTACGAAGTATTTATAATCTGAATACTTGAAGTTTTATCGTATTAATAGGGTTGCCAACACTGTCACTTTGACATTTGGCAACCGTTCTTTTAAACGGTATTTGCTCAGTATTTTGCGGTGACTAAGAAAAAACAGGTCCTTCACTTCGTCACGGAAAAAAAAGGTAGAACCGGCTTTAACCGTTATTAAATTTCGGTTCACGAAAACGAAAACGAAATTTTATGGGTGAAAATGTAAAGAACAAACGAAATTTTTCGTTTTCGTTTCGATCAAAAACAAATGATATATTTTTCGTTTTTAGTCCCTGCTTTGTACATAAAATTGTTAGTTATAATAAATTACATTGGTACAAATTACATTCACACGTGTTTCCAATTTATCAACACGAAGCAAATTTTAAATTTTTGATGGTGCGAAAGGACCTGAAATTTACCAAAACCCCTACAGTTTAGCTTGTCTTGCCTGTCATGGTCTTAAGCTCTTAAGTGTTTGAATAGTGCAAATCATTCAACAGGGATGGCAGACGTGTGGAGAATGAAGTGCATAAATCAACTGCAGTTAATGATGTGATTTTACTCAGATTGATGAACAGAATAACAACCATAAATGTGCGTGAATTCGTTTCCAAACTTAACCTTATGTTAATGTTGTCAACACCATATTTTGTTATTGAAATTTGATAAATTGAGGGCACAGTAAGTGTTCACAGTTGTTTAAAGAGTAAGTGACTTTCAATCTGTTTGTAGTATACAGTGTGTCCCAATTATACACCGCCAAAAAAAGGTGCATATTCCTGAGTGAAAATGATGACCATTTGTCAAATATTTTGTTATCCGAAAATGCTTCCTTTTAAAGTTAGAGACCTCCAAAGTTGCAAGAAAAAAAAAACAAAAAATCGAATACGTCCTAACCGTTTAAGCTAGAGCTATCAAACTTGGCCGAAATGTTTAGGTGTTTCCCATTGACTTTGTGGGATAATTAGAAAGAAAACAAGTAATTGGAAATATGATTTATAGTCATGTCATCCGCTTAAGCCTTAAGTCAAGCATGACATTAGCCAACTAAGTTAAGTAAAAAAAATATTTGAGGTGTATAAACAGAGTTTGTCGATGCATCTTTAGCGCTAATTTTCTCGAAAACGGCTACGTTTACAGCAAAAAAACAAAGAGAGACGAATTTTTTCCTCTTAAGTCGTACTTTCTTATGGACGAATTACATTTTCAATTTTATTCCAGAGAAAAAAATTCTGAAGATGGTAAGCGGATGACCTGACTATAAATCATACTTCCAATTACGTGTTTTCTTTCTAATTATCCCACAAAGTCAATGGGAAACACCCAAACATTTCGGCCAAGTTTGATAGCTCTAGCTTAAACGGTTAGGACGTATTCGATTTTTTGATATTTTTTTTCTTGCAACTTTGGAGGTCTCTAACTTTGAAAGGAAGCATTTTCGGATAACAAAATATTTGACAAATGGTCATCATTTTCACTCAGGAATATGCACCTTACTTTTTGGCGGTGTATAATTGGAACACCCTGTATAATAACAGTGTAAAAATAAATAAGACATGAATTCATTACTTTGCCAATAAAACAGTACACAGGGCTTTTAAGTAAAAAGCGATTTGTTTTTTTTCGCCAAGAAATAAGCCCTGACTGCATTAAACTAATTATCAGCTACAACGTAATAGGGGTGGGTAGTATCTTCAATAACATCAAACGATTAATGTTGTTCAGTACATTTCTCTAAAACATACAAACTGGGTTACAATCTGTGGGCCAACTGTTGAGATAAAATATATCCTACGGTCTTTTCCTGGTTTGTTCGAAATATGCAACGAACCAACAATTTTCGTTGATTAATTTCCGGCCAACAGTCATACGATTTATAAATCGGGCGGTCAACTTTATTATGGTGGAAGGCAAAATGTACGAGTAGTTGTTGACATAAATGTACATATACAGAATGTCTTAAAGATCGTCAACTCAATTATCATCTTAACAGACCTAGCATCTTATTAAATAAGAGAAAATTGTGCGTAAACTGATTAAAATAATCTTAAACTTAAAGAGCTTTAAAAATCATATCACAATTTATTTAGTTGAAATAATAACTAGTATACAGGGTGTTAAAGTTTTTATGTTAAATCAATAGTACAAAAAAAGGCAGTAGATAAAAATCTTTCGTTTATTCAGAAATACAGGGTGTCACAGATTACATTTCCAGCATGGGGATCTCGCTTATTATAAGAGAAACAGGTTTGTTTAAATTAGATGAATTATTCCTTAGTTTAAGAGGAGCCACAATCAATTTTGAAAAGTACAAAAATCCTCGTGCTTCAGATATTATAGCAAAAAATATGAACATGTGCAATGACTTTTTTCTCTCATAACTTTTTGTCTTAATCATTAGAACAATTTTGTTAGTACTTTCTTAAGGTACTTTTTCATGGAGAATGTAACTGTTATATTAGATTTTTTTTACACCTACCATTTTCGAGATATTACCCCTAATTTAATTTTTTCTTATGGGCCGCGAAGTTGGCTATGGAATGGTTAAGTGTGCTTTTTTTCTCGTTTAAATGAGATATTACCTGCTACACCTATTTTTATAAACAAGTCACAAAATGAAAGAAAAATAGTATTTTACCCATTACTTATCAAGCTATCTATGAAAATAAAAACAAAAAACAATTAATTAAATGCCAAATGACACTATTTGGCTGCGGTATCATTTATTAGAACTTCATATTATTGTTGTGTAATTCGATAGTCTTTGTAGTAATTGTTATAATAATGGCTACTTTTAAAAATAGCGAAAAATTTGACATGTTGAGATGCTACATTCTTTACCATAAAAACTGAGTAGAAGCTGAGCGAAAATACTTAGAGCTATATCTTGAGAAAAGGCAACGAAGAGTGTAATTACAGAAATTTGTAAATAAATTTAAAAGAATATGGTTTTTTCGAGAAACCAACCAAAAATCCAAAACAAATCCATAAAGAATTAGAATTATCTATTTTACACAGTTTCTATTGTAAAGAATGTAGCATTTCAACATTAAATTTTTTTAATTAGTTGGAAATGTGCCCATAATTATATGATAACAAATTTGCTACAAAGACTATCGAATTACACAACCATACTATAAAATTCTAATAAATGATACCGCAGACAAATAGTAACAGTCATTTGACATTTAATTAGTTGTTTTTTGTTTTTATTTTCATATATAGCTTGATAAGTGATGGGTAAAATACGTTTTTTTTTCATTTTGTGACTTGTTTATAAAAATAGGTATAGCAAATAATATCTCATTTAAACGAGAAAAAAAAGCACATTTAACTATTCCATAGCCAACTTCGCGGTCCATTAGAAAAAATGAAATTAGGGGTAATATCTCGAAAATGGTGGGTGTTAAAAAAAATATAAAATAACAGTTACATTCTCCATTAAAAAGTACCTTAAGAAAGTACAAATAAAATTGCTCTAACGATTAACACAAAAAAGTTATGAAAGAAAAAAGAAATTCTACATTTTCATATTTTTTGCTGTAACATCTGAAGCACGAGGAATTTTGTACTTTTAAAAATTGATTGTGGCTCCTCTCATACTAAGGAATAATTCATCTAATTTAAACAAATAATGAGCGAGATCCCCATGCTGGAAATGTAATCTGGGACACCCTGTATACTTCACATTAGGGTTACAAACAATCTTGAAAAAAATATTTTTTAGATTTTAAATTTCACAACTAGTACTGGAAATAATAAAATGTTTTCTGAAAACGGCTAAGGTTGTTTTTAAATGTTAATTTGTTATAATAGTTATTTATGTATCAAGGCCAAAAAGTACGTTTTGGCCGAGGTGCATATTACATTTTTTGTGCGATAGAATTAAAAACAATTTAAATTTTTAGTATTTTTCAAAATTATAGGTTAGAAACTACGTGACATTCTGTCACTGACAGATGACGGCGTATGCTGTTAGCTTTAATGCAAATTTACGCTGTAGCGGCCGAAAAAGTTACTTTTCAGGCCGTTGCTAAGGGTAACGGCCTGAAAAGTTACTTTTTAGGCCGTTGCTAAGGATAACGCCGGTAATGCAGTACTTTATGGCTGCTAACGCGTCCGTCAAACAGCTGTTTCTAGTACGATCGCACAAAAAGTTTATTTTTTTAATGATATGCCGTTTTTTTAGGACGGGATTCACCTTTCATTAAAACATCAGGTAACTCCAATTTCGATAATCGTTGTCTTTTGCGAAAGAAGCCAATCACATTATCATTGAATGAATTTATACAGTGATTGCAAGAGACTGGGATGACCATGACTGGGTGACTTTTCGTGACAACTACTGGATTTTTGGACTAATATCGGAAGAATTTTTTGCCGAAAAATTGGACGAATACAAAGCTTTTACTGTACTTGTTTTTTTTTTCCACGACAATGCTTGTTCGTGTACAGAGTGTACCATTTAAGTCGGACTACTTAGAGCAGTGATGGTGAACCTATGATACGCGTGTTTATGGTGGCACGCTGCTACTTTTTTCTTGACACACAATTAAAAAAAAAAAAATTAATTTTAAAAGGGACACGCATCAACCATTTAAGTTATTAGCGTGTTGTATGTGGCACTAAATTTGGCCGAAAAGACCGGCACTGCACAGAAATTTACTCAGAACACTGCATCCATCCTTGAGGATCATATGGATGCCGTAGAGATTTCATGGTGGTCTCGAATAGGTTTAAGTGCAGTGCTGTCTTCCAGTATATGTTTGACTGTCCAACTTGTTTGGCAGGTATCGCAGTAAGGTGTTTGTTCGCCTTTCAGAAGATGTTCGTGCGTAATTTAATATGGCCTATTCTTAGTCTAGTTGGGATGACCTACTCTTTTTTGTAGAAAGGAAAGTGAGACCTCGGCTTTACAGAAGTTTTGAATTGGGCCAGTTTAGAGTTGGATTGTTCCCACTTATGTTGCCAGAGTTTTAACGCTTTTCTTTTCAGTGAACTTTTAAGATCTGCAGCCACAACTTTCTGAAATATTTTTCGGTTGGAGTGGGTTATTGCGGCCCTGCTGCTTCATCTGCTTTTTCGTTTGCCGGTACACCAACATGAGAGGGGACCCAGATGAATTGAACTTGACACTTAAACTTTTAGGGTAGTATTCATAGGCTACTGATTGTAAAATCGGTAAATATTCTCAAATACCTGATTACTTCGGCCAAGATATCACAGTTAATTCTATAAAAAAAAATCATGAACCTGTCATTGTTTGCTTCAATCTGTGTATCATTTATATGTAGGTGACACGTTATTTGAGTAGCCTCGCCAGAATTTTTCATATTTGACACGCTGGGTTAAAAAGGTACGCCATCATTTTGGCTCAATGTTAGAGATTAAGATTATTTATAATGAATTTAGTTTGGCACATTTAATTACTCACCTCGCGTATACCTCTTGTTAAGGTAATTATTTTAAAGTCGCAAACTTTATATACTGCTGTAAAAATTATATCATCAACCAGGCATAGTGCGAAAATCGACAAAGCTCTGTCAAAATTTAATGTATATTAGCTTTATAGCTAAGCAATATCGTTGTTGTTACTAAGACTTTGATGACTGATTCGTGTAGAAATTTAATATTTTTGGTAAATTGCTGTTTTGTCGAATTAAAAAAAAAAAAAAACACCTACACACAAGGACTTTCAGATAACGCAAAACTACCAAATGTATCCACTCCGGAACAATCTCCGGGTACCGGAATACACATATCACTGGGTCCTGATGCGGGCCATGCTCTTCACAGCTTTTCCTGTGATCACATCTTGTAATTCGCCCAACATCCTGACGCTTTAATATAAATGTGCGCTTTCTAAGCACGTGTTTGATTTGCACGGCGACGGTAACTGTGATATATTATGCATACTAAACGTGAAATCTAGAGGTGCTCTCCTAGATATACACGTTTTATCAGCTGAATGTCTTTCTAGACGTGTTTCGCTTTAAAACGATTAGGTCTTTAATTTGTGGCTACTGGTTCTTTTAATTCTTTTAATACATTCCTCTATTGCAATGTATACAGGGAGTGATTCCATTTTAATATTGAATCGATGGCTTTGCCCTTACAACATAGGAAGGGTTATAATTGATTGTAAATTAGAGTTCATTTTACACTAATTTCAGTATTAATTCTACATGAGTTCAGGTACGTTATGGTATTAAACCAGCTTTGTTGCTTAATACCAACTTAGTAAACTTGTAATATATAGCTAGATTTATTCGCGAGGTGTTTAATATTCAACCATGTCTCTAGCTTACAGGAGGTACTTGCTTGCAGGTGGTCACGCTTTTAACCTGAATTTTATGTTCGTTTTAGATATGGCATGTTTTAATGGACAATGTCGCGTGACTGATACTGTTAGACCTACGAGTTTATTGCTTATGCTATAAATTTCGGATTATTTGAGATTAAATATTTAATATTAGAGGTATCGAGAGTGCTTAGTTCCACTAAAACTGAAAAATCAAACACAACCAGAAATGTACTGTAATGTAACTGGTTTCCATAATTTTTATTTTACCTCATTATTTTTTTAAATTATTTTAGTAAAATAAAACGTTAAAATATTACGTTCATAACTTACAGTGTACGACGTCAGTGTTTGGATTTTGTCGATCAACAAACGAGTTGTTGATAAATTTGTACATCATAAGTAGGACACACCACTCGAAAATATGTGCTTATGCTGTTAAAGAAAATAATGACAAATATAAACAGACCAAAACTAAAGAGGGCCATTTGGACCAAAATCTTATGACAGTGGGGCTTAGGTAATTAAGAACCAACCACCGAGAAATGTACAGCCAGTTGAAAAATGAATGTGTTTGTCGGTAAGGTTATGGTATTTTATTTGTTTAAAACTGCATAATAATAATAATAGATAATAATAATAATAAGTATTTTTTCCCAACAGAACGAGTCGTTGTTTATTAATCGAAACGAACTACTGGCAACATTATAAACACAAACAATTGCTGATCTGATATGTCAGTGTTTTAAAAGTAGCGTTTAATGTTAAATACCTTATCTGTCGTTTATTCGCCAAGTGTGTTTATGCAGTCGCAAATTATTCAACATCCAAACCATGCTTCGTCACTCAAGAACTCATTATTCAGAATTTCTATTCCGTCTTGGTCGATAAATGCACCAAACCATCAACAATAACGTAAACGTTTTGCATTGTCTGGTTTTTATACTTTTCTATAGAAGTAAATTTTCTAGATAAAGATATTTTTACATTGGTTCTCGGTTTATAAGGAAGCCGACAAAGAGAAAACAAACAAAAAAAATATTTTTAAACAAATAAAATTACATGGAACACCTTTCATTTAATTTATTTGTATTGATATTAAATAAACTTGTCAGTAAGTTTTGAACAGC